>CM031237.1:730875487-730877987 GCA_018340775.1 Taxus wallichiana var. yunnanensis | reverse complement strand
AAAATTATTTGAACTAAATTATATGGTTAGGGTAAGCTTGAGACCTTAACCTTAGGGTATTAGGTAAATAAATGACATTTGAATTATAAGGATAAGTTAAATAAAATAAAAGGGGATTATATCCTGAAATGACTGAAAAAAATAATACTAATTAATTTTTAATTTTAATTATGAAAACCTTATGATTAAGAGGAATTTATTAATCATGAATTAATTAAATCTAGTTGGATATTAACTTGTTGCAGACTCCTTTAAACAAAGAAAAAAATATTATTTAATTTTTCTAACTAAAAATTTGAGTTTTATCTTGGGATTTGTGTGGGAAAAATGTGGGTGTTATACTTGGTATCGATTGTGGGTTGAGGCTTTGACCACTGGACATACTTGGAAACATGAATCATAAACATGTAAACCTAGTATCGGCTTCTGACTAGAACACACAACATTACATGCTATTTTAAAACTTAGAAAAATTTGAAATACGAAACAAAACCTAGATGATGATAAACTAACTTTCTCTTTAGTTTGAGTATGAGGTGCGGACAAGGCAGGGTTCTACCACGTGGACCTCGATTCTGAATCCACTAGATCGGGTAGTAGTAGTTATATTACCTCGAAATACTAAAGACATCTGACAGATATTAATAGCGTTATACGGGAGGATATTTAGGAGGGTGAGCTATGAAGCATGACATAGAGCCTTCGGTGGGCTCATGCACCTTCACATCATAGTGTTGATGATATGGAATAGAAATACCATATGTAGCTTGTTAGAAATGAGTCACCAGAAAGCACAAAGATAGAGTGCCGAGACCCAAAGATAGGAGTCTAGGAGCCTAGGGTGAGGATGATCATTCGAGAGAGACCTGGGGGCTAATATTCATTGTCGATAGATCACATTAGGGAGATAATAAAGTTACATCCAACTTATTTTACTCAGAGACATAGGAGGATTCTGGGAGTGAGGCATGGATGGTTAGCTTAAATAGGTGTTTGCTATGTCTTTGTCTGACAAAACAAAAGATCATGTTGCATGATCGACCTTCTTAGAGATGGATCGAGGAGTTTGGTGGAGGACTTAGGTGGAGAAGCTCCATGTGGATTTAGATAGTTACTTAGGACCTCTTCGTGGGCGCGTTTGAGGGGAGTAGAGTCTTGTTATCTCTCGAAAGTGCACCCTCTACGAGAGATGGGCTGCGGTTTTCTAATCTTGTATAAATGATCTCTCTCTTTCGTGATACAATGAAGCACAACTCGAGGTCTATGGGTATACCTATTTAGAGGGGTGAATCTTTGGTATCGAGGCCGGAGTTCCTTATTGGTGTATCCTAAACTACTTTACGGGAGTTCGAGTAAAAGATGATTGTAAAAATGATTGTGTATGAAGACTTTGGTAGTATATGCTGTGGATCTGTGAAGGATTCTTGATGCACAAACCAATACTTTTTTCCGCCAGAATATCTAAGGGAAAAAAACTTGATTATCTTTAAGGAAATCTACAACAAGATGTTAATAAGTTAACATGCACATTAAAAATTATACAAAAGGATTGAAATTTTGTGAAGATAAAGTGGTTGATTAGGTAATTTACATTCACAGAAGATTAATGTAACATACACAAGACATCTGAATAATTTGGAAAATGAGAAAATAATTCACACTCAAAAGGTGAAATTGGCAAAAATTGTTTCAATACTCATATATCCAAAGTCCTCTAAGCTAGAATCTCTCTTGTGCTTTGAAAAGGCACATATTAATATATAGCAAAATAATTTTCCCACCCTTCTTAAAAACCATAGACTAGAGGCCATACTCACCCATGCATCCTAATTTTATCCTTTATTTAATAATAAATAAAGGGATAAAATAATACAAACTAGTACAAGAGGCATTAATAGCCTTTGATTACATCTCAATCAACTAAAGTTGACTATTCTATTTTTAATAAAGCTGGGTGAATAATTTTGCCAAAAATAAAATTGCTTGCTAGGCAAGTCTCTCTTCATGACATGCAACTCTGTCTCTTCTTTGTTTTGACATCTCTTTTGGATCCCGAAAGGGTCACAATAGTGACATCACGCGATCAGTCTAGCTCATCTCTAGAGTGGGGACCACTTTTGCATTATACTTGGTTTTTGCCACCTTGTGGACTTAGCATATACCATGGTTCTTGACGTAGGATGAGGGGACCACCTTTGATAACACACATGGCTCTCTTAGACCATGGTTTGAAATAAGTTTAAAAAATAATAATGCCAGTCTTTTGCTTGCTGATTAATATTATATGGCAATTGCATAGTCGGATTTGCATGATTAAATGGACTATAGTTGATATCTCACCTTTTCGGTGATCATTGTGGCATAATTTGGGTGACTTAGTTTTGATTTGGATCGACTATGGTTAGACTTTGAGAGTACTGCAATGGTATTTAAGAAATAATAAGTAACAGCACTTCCCCACGATAACAACTCACCGCCCCAAATATTGCCAGTGAAGTCT
>CM031237.1:730443291-730875387 GCA_018340775.1 Taxus wallichiana var. yunnanensis | reverse complement strand
TAATTCTAATTTTGTTGATAGGGTTGCCTATTTTGTTGATTTTGTTGATAGGGCTGGTAAGGAGCTTGGTAGAGTCTGCATTAGGTAATGCGATTTGGTTCTCGATTGAAGTCAATTTATTTCCCATAGTCTATAAAGCTTTGGATACATCATTTGATGTAGCTACAATAGTGGGCTCTATGATTGTAATAGAATTTGAGGAATATGTGCTAAATCTTCCAAAAAGGTATTGATGGCCTTGGTGCTAATTTTTTAGCTTGAATTAGGTTATTTTTAGCTTAGATAGCAATATCATATCTTTGTTAAGAGTATCTCTCACGCATTGATGAATCATAGTTGAGATATCACTGTTTAATGCTCTAAGATAATAAAGGAAAGCATGATTAGCTTTAGGCTTGACACTTGCTGGAATTCTCTCCCAAGTTCTAGCAAAACAGATATTGAATCTAGACATAATTTTGTTGGGAGATCTTTGAAAAGTAGATAACTATTCGATGAGAGATAAATGATCTAAATTATCCTGGGAATTTGTTTTAGCAATTTTTCACCTAAGTCATCCCAAGTTCTTATGCTATGAATTTCTAGGTTTCTATACCATTGCAAGGCTTTCCCTTTAAAAGATGCAACTAAAAGTCTTAAAGCCACATCTTCATGAGTGATATTATGGACTTACATAGGGATGTGAAATATTTGATACGTTCAAATTTGGTGTAACTTGATTTTTACCCGTGAATGATGGAAAAATTTTCATGGTCGCATTAAAATGTCATGGTAAACTAGGATTACTAATGGAATGCCATTTGTAAAGGTCACAAAATTCCGAGGAGGTTGGATAGCCATTTGAAAAATGGAATATTATTCAAGAATTCAATATGTGGTGAAGGAATATTAGGACGAGGGTTACATAAACCGAGTCTATTATAAGGTAAAGTATTACGAGATCTTGTCCTTCAAAGTAGAATTCAAAGGTAAAGTAACAAATTCAAGTAATTCCTCTTCCGATGATCTTGTAGTCACCTTAGGCATGGAACATTTGCAAATCATGATGCGAAATCAACTACGGAGTCGCTTAAAGATCATAAAATCTTTAGAAAAAATTAACTATACTTTTCTCCCAAAGTGACTTTTAATTTCTTGTAAATCTCTATAGGTTTGATGTAGATATGAAACTAGCATGTAGATATGATTCTGCTCTCCCATGGGCATGCCAAAAATTGTTCTCTTGAAAGTGTACCTTGTAGAGAGATGGCTATAGGTTTTCTAAGCTTGCACAAATGATCTCTCTCTTTCATAGATATAGTACTAATAAGTTAACATGCACATTTAAAATTAAGCAAAAGGACTGAAATTTGTAGCGGGGGTAAAGTGGTTGATCGGGTAATTTACATTCACAAGATTAATGTAACATACATAAGACTAATAAATAACTTGGAAAGGTAGAAAATACTTCACACTTAGAGGGCAAAACTAGCAAAAATTACTTCAATACTCATATATCCAAATGTCCTCCAACTAGAATCTCTTTGTGCTTTATAAAGGCGCATAATATATAGCGAAATGAATTTTCCACCCTACCTAAAAATTGACTAAGGTTGTACTACATGCATCCTAATTTTATCCTTTATTTAATAACAAATAAAGGGATAAAATAATACACACTAGTCTGAGGAATTAATAGCCTTTGATTACATCTCGGTCATTTGAAGTTGATCGTATTATTTTTAAAAAAGTTGGGTGAATAATTTTACCAAAAACAAAATTGCTTGCTAGGCAAGTCTCTCATCATGACATGCAACTCACGTCTGCATTTCTGCATCTACCTTCTTATGAAGCATGACACAAATTAATTCTATGCCTATGAGTAAATAAATCAAAATATTTGCAATATTTACAAAATAAACACCCGATGTGGGACCACCTTCCATGTGTACATATTATGATGCCGACATCTCTTTTGTCTCTAAAAGGTCACAATAGTGACATCTGCCAATCAATTCTAGCTCATCTCTAGAGTAAGGGACCACTTTTGCATTATACTTTGTTTTGTAACCTTGTGGACTTAGCATATACCATGGTTCTTGATGTAGGATGAGGGGACCACCTTTGATAATAAACATGGATCTCTTTGACCATGGTTTGAAAATAAGTTTGAAAATTATCAATACTTGATCATTTGGCCCCCTTTGATGAGACAATGATAGCCATGATATAACTTCGATTACGAAAGGATCAATTGCTAAACCTTTCTTAGAAACAATATGGCATTGAGTAATTTACCTTGATATTTTGAAAAGATCGACTTCTTAGGATTCAAAGATATTCCAAATTATCTGCATAGTTGAAAATTCCACCTTAAATACATTAGATGTTCTTCAAAATCTTTTGAAAATACAGTCACATCATCTAAATAGACAAAAAAGGATGCATTTATTTAATAAGATGTAAAAAGCCATGTGCATTGCACATTCAAAGCGTTATGACCGGCATTTAAAAGACCAAAAGGCATTCTTTTTGTAAGCGTAAGTACCCCACTTGGTGGTAAAAGCTTTTTTATACTGTCTTCTTGTTAGACTAAAATCGATTATATCATTTGTAACCATCTAGAAGAGATAGTTTATGAACTGAGACATTCTCAAAATTTGATCCATATTCGGTAAGTGGGTAATGATCTTTTAATTATGTTTTATTAAGATCTCTCAAATCCACACATAATCTAATTTCTCCATTCTTCTTCCTTATAGGAACAAGATTGGCTACCCAACTTGAATGCTTAACTAGAAAGATAATACCTGATTCAATCAACTTGGATAACTCTTTCCTCATAAGAGGTTCTATTCTGGGATTTACAGGCCTTTGTTTCTACCTGACTAGTTTAGAATTTGGCTGCAATTCAATAGTATGTTGTGCTAAACTAGGATCAAACCCTTTCAGGTCTTGGTATCTCCAAGCGAAAACATCTTTAAATTCTCTACAAAGATTAATAAATGACTATTTTTCAGCTAAGGAACATACCTTTCTGAGAAGTAAATTTTTCCCTTCATCAATTGGAATCTCTTTATCATTATCGGCATGTGTTGTGACTTATTTTTATCTTTTCTTAACTAATCTTGAAAGTCTTGAAGATGTCTTCCAAAGTGACAAGACCTCAAGGAAATTTATTTGTCTTTAGTTGAACAATCTGATCACCGTATAAATGTTGTAACTTATCGTGATTAACTACGTAGAAAATTCAGCTTCTTCTGCAAATACCTATAGATTTGATCATCACTTTCAAAAACCTACCAATTTAAATCACTATCAGGTATTGAGGGCCTAACAATTAGCTTAATATGAGGCTGAATTTTTTGTTTTCCATCTGTTCTAGCACTTGAAACTAGCACCAACTGCTGCAAGTCTATCTGCATGCTTGTTTTCAGCTCTAGGAATAGATTGAATATTAATGGCATTGAAATCTTCCATCAAATCTGAAACTCTATGTCTGTAAGACTTCATTAGTGGATTCTTACAAATATTGAAGTTTTTAACTTGATTGAAAACCAACTTAGAATCACCAAAGATTTGTAATGTGCTAATACCTTTCTTTCTATTCCAAAGTAAGACATGAATTAATGCTTTGTATTCAAATTCTACATTACAAGTGCATGTAAATTGGAGACTCAAATACGAGAAATAACTTTCATTTGTCGGGGAAGGTGAGTATCAAACCTACTCCCTGTCCTTTCTTGTTCTTAGCTCCATCATGTGAAGCTTCCAAATCCCTTCTACTAAATTTTTGTTTTAGACAATAAGGAAGTGGTGTATTTTCTTCTTGCATACAATACACACCAAAATGATGTTCTTGACTTCCTTAAAAGGATCATGAGCATGTTCTTTGAATGTATTTTCATCCATAAACATGTTAGAAACACCATCTAATGTTGAAACACGAGCTACATCATCAAAATCATATTGCTCTAAAGCTAAGTGTTTAGCTACTACATTTGGAGAATGAGGCTCAATATTTAATCTAGCCAATGGTTACGAATAGATAGTAACCTTAGTTCCATAACATGTAGTAAAAAAATAAGGACCAATCGAAGAGAGACAAACTCCTATTTTCACTATTAAATCTCTAGATAAGCGCAAGGAAAAGTATGGAGGTAGATCCACAACAGTAACATCTTGCAGAATAGAAACATTTGGGCAAGCATGTAACATTACCTATAAATTTTTTATTATACCAACCATATTAGTTGCAGTTCCATCAAGTTGTAAGACACTCCTTTTTGTAGGCTCATACTGCAACCCTAATTTTTCTACAATTGCTTTTGGCATAACTGTGCTACTTGCACCACTGTCCACCATGCAATTATGAACTAAATGTTCTCCAATAATCGGTGATAAATAAAATGGTGGTGGTTTTTTGATGTCTTGAGCATTGAGAACTTTTTGAACTATCCATAACTTCTTTAATATGGTCTTGCTCAAAATTTCCAAGAACCATGTCTGTCCTCTAAACTTCCTTTTTACTGTTGTATTTGAAGAAATCTCCGGCTTAGCTAGTTCATGAGAAAGTAAATCTTGTTGTCTAGGAATACTTAGAGAATTTCATGTTTAGATGTTAACATTATGCTTTTTCATTACATCAACAATGTTAAAAGAAGCAATTGTCTTAGAGTACACCTTAGCGCCCGATTTGGTTCAATTGCCTTATTTATCGAGGTATAAATGAGTCTTGTTGGATCGGGTTGTAGCTATCTTTGATGAATTTTATCAATTGGGACACTTTTTCGATTTTGAGGAACAACAAGCTTCTCAATTGACTTTGGAGCTTTAGATGTTGTCTTGTTAGTGACAAGATGGCGAGATAGGCCTATTTTGTTGCTTTTGATTTTCATCAACCGTCATGATCCCTAGTAGTAGCTGTAATGAAATCCTCCTCATTAAAACTGACTAAATTACATTCGGTGCTTTACGGACATGAGTCTCTGCCGCCCACCCTCCATTTGAGGCATAAACAATGTTTGATTGAGGTTGCACAATAAGATTGATTTAGAGAAGAATTTGGGCAAGTTGCAGAATGAATGACGTTGATTACAAGGTTGGCACCACTCCTCTATAGCCATATTAACTAGAACTAAAGCGTTAGAGGAACTACGAGCCTTTGGGTCAAACTGCCTTTGTTGGTAAGGCTGTATATAATTCTAATTCTGTTGATAGGGCTGCCTATTTTGTTGATTTTATTGATAGGGCTGATAAGAAGTGCAGTAGGGTCTGTTAGGTAATGTAATTTTGTTCTCAATTGAATTCAATTTATTTCCCATAGTACGAAAGCGTTGAATACATCATTTGATGGAGCTACAATAGTGGGCTCTATGATTGTAATAGGCCAAGGAATAGGTGCTAAATCTTTCAAAAAAGGCATTAATGGCCTTGGCGCAAATTTTCCATCTTGAATTAGGCTATTTTCAGCTTGATAGCAATATCATATCTTTGTTGGAGTGTCTCTCCACCCATTGACTGAATCATAGTTGAGATATCACTATTTAATGCTCTAAGATAATAAAGGAAAGCATGATCAGCTTGAGGCTTAAGACTTGCCGAATTCTCTCCCAAGTTACGGAAAAATAGATATTGAAACTAGACATAATTTTGTTGGGAGATATTTGAATAGTAGATAACTATTGATGAGAGATAAATGATCTGAATTATCTTGGAATTTGTTTCAGCAATTTTTCACCTAAGTCATCCCAAGTTCTTATCTTTACCAATTTCTAGGTTACTATACCATTTGCAAGGCTTTCCCTTTAAGAGATGCGGCTAAAAGTCTTAAAGCCACATCTTCATGAGTGATATTATGGGTGCATAGGGATCTGACATCTTTGATATGTTTATTTGGTGTAACCTTATTTTTACTCGTGAATGATGGAAACCTTTTCATGGTAGCATTAGTAATGTTATGGTAAAGTGGGATTACTAATGGACTGCCATTTGTAAAGGTCACAAAATTCCGAGGAGGTTGGATAGCCATTTGAAAAATTGGAATATTCATTGAGAAATCGATACGTGGTGAAGGAATATTAGGAGGAGGGTTACCAAAACTAGTTCTATTATAAGGTAAAGTATTACGAGATCTTCTCCTTACAAAGAGAATTCAAAGGTAAAGAAACAAATTGAGTAATTCCTCCTACCGAGTGATCTTGTAGTCACCTTAGGCATGGAACATGCTCGCAATCTTAGTCTAAAATCAACTTTATTGAGTGTATTTAAAGATCATAAAATATTTAGAAAAATTAACTACACTTTGCTCCCAAAAGTGACTTTTAATTTGTTGTAAATATGTTGTAGGTTTGTTGTAGATCTGAAACTAGCATGTAGATTTGATTTGTGCTCCCATTGGGCGTGCAAAAATTGTTCTCTCGAAAGTGCACTTCAGAGAGATGGCTGCAAGTTTTCTAAGCTTGCACAAATGATCTCTCTCTTTTGTAGATACGGTACTAATAAGTTAACATGCACATTAAAAGTTAAGCAAAAAAGGATTTGAAATTTGCGGTAGGGTAAAGTGGTTAATCGGGTAATTTACATTCACAAGATTAATGTAACATATAGAAAGCCAAATAACTTGGAAAGGTAAAAATACTTCAAACTCAAAGGGAAAAACTAGAAAAATTACTTCAATACTCATATATCCAAAAGTCCTCAATTTAGAATCTCTTTGTGCTTTGAAAGGCACCTGATATATAGCAAAATGAATTTTCCCACCCTTCCTAAAAATAGACTAAGGTTGTAATCACCCATGCATCCTTATTTTATTAAATAAAGGGATAAAATAATACAAACTAGTACAAGAGGCATTAATAGCCTTTGATTACATCTCGATCAAATGAAGTTGTAGCATTACTATTTTTAAAAAGGCTAGGTGAATAATTTTAACAAAAATAAAATTGCTTAGGCAAGTATCTCATCATGACATGCAACTCTGTCTCTTCTCTGTTCTATCTTCTTGTGAAGCATGCAACAAAATTAATTCTATGCCTGTGAGTAAATAAATCAAAATATTTGCAATATTTGCAAAACAAACACCTAATGTGGGGCCACTGCCATGTGTACATATTTTGATGTTGACATCTCTTTTGGCTCCAAAAGGTCACAATAGTGACATACTACCAATCAATTCTAGCTCATCTCTAGAGTCGGGACCACTTTTGCATTATACTTGGATTTGGTACCTCGTAGACTTAGCAAATACCATGGTTCTTGGCGTAGGATGAGGGGACCACTTTCATAATAAACATGGCTCTCTTAGACCATGGTTTGAAAATAATCAATACTATATCATTAGGCCCCCTTTGATGAGACAATGGTAGCTATGATATAGCTTTAATTCTGAAAGGATCAATTGTTAAACCTTGCTTAGAAACAATATGGCCGAGTAATTTACCTTGATGTACTGAAAAGATCGACTTATTGAGATTTAAAGATATTCCAAACTATCTGCATAGTTGAAAAGTCTACCTTAAATGCATTAGATGTTCTTCAAAATCATTTGAAAATATAGTCACATCATCTAAATAGACAAGGATGCATTTATTTAATAAGTTGCAAAAATCCATGTGCATTGCACGTTGAAACGTTTCACCGGCATTTAAAAGACCAAAAGGAATTCTTTTGTAAGCGTAATTACCCCACTTGGTGGTAAAAGCTATTTTATACCTAACTTCTTCTTAGACTAAAATCTGATTATATCCGCTATAACCATCTAGAAGAGATAGTTTATCCGAACACGAGGACTATTCTCAAAATTTGATCAATAGTCGGTAGTGGGTAATGATCTTCTAATTATGTTTTATTAAGATCTCGAAATCAACACATAATCTAATTTCTCCATTCTTCTTCCTTATAGGAACAAGATTGGCTACCCAACTTGAATGCTTAACTAGATAGATAATTCTGATTGATCGGCTTGGATAAATCTTTCGTCATAAGAGGTTCTATTGCAGGATTTACGAGGATTTTGTTTCTTCTTGACTAGTTTAGAATTTGGCTATGATTCAATAGTATGTTATGCTAAACTGGGATCAAACCCTTTCATGTCTTGGTATCTCCAAGTGAAAATATCTTTAAATTCTCTACAAAGATTAATAAATGATTGTTTTTCATTTGAGGAACATACGTTTTTGAGAAGTAAATTTTCCCTTCATCAATTAGAATCTCTTCATACTTCAAAGCATGCGTTGACGACTTAGTTTTATTTTTCTTAACTAATCATGAGTCTTGAAGATGTCTTCCAAAGTGACAAGACCCTCGAGGCAATTTATTTATCTTTAGTTGAAAAATTTGATCACTTTGTATAAATGTTGTAACTTATCATGATTAACGGTAGAAAATTGAGCTTCTGCAAATACCTCTGATTTGATCATCACTTTCAAAACCTACCAATTTAAATTGTTATCAGGTATTGATGGCACTGACAATTAGCTTAATATGAGGCTGAATTTTGTTGTTTTCCATCATTACGCGCACTTGAAAGTAATACCAAGCTGCTGCAAGTCTATCTGCATGCTTGTTTTAAGCTCGGGAATAGATGAATATTAATGCCATTGAAATATTCCATCAAGTTTGAAACTCTATGTCTATAAGACTTCATTAGTGGATTCTTACAAACATTGAATTTTTTTACTTGATTGAAAACCGACTCGAGAATCACCAAAGATTTGTAATGTCTTGATACCTTTCTTTTCTAGCCCAAAGTATGCCATGAATTAATGGTTCATGTTCAGCCTACATTACAAGTGCATGTAAATTGGAGACTCAAAGCTGAGAAATACCTTTCGTTTGTTAGGGAAGTGAGCATCAAACCTGATTTGTGTCCTTTGTTGTTCTTAGCTCCATCAAAATGAAGCTTCCAAATCCCGTCTACTAAATTTTTGTTTTAGACGAAAGGGCGGTGGTGTATTTTATTCATGCATACAATACACACCAAAACTATGTTCTTAACTTCCTTAAAAGGATCATGAACATGTTCTTCAATTGTCTTTTCTTCCATAAACATGTTAGAAACACCATCTAATCTTTGGAACTGAAGCTACATCCTCAAAATCAGATTGCTCTAAAGTTGAGTAATTAGCTCTGCATTTGGAGAATGAGGCTTAATATGGAATACGGCCAATGGTTTTGAATAGATATTAACCTAAGTTCCATAACGTGTAGTAAAAATAAGAAGGACCAATGCGGGAGAGAGACAACCTCCTATTTTCGCTATAAAATCTCTAGTTAAGCATGAGGTAAAGTATGGAGGTAGATCCACAACAAGTAACATCTTACGAGAATAGAAACATTTGGGCAAGCATATAACATTACTTCTAAATTTTTGATTATACCAACCATATTAGTTGCATTTCCATCGGGTTGTAAGACACTCCTTTCGTAGGCTCATACTGACACTAATTTTTCTACAATTGCTTTTGGCATAACCGTGCTACTTGCACCACTGTCCACTAGGCAATTATGAACTAAATGTTCTCCAATAATCAATGATAAATAAAATGGTGGTGGTTTTTGATGTTGTGAGCATTCAAAACTTCTGAACCATCCACTTAACTTCTTTAATACGGTCTTGCTCAAAAGTTCCAAGAACCATGTTTGTCATCGAACTTTCTTTTTATTGTATTTGGTGATCATCATGTTGATTTTTGTACCTTTTGTATCTGATGTCGTTGATCCTTGAATGTGATTAGGGTTTTAAACCATGAATTAATGTGGTCGGTGGCAATCGGCTGTGGTTAATCACTTTGATCTATGAGCTTGATTTTAGGCCATTGATCCTCAGTACTTGATGAAGCATGATCGTCGATTCTCAACCATGGTTGAGTTTCATTTAACTCACCTGAGGTGAACGAGTAAAAGATGCTCAAACCCTTTCATTTTGATCATTTTTGGCTTGCTTGCAAAGAGTGGTGAAGCCTTGGCAAATTTTCTTGGATGCCATTTTTCTTTCTGAAGCTCGGCCATTTCTACTTCTTTCGGCCTTCTGAGCTCTGTTGCATTTGCTTTCTTGCTCTGCTCTGTTCAAGATTTTCTTTGAAGTGGCCACCATGGTTGATCACTTTGAGCTCTATACCGTGTTATTCTTTGATCTCTGTGAATTTAACCTCCAAAGATGATTAGTCGAGCTCGAAACTTATTATTTTGAGGCAGTGTACTGTCATGTGGCTCAAATATTTACATTTCTTCATTGTTTCGAGATCTGTTGATCGGGCTCTGTCCTGATGCAAGGATGGTAAGTATTTGACCTTTGAGCATGATAGTTGTCTTGTCATTTGTTACTTTGACCTCGAAACACTGATAATTCACTATTTCTTTGCATATTTCGTGTCTTCGTGGTTCCTTGATGATTTCAAGTTGAAACCCGTGTTGGGTTGCTCTTTTCTGCTGAACTTGATGACCATTCAAGGGTTGCTCAGATTTGATTTAAGTAGTAAGTACTTATTTCCTTATTTTTTGATTTTTCCTTCATACCCATTGATGGGTCTGCGATAAAACTTTTACTCTATGTGTTTCCTTGATACATTCCTTGGAGGCTATTCTGAATATTTGTATCTCTGTTTTCATAGCTCTTCAAGTTGTATTAATATGAAATGCTATTCCAAGACTACCTTCATTAAGAAAAATACTCTTTTCTTTGGTGAGAGTTGCTTCTTTGATTACAGTCTTGAGTTATAATCATCTCCTTTACTCCGAGCCTGAAATGATATACCTATTCTGAATAGATAGTTACACTTTAGATCTGGGTTATTATGACTTTTGTAGCTCTGAATTTGATGATTCTCTGAGCCCTTGACAACTCGATATTAACTGGTGAGTTCTGTCTCTTATTCTAATTTTTGAAGCTTCGTTCTTTTAGCTCAAAATTCGTTCGGGTGCTCATTTAGGCTGTAGATGGTTTTATTTTCACTTCAATTTCTGAATTGTCCATAAAGTAGTTTTCTTAATCTCTGAGTATTTACCTCTATTCTGGAGCTTTGTTCTAATGATGAAATTTTCTTTTACTTATCATTCGGAACTGGAACAGTGGCTTCACTTTGATAGTTTCTTTTACTTATTACATTTCCTGTACTTTGTGAATCCTCCAAACTCAGAAACTAGTTCTGCCATCATCTTGGGACTGCAATATATAGTTATTTTGAAGAAAACAAAGTGTTACCTTGCTCGAAACTATATCTATATTGTTTGACTCTTCCACTAACTCTTTGACTTGGATATGAGAGCCATTTGTATGGGTATTTACTTTGTATTCTGAAGATGATGATCTGATGCACAATTTAACCTTTCTACTCCAAGTTTGATCTTTTCCTGGAGTAGGTAATGATGTTCTACATGCTTGCCTTATTGTTCTTGATAGTATGAAATATTGTTTACTTGTTTGCAAAACAAACTCTAAATTTGATGATTTCCTTAATGAAAGTCTGAACCTGCATTCTTTGTATTCCTTTATTTCAAATTCTGAGATGGTCCTTTGTAATATTGTAAGTGGCTTTCTGGAAATTGTAAACAATTCTTCACCTGTTGTAACACCATTTTCAGGCATAAGCCTTGATTTAGATGCTTTGTTGAAATATTGTAACTTGTTTCTTTTACTTAGATGCTTTTATTTCCTTGATAGTAGTATTTCTAAAGCATGCTAAAAAAGTCATAAATGTCCATTTTACATGGGGAATCCCGAGTAAAATTTTCCTAGAATCTTTTCTTTAATGTATTTCCAGAAATAATAGTTGTATTTTCTAATCCAGAATATAGAAAGTAACACTTTTCATGGTGAACTGATATAGCAATTGAGAACTGAAAACATGATAGCTATTTATCTTGATCATGTAATGATTTTTTGCTTTCTGTATCACTTATTTGATTTGCATAGTTCTTTTAAAGCATGTAGTAATTGAAACATCATGGTGGAAAAGTTGTAAATGTCCATTTTACATGGTGAAGCCCTATCAAAATTTTCCCAGAATCTTCTCTCTCATCCTATTTTAGCTATAATCCATTTTTACTTTTAGCTTTAGCTTCTTGAAATCTGATTCTCCCTCTTCTTTGTAAATTGAAAAAATGTACTTCTATCTTCCATTCTCTCTCCTATCTGTAACTATTATTACCAAATCACAACACCCTTATGTTTATACAAATGCATATACTTGAATTCACGT
Source organism: Taxus wallichiana var. yunnanensis (assembly GCA_018340775.1). Taxonomy (NCBI): domain Eukaryota; kingdom Viridiplantae; phylum Streptophyta; class Pinopsida; order Cupressales; family Taxaceae; genus Taxus; species Taxus wallichiana. The sequence continues at coordinate 730,863,208 of CM031237.1, read as the reverse complement.
TGTGATTGGATAACATGGGTACTATCTCCAAGTTGTGGGACTTTCTACTTGAGATATACCTCTAGAGAAAGTTGGTTCTTGCTCCTAAACTACCTGCCACAATCTACTCTAATGTAGGGTAAACTAATTGTTCTAATCTAACTTTCCAAAGGACCAAGGAGAGAGAATGCATAAAATGAAAGCCTACACTAAAGCGGTGATACACCAGAAAAGGAGGGTGTGAGAGTAGTCTTCAAATGCGTGAGATACAGAAGAAAAGTGCACACTAGAAGGGGTGATGATAGTTCTCCATAATCTAGTAAAATGCATTCACAACAACATTTCAAACATACACAATGATAATGGATCCCTACAAGAACATAAAAATAGACACAATATTCTTGTAATCAAGGTTGAAGGGGCAAGAAGAATGCAAGAAAACACAACAGGGGAAGATGCATCCACAAACTTATATTTTATTGCTTCATGATATGCACAGTTCAATTGGTTACAAGATAAGGGCCTAGATCACCATGCAAGGAGTCCAAAACAAGGGCCTGCAGCACATTGGCTTCACAAAGCAATTTTGGTAGAGCTTTGCTACTAAAAAACTCTCCTCTTACAATGAGCCCAACACTCCAATTTATAGGAAAATGAGAAGAGAGAGAGAAAGGAAAATGGAAATCCCAAAATCTGTCCTTCAACCACTTGTAAGAGGCATTAAATGGAGTAAAATTATTGTATATTACTTGCAAAAGGCTCCCCATATTGTCCCAAGTGCTGCAGCAGAGAAAGAATGATGACCATGCCTCTTAATTGCACTCCCAACTACCAAATAAAACATTGTTATGAACTTGGCCACGTTTTATCAAAAATACCCAATGATTTCTCATCAAATCCAGAATTTCTTGACTGCTATGTGTCGGGCTCGGAGTTGCAATTCCAATGGTACCAATTTTGTGTGATTTTATTGAGAAATGCAAAAGTTATGGCCTTCGAAAGTGCGGGTAGCTATTTTGGGTCCGAGATAGGTGTTTTATCATTTGACGGGAATGAGAATCAATCGATTTGGAGACGAATATGTTTCATTTATTTAAATATATCTAACATCATTAAAAATAAAAATATGTTTTTATGGCATAGAGGACATCGTGCTCGTTCCAGAAATTTCAATTTTATGAAAATCGGAGCTCGGAGTCAAAAGTTATGGCTGTTTGAAGTTTGGGAGGTCAAACATTGACTTTTCCTTTGAGTTGCAGATATTGTGGAAAAATCGGGTCCACGTGTCCGGTTATCCTGACACATTCTTCCACATTGGCTGATTCAGGCTTCCTTGTCCCTTTTTGTGATTTTTTTGCCTTCGCAACGCATCCTGCGTGTACTTTTGTCATGCCGCCCCTGGACACATTCTTCCGCATCGCTTAATGAATGATTGATTGACTTGCAGAAAATCGGCCGATTCGCATGCCACGTGTCCGACATCCCAACCCCTGTGGACCCCTTGGGACAAAAATGTCTGACTTAGCTGATTTTCTTTTGCATTTCAGCCACAAATTGGTACGACGAACCAGTACGACCTACACTAGTACGATTCATGACCCCAGGACCCATGATGCAATGAAACAAGCCTGCCACTCCATCTTTTGGATTTTTTCAATTTTCTCTAACTTGTTTGGATTTTTTCCTTGGATGGGGAAGTTAGAGAGAAGCCAAAGGGACCCCAAAACACGATTTTGGGCCTTGAATTAATCTACTTGCTCGGGACTGAAGAATTTGATGCATGTTATCAAAATTACCTTGAAGGGTGAATTTTGGATAACAATTTGGTGATTCAGGTGGGGTTATCCGCAGGATGAAGAATGGCCATTGCTCATAGAAATCCATTGGGCATGGAGTCTATTTAGTAATCTCTCAGCTGATATGAAATTTGAAAACTTGTATCCTTGAGCCATTGAAACATTTTATCGATCCGATTCTCCTGTGGCTGCAAATTCTTTTGTAAAAGATCGATGAACCATAAACATGCACATAGTAGAAGCAATAGGACATGTGCACCAACACTTAGGGAAATAAAAACTACTCTAACAACAATACAATGTGCATAAGCACTTGGAGGAATGGAAATTCTAAATTAATATTTACAAGGGTGAGAAATTCTCCTTCTAGTAGCAACGTTTGAGATAGATTCCATTGAGTGGAATCTATAACTCTTCACCATCCAACTTAGCCAGCCAGAAGGCATTGCTACCTTTGCATTCAATGATCATATAAGAGCCACTCCGGATGGCATCGAACTTGGATAGCTTTCCCGCCTTTCACGATCTCGCATCCCATTTCAACACTAGATCTCCAATTTGGAAGGTTCTAGCCTTGGCTTTCTTATCAAAAGTCTTCTTGATAAAGTCTTGATCCTTATCTATTGCTTGGGCTGCATGCTCTATGATTTCTTGGATCTCCATTAATTATCCATATCTAACCGCCATGGGTTCAAACTCGTAGCTAGTTCCAATTGTTTCATGATTTCCAATGCCATGTTTGTAACTCGAGTGATATAGGTAGAACTGCTTCTTTCCCATATACAAGCTTGTATGGAGAGCTTCCTGTAGACCTCTTGGGTGTGATTCTATCAGCCCATAGGGCTGATTTGAGCTTTGCGTGCCAAGTCCTTTTATTTTCATCAAGAGTCCTTCTGATGATTCTTAGTAGGTTCTTGTTCGTAGACTCGGCTTGACCATTACCTTGAGGGTAATAATTCGATGAAGTGCTGAGATACACACAATTCTTGATAGCCCATTTAGTGATCTTTGTGCCAAGGAATGCCAATGCATTGTCCGATATGATAGTGGTAGGGGCACCAAACCTCATGACTATCCCTTCATAGAAATCCAATATGTTGGATTCACTTGCCTCCTTGAGTGCCTTTGCTTGATCCACTTTCGTCTAGTTGTGGCCTTGACTCGAATTGGGATTGATAACCCCAATGAAGTCCAATCCCCATTTCATGAATGGCTGATCTACTAAAATTGGAAGAAGAGGCAGTGCTGCTAACCTTTCTTTCCTTGTGAAGAATGCACATCTCTTGCATTTCTTGACCCATGAGTAATAATCATTGAACATCGCAGGCCAATAATAACCAGCCTTCATGATTTTGAGAGTTGTTACTCATGGAGAAAAGTGGCCTCCTACTTCTCCATCATGGAACTCGTGTACTATCTTCTCAACTTGGCCTATTCCAATGCATCTTAATAGAACACCATTGATGTCCCTCTTGAACAAGATGCCATTAATGAGTACATACGGGATGGCTTGTAATCTAAAGTATCTCGTGAAACCAACTCTTTTCTTTGCTCATTTCGGAGGGAACAAGCATGTTTGGAGGTAATGCACCAAGTCTTAAGTCCAACATGGAATGGGTGCATCATTAGTTGGTTGTTCTTGATCATTTTTGTAGTAGCAGGACAACATCTTCTTCACCTTTTGACCGTCTCGGTTGTTTGAAGCGATCTGCTCACAAAACCTTTACCATGAACCAGCTTTGTCACTTTGATTTCAATATCATACTCCATCACTCGAGTGATCCAACCTACTCTCTTCTCGTTTAAATCCTTGTTTAGGAGAAATTACTTGACACTAGCATGAGACACCAACAATTGAATCTTATTGTTCGAGACCAAGTGTCTGAACTTCTTCAAGCTCCTGATGATAGCAAGGACATGCTTTTCAATGAAAGAATACTTTACTTCGTAATCTTCCAAGATTTGATTGAAGAATGCTATGGGCTGTTTTGAACCTTCTCTATTCAGCTATGTCAAGATAGCTGAGATTGTGTCTTGATCCTCCAAAAGCATACAACATGAATTCCTTTGAAAAGTTCTGGGTTGATAAGAGTTAGAGCTTGTGATATTGCATGCTTGATGTTCTCAAAAATCTCTTTGCCTTCCATTGTCCATTTGAATGCAAGACTCTTCTTCAACATCATTGTTAAAGGCTTCACAAGAGTAGCAAAATTAGGCACAAATCAGACAAAGTTTATCCTTCCCAAGAATCTTTGAAGAGATTTCTTGTGGTGTGGCAATGGAAGTGTTTGGATGGCTTCAACCCTTTCAGGATCAATTGTTAGCCCTTCCCTAGAGACAATGTGGCCCAACAATTTTCCCTCGTGTGCCAAGAATATACACTTCTTCAGATTCAACGACACTCTGAACCTTCTACACCTCTGAAACACTTGTCCGAGGTGAAAGAGATGGTCTGCTACATTCTTTGAGAAGACAGTGATATCATCTAGGTATACCAACACTATTTTGTTGATTAAGCTTTGAACGCCATATCCATAGCTCACTTTGAAATTTTGCTCCGGCATTTGACATACCCAAATGACATCTTCTTATAAGCATATGTGCCCCATTTTGTAGTGAAGGTTGTCTTGAATTGATCTTCTTCCTTCACCATTATCTAATTATAGCTTGAATATCCGTCTAAAGAATGAAAACCTTTATGAACCATTTCTACAACCTACAATATTTGTTCCATTGATAGAAGTGGATAATGATCTTTGAGTGATGCTCTATTTATATCACTTAAAGTCTAACACAATTGTTATCCAAAATTCACCCCAAGGTAATTTTGATAACATGCAAGCAATTATATTGATTCAGGGTAAAATTCATGTTTCTAGTGGTCCCTCATATTTGTCTAACTCCCCTGTCCAAGAGGAATAGAGTAAGTTACGATAAAAATGTGAAAAAGGGTTCAAGAAGGCAAATAGGTCGATCCAGAAAAATCGAAAAATTGGCTAAGTCTCGCTCAAGGTCACCTCGGGACGTGTGGGTTGTAGAAGCGCTGGCCTGAATCGGCCGATCCGGCGAAATGAGCACAGCACCAAAAGCGATTGGGACATCTCGGGCGAAGAAAGGGCGCGAACCGGCCGCCAGGCGAAAAATGTCGAGTCAGTCCAAGGCAATGGGACAAGCGGGACAGATGGACGCGAACCGCCGAACCGCCGAAATCGATCAAGTCGGGTCCAGAAGGCAAAGCGGCCATGGAAGTGGAACAAAATGCGCGAACCGGAGGCCGCGAACCGCCGAAATGAGCTGCACAACACTAATCAAATGGAACATCCGGACAAATGGAGGCGAAGTGCGCCGAAGGAGCCGAATCAGCCGAGGACCAATCAGAAGCTGCCACGTGTCACAGGAGGAAAAGTCAACGTTTGGTCCGGAAACTTCAAACGGCCATAACTTTTGACTCCGAGCTCCGATTTTGATAAAATTGGACTTTTTTGGAGCGAGCACGACGAGCCTCTACGCCAGGAAACTGGATTTCTTATTTTTAATGAGGGTAGATATATTTAAATAAGGGAAACGTGTTCGGCTCCGGTTGGTTAATGCTCATTCCCGTCAAATGACGAAAAACTGCCCCTGAGGCCCAAAATAGTTGCTGCACTCGAGAAGGCCATAACTTTTGCATTTCTCAACGAAATCACGCAAAATTGGTACCGTTGGAATCGTGGTTCCGAGCCCGATGCACATCAATCAAGAAATTCTGGATTTGATCAGAAATTGATTGAGATTTTTAAGAAAACGTGGCCGGATTCGAAGCAGTGTTTTATTTGGTAGCTTGGGAGTGCAATTAAGAGGCATGGTCATCATTCCTTCTCTGCCTTTGCAGCACATGGGACAAGATGGGTAGCCTTTGCAAGTAATGTATGCCCATTCCACTCAATTTAATGCCTCTTACAGTGGTTGAAGGACAGATTTCGGGATTTCCATTTTCCTTCTCTTCTCCTTCTCATTTTTCTATAAATTGGAGTGTTGGGCTCATTGTAAAGAGAGAGTTTTGGGTAGCAAAGCTCGCCAAAATTGCTTTGTGAAGCCGGTGTGTTGCGAGGCCCTTGTAGTGGACTCCTTGCATGGTGATCCAGGCCCTTATCTTGTAATAGATTGAACTGTGCATATCATGAAGCAATAAAATACCAGTTTGTGGATACATCTTCCCCTGCTGTGTTTCCTTGCATTCTTCTTGCCCCTTTAATCTTTTCTACAAGTATATTGTGTCTATTTATTATGTTCTTGCAGGAATTCATTATCATTGTGTGTGCTTGGAATATTGCTGTGAATGCATTTTGCTAGATTATGGTGAACTGTCATCACCTCTTCTAGTGTGCACTTTGCCTCTGTATTTCACACATTTGGAGACTACTCTCCCATCCTCCTTTTCTGGTGTATCACCGCTTTAGTGTAGGCTTTCATTTTATGCATTCTCTCTCTCTGGTCCCTTGGAAATATAGATTAGAATAGTTAGTTTCTCCTGCATTAGAGTAGATTGTGGCAGGTAGTTTAGGAGTAAGAACCAGCTTTCTCTGGAGGTCTATCTCAAGTAGCAAGTCCCACAACTTGGAGATAGTACCCATGTTATCCAATCACACTGGATGCTTAGAGTGATCAAACTAGAAATCGATCAACATCCGAAGGTGTGATTCGGTGATAACTTGATTCATGCGCATGCCAGGTGGGACCATAGAGGTCTTCATTTCATTGCAACAAGATTGATGTGCACTTGTTGTAAGTTCCACTTTGAAGGAGCTTTAAAATCGCACATCGGCGACTCCAAAAGAGGCATAATCCTTCGGTTTACGCAGTCAAGCCTCGACAAATTTATGAGAAGAATACGAGACTGTGTCAAGAACGAGGGAGGAAGGATTGTTTGTTTATCTACATCTATCTCCGAGCAGTAGAGAAAGAAGGGGAAGAAGAGCTCAAAGATCTGCGTCTCCACCTAATCGGACTTTGTCTACACCTCCACTGGTAGACCTTTTCGCATCAACAAGGGTTCTCGGAGTGCCAATCGAGAATGGCGCAACCACTAAATCCCTTCGTCAATTTCAGCGGGCGTGTAGCCCACTTGCCCTCAATGCACAGAATCCAGTTCCAATTGCAGCATTGAAGAACATTCCATTTTTCACTGGAGAAAATCATACTACTCCTGGAGATCATGTCAAAGACATTGCTAATGTCTGTGCAATCCATGAGATAAATGAAATGGATGTGGCTGTCAAATTGCTGGCATCATCATTCAAAGGGAAGGCATTGCAATGGTTCAGGAGCCTTGAAGCTGGTTCTATCACAAATTGGAATCAGTTATGCATAGTTCTCCATGAGCAGTTTGGAGAGAAGGGAGACAACTTGTCTCTTCTAGAACAATTAACAACTATCAAGAGAGCTCCCAATGAGCAGCTGACTGACTTCAACTTCAGATTTCAAAGGTCTTGGGATAGGATTCCAGTGGCAGTCAGGCCAACAGCAGAAGGTGCTTTTCTATATTACCTTAAAGCTTTAAATTCTGATATTTCTATGTTGGTTCAATCTATGGGAGGCACAACTATCCGCTGCTTATAGCATTGCCATTAGAGCTGAAAATTGTCTTATTCAAGCTGGTAAACTGGCTCCTAGGCCCCCAATGCCATTATATCCAAGTTTAGAGAGCCCAAGTACTAGCCAAGCGCCTGTCTTAGCTCCTATTCCCACCCCTAGAAATCAAAGTTCAAATGAAGCTTCTACTTCATCCTCTAGTGCTTCAAATGAACTTCAAGAAGTCATGAAACAACCTGCAAAATTTAGGTAATGAGCTGGTTACACTCAAGAGACAAAGAAGCTCAAAGGTTTTAGACCTTCGTATCAGCCTCAAGCCCAACCTAATAGGCAGCCATATCAAGCCTCAAAGGCCACCAACCAAAGCCTGCAAATCAGAATCAAGTAAGGCCTCCCGCTAATAGACCATTTCAGCCCTACAACCCCAATGTTGCATCTGCATCCAGAGCTTTGGTGCCAGTCCAAAATAACATGGCCCAAGAATATGATTGGTGTTTCCCGTGCAGTCAGCCACATAACCAATCAATGTGCTTTAACGGTGCATTAAATCAGGCTCTGATGGTGCAAACCATTGGTGGGTCGCAAGAGTCCAGCCACGAAGGAGATCAGCAGCAGGAAGCATCTCAGCAAGGAACATCTCCAAACGAAACTACTCTTGTCAATTGGCAGGCTGAAGATTTCTGTGGTATGAATCAAATACCCTCTCAAAGTGTTGCAGCCAACACAAGGTCAAAGAGGAGAAATTTGGGTGAAGGACAACCATTAGATTCGAGTAATCCACAACCTTCTACCACTCCACAAGCCGCTGGCAGACAAACTGTAGCTCCAAACATACAAGGAGCACCTAAAACGGCCCCTAGGCCAACTCAGATGCCAGCTGCTGCTGCCCATGTGCAAGGAATGAATGTGCAGGCCAAGGGACAGAAGAGGGATACTTCATCTCCATTCAACATCATTGATCAGATGAAGAAGACAAATGTCAACATATCAATGTGGCAATCACTATCCATCCCAGGCCAAAGAGATTTGCTACAAGCTGCCATGAAGGACTGGTCAACTTCAAATCAACAGGTCCAAATGCAAGAGGAGGTACTCACAAATGCTGCCCAGCCTGAAGGAAATCATGGAGGACAGCAAGGTAAAATGTTGAAGCCCCCTCCATTTTATGTTTCATTGATCATAGGAGATAAGCTGGTGCATAATTGCATGATTGACTCTGGGGCAAGTAGTTCAGTAATGCCAAAACAGATAGCTGACCAGTTAGGGCTTCAATATGAAGTCGTCTCCAAGGGTGTAGTGCAATTAGATGGGACAGCAGTGACAACGGTTGGAGTAATCAAAGGTTTGAGCCTCACACTGCACGCATGTCCCAATGTAGTAGTGTTGCAAGATGTGTCGGTCATAGACCTACCACCACTCTTTGCATTATGCTTGTCAAGAGACTTCACTGCTAAAATTGGAGGCTATCTTTCAGTGGATTGGTCACACATGCTGTTCAGAACAAGGTATGGAACTAAGGCTACAATCAGGTCTGAACCTATTGCAAACTTCCACATTGAGCCTTACACTCCAAGCCAAATCAATACCAACTGTTCAGCATTTGATCAGGAGGATTATCCAAGCACTGATGAAGCTGACACCAAGGTTGGAAGCATACCAGATTTGACTCTTGATGAATGGGCAAGCAAGGTGCATGATTTTGATCCTTATCAAGAGATAGAAGAATCTGAGCTAGGAGTCTATTGCATACATGAAGAAAGTCAACCTATTCCTAGCATCACCAAGCCAGATCATAAGGACAAGAATGAAGTATGGAAATTGTTCTTTGATGGGTCAAGGAGCAGACAAGGTGCAGGAGGAGGAGCTATGCTCATTTCACCGCAAGGTATAAGGTATTACTCAGCCTTCCGTTTCCAGTTTTCCTGTTCAAACAACACAGCTGAGTATGAAGCCTTAATTCATGGACTGCACTGGGCAAGGAAGAAAGGCATCAAGAATTTACAAGTGTTTGGTGATAGTGAGCTGATCGTAAACCAAGTCAAGGGAAAAAATGCTGCCAAAAATGATCTGTTGAAGAACTACAAAAATCGGGTATGGGATCTTATTGAAGATTTTGAAGCTTTTAGCATCATTTCCATCCCAAGGAAAAAGAATGAAGCCGGCTTGATGTATGGCAGCAATTGGGGCTGCGTTTGATGTTGTAGAAAGTATCAAAAGGAGAAAACTCAGCCTCATATCAAAGTGGTTGTGAGACCAGCTATTCCGGATAACAACACAAGTTGGCAAGTCTTCGAGAATGATCAGCAGATTGTTAATTTCCTGCAAGAAGAAGCTGAGTTCTCCATGAGAAATCAAGACAAGCTGGAACAGCAGTATGGTGACCAAGTGGTGCAGCTGAGGACTAACAAACTGCCAAAAGGCCTCATAACCTTGGAGTCAATATTCAACCCGAATGATCAGTTCCAGAAGGAGAAAGCGAGCATTCAAGTAAAGGGTGAAGATTCAGAGCCTATTTTAGTGGAAGAAGGCAAGACATTACAAATTGGCAAAGTAAGTACTCCACAAGAGAAATCTGATTTTGTTCAGCTTTGTCAAGAATTCCCAGATGTTTTGCTTGGACTTACAAAGATTTAAGAGGTTTCAACCCAAATTTGGCACAACATACTATTGAGTTGGATCCGGAATCCAAGCCTGTCAGGCAAAAGCAAAGGCCAGTAAATCCTCATATCGAGCCTCTCATGAGAAAAGAGTTAAGCAAGCTCATTGAGGCCAGTATCATCTTCCCCATCAAACACTCAAGTTGGGTTGCAAACTTGGTGCCAGTAAGAAAGAGAAACGGAGAAATAAGATTGTGTGTGGACTTTCGCGATCTAAATAGAGCATCACTCAAAGATCATTATCCGCTTCCATCAATGGAACAAATATTGCAGGTTGTAGCTGGTTCAGAAAGGTTTTCATTGCTAGATGGATATTCAGGCTATAATCAGATAATGGTGAAGGAAGAAGATCAATTCAAAACGGCCTTCACTACAAAATGGGGCACGTATGCTTACAAGAAGATGCCATTTGGACTGTCAAATGCCGGAGCAACATTTCAGCGAGCTATGGATATGGCGTTCAAAGGCTTGATCAACAAGATAGTGCTGGTATATCTAGATGATATCACTGTCTTCTCAAAGAATGCACGGCGAGACCATCTCCTTCACCTCAGACAAGTGTTTCAGAGGTGTAGAAGGTTTGGAGTGTCATTGAATCCAAAGAAGTGTGTATTCTTGGCACACGAGGGCAAATTGTTGGGCCATATTGTCTCTAGGGAAGGGCTAACAATTGATCCTGAAAGGGTTGAAGCCATCCGAACGCTTCCATTGCCACACCACAAGAAATCTCTCCAAAGCTTCTTAGGAAGGATAAACTTTGTCCGCAGATTTGTGCCTAATTTTGCCACTCTTGTGAAACCTCTAACAATGATGTTGAAGAAGAATCTGGCATTCAAATGGACAGCAGAAGGCAAAGAGAGTTTTGAGGACATCAAGCATGCAATATCACAAGCTCCAACTCTCATCAACCCAGATTTCTCAAAAGACTTCATGTTGTATGCATTTGGAGGATCAGATACAATCTCAGCTATCTTGACACAGCTGAATAGAGAAGGTTCAGAACAGCCCATAGCATTCTTGACCAAACCTTGGAAGATTACGAAATTAAGTATTCTTTCATCGAAAAATATGTCCTTGCTTTGTCATCGGGAGCTTGAAGAAGTTCGGACACTTGGTCTCAAACAATAAGATTCAACTACTTTGGTGTCTCATCAAAGTGTCGAGGACTTCCTCCTAAACAAGGATTTAAATGAGAAGAGAGCAGGTTGGATCACTCGGGTGATGGAATATGATATTGAAATCAAAGTGACCAAGCTGGTTCGTGGCAAAGGCTTGTGTGAGCAGCTCGCTTCCAAACAACCGGACAAGTCAAGAAGTAAAGAGGATCTTTGTCTTGCTACTGCTGAATGATGATCAAACAACCACGGTGATGATGCACCCATCCCATGTTGGACTCAAGACTTGGTGCACTACCTCCAAACAGGCTTATGCCCCCCAGAAGTGAGCAAAGCAAAAAGGAGATACTTCAGATTACAAGCCATTCCATATGTGCTTGTTGATGGAGTTTTGTTTAAAAAGGACATCAATGGTGTTCTATTAAGATGCATTGGAACAGGTCAAGTTGAGAAGATCCTACACGAGTTCCATGACGGGGAAGCAGGAGGCCACTTTGCTCCGCGAGTGACAGCTCTCAAAATCATGAAAGCTGGTTACTATTGGCCTACTGTGTTCAATGATTGCTACTCATGGGTCAAGAAATGCAAGAAATGTGCATTCTTCACGGGGAAAGAAAGGTTAGCAGCGCTGCCCCTTCGTCCAATTTCAGTAAATCAGCCATTCATGCAATGGGGACTGGACTTCATTGGAGTCATCAATCCCAATTCAAGTCAGGGCCACAAGTGGATACTAACAGCAACAGACTATTTCACCAAGTGGACTGAAGCAGTGGCACTCAAGGAGGCAAATGAATCTAATATCTTAGATTTCTATGAAGGGATAGTCACGAGGTTTGGTGCCCCTGCCACTATCATATCAGATAATGCATTGGCTTTCCTTGGCACAAAGATCACTGAATGGGCTGTCAAGAATTGTGTGTATCTCAGCACTTCATCGAACTATTACCCTCAAGGTAATGGCCAAGCCGAGTCTACGAACAAGAACCTACTAAGAATCATCAGAAGGACTCTGGATGAAAACCAAAGAACTTGGCATGCAAAGCTCAAATCAGCCCTATGGGCTGATAGGATCACACCCAAGAGATCTACAGGAAGCTCTCCATACAAGCTTGTATACGGGAAAGAAGCGGTTCTACCTATATCACTTGAGTTGCCAGCATTGGAACTCATGAAACAGTTGGAACTAGCTGAGTTTGAACCCATGGAAATCAGGTATGCAGAGCTGATGGAATTAGAAGAGACAAGAGAGCATGCAATGCAGACCATAGAAAAGGATAAAGCATTGGTCAAAAAGAGTTTTGACAAGAAAGCTAAGGCCAGGATATTGCAAACTGGAGATTTGGTACTGAAGTGGGATGCTGATCGTGCAAAACCAGGAAAGCACTCCAAGTTTGATGCCATCTGGAGTGGCCCGTACATGATCATCGAATGCAAAGGTAGCAATGCTTTCCGACTGGCTAAGTTGGATGGTGAAGAATTGCAGATTCCGGTCAATGGGATCTATCTCAAGCGTTGCTACTAGAAAGAAAGCTTCTCACCCTTGTAAATATTAAATTAGATTTTCCATTCCTCTAAGTGCTTATGCACATTGTACTGCTGTTAGAGTAGTTTTTATTTCCCTAAGTGCTTGTGCACATGTCCTATTGCTTCTAGTATGTGCATGTTCGCAGTTCACCAAGCTCCTGGAAAAGAATTTGCAGCCATGAGAAGACCAGTTCAACAAATGTTCAAATGGCTCAAGAACACAGGTTTTCAAATTCTAGATCAGCTGAAAGGCCATTAAAAAGACTCCATGCCCAATGGATTGCTTCAAACAGCTGGTCGTTCCTCATCTAGCAGGCAGATGACCCCGCTGAGTCGCCAAAATTGTTATCCAAAATTCACCCCCAAGGTAATTTTGATAACATGCAAGCAATTATATTGATTCAGGGCGAAAATTCATGTTTCTAGGGTCCCCTCATATTTGTCTAACTCCCCTGTCCAAGAGGAATAGAGTAAGTTCTGATAAAAATGTGAAAAAAGGGTTCAAGAAGGCAAATAGGTCGATCCAGGAAAAATCAGAAAAATTGGCTAAGTCCTGCTCAAGGTCACCTCTGGGACGTGTGGGACAGAAAAGCGCGAACCGGCCGATCCGTCCGAAATGAGCACAGGCAGTCAAAAACGATTGGGACATCTGGGCCGAAAAGGCGCGAACCGGCCGAACCGGGCGAAAAAGGTCGAGTCAGTCCGAAGGCAAATGGGACAAGCGGGACAGATGGACGCGAACCGGCCGAAATCAGTCAAGTCAGTCCGAAGGCAAAGCGGGCCAAGTGGAACAAAAATGCGCGAACCGGGCGAACCGGCCGAAATGAGCACAGACAACACTAATCAAATGGGACATCCGGGACAAATGGAGGCGAAGTACGCGAAGGAGCCGAATCAGCCGAGGACCAATCAGAAGCTGCCACGTGTCACAGGAGGAAAAGTCAACGTTTGGTCCGGAAACTTCAAACGGCCATAACTTTTGACTCGAGCTCCGATTTTGATAAAATTGGACTTTCTGGAACGAGCACGACGTCCTCTACGCCACAGAAACTGGATTTCTTATTTTTAATGAGGGTAGATATATTTAAATAAGGGAAACGTGTTCGGCTCCAGTCAGTTAATGCTCATTCCCGTCAAATGACAGAAAACGCCTGCCAGGCCCAAAATAGCTGCCCGCACTCAGAAGGCCATAACTTTTGCATTTCTCAACGAAATCACGCAAAATTGGTACCGTTGGAATCGTGGTTCCGAGCCCGATGCACAGCAATCAAGAAATTCTGGATTTGATCAGAAATTGATCGAGATTTTTAAGAAAACGTGGCCGGATTCAGAACAGTGTTTTATTTGGTAGCTGGGAGTGCAATTAAGAGGCATGGTCATCATTCCTTCTCTGCTGCAGCACATGGGACAGTATGGGTAGCCTTTGCAAGTAATGTATGCCCATTCCACTCAATTTAATGCCTCTTACAGGTGGTTGAAGGACAGATTTCGGGATTTCCATTTTCCCTTCTCTTCTCCTTCTCATTTTTTCTATAAATTGGAGTGTTGGGCTCATTGTAAAGAGAGAGTTTTTGGGTAGCAAAGCTGCCAAAATTGCTTTGTGAAGCCAAAGTGTGTTGCGAGCCCTTATAGTGGACTCCTTGCATGGTGATCAGGCCCTTATCTTGTAATAGATTGGCTGTGCATATCACGAAGCAATAAAATACCGGTTTGTGGATACATCTTCCCCTCTTTGTGTTTCCTTGCATTCTTCTTGCCCCTTTAATCTTTCTACAAGTATATTGTGTCTATTTATTATGTTCTTGCAGGAATTCATTATCATTGTGTGTGCTTGGAATATTGCTGTGAATGCATTTTGCTAGATTATGGTGAACTGTCATCACCTCTTCTAGTGTGCACTTTGCCTCTGTATTTCACACATTTGGAGACTACTCTCCCATCCTCCTTTTCTGGTGTATCACCGCTTTAGTGTAGGCTTTCATTTTATGCATTCTCTCTCTCTGGTCCCTTGGAAATATAGATTAGAATAGTTAGTTTCTCCTGCATTAGAGTAGATTGTGGCAGGTAGTTTAGGAGCAAGAACCAGCTTTCTCTGGAGGTCTATCTCAAGTAGCAAGTCCCACAACTTGGAGATAGTACCCATGTTATCCAATCACACTGGATGCTTAGAGTGATCAAACTAGAAATCTGATCAACATCCAGGGGTGCTGTGATTCGGTGATAACAACAATCTTATTTCTCCATTTCTCTTTCTTATTAGCACCAAGTTTGCAACCCAACTTGAGTGTTTGATGGGGAAGATGATATCGGCCTCAATAAGCTTGCTCAACTCTTTTCTCGTGAGAGGTTCAATATGGGATTTACTAGCCTTTGCTTCTACCCGACAAGCTTGGATTTCGGATCTAGCTCAATAGTATGTTGTCCAACTTTGGGTTGAAACCTCTTAAATCTTTGTAATTCCAAGAAAAGACATCTAGGAACTCTTGACAAAGTTGAATGAAATTAGATTTCTCTTGTGGAGTACTTACTTTGCCAATTTGCAATGTCTTGCCTTCATCTACTAAAATAGGCTCTGAATCTTCACCCTTTACTTGAATGTTCATTTTCTCCTTCCGGAACTGATCATTCGGGTTGAAGATGACTCAAGGTTATGAGGCGTTTTGGTAATTTGTTAGTTCTTAGCTACTTGCTTTGGGTCACCATCTTTGCTACTCCAACTTGACTTGATTTCTCGACAGAGAACTCAAGCTTCTTCTTGTAGGAAATTAACAATTTGTTGATCATTCTCAAATACTTGCCAACTTGTATTGTTATCTGGAAGCATTTGGTCTCATAACTAGTTTGATATGATGCTAAGATTTCTCACTTTTGATACTTTCTACAACATCAAACGCAGCCCAAATCGCGCATCGGTTTGTCTCATTGCTTCATTCCTTTTTCTTGGGATGGAATTGATGTAAAAGCTTCAAAATCTTCACTAAGATCCCATACCCGATTTTTGTAGTTCTTCAATAGATCATTCTTGGCAGAATTTTCTCTTTGACTTGGTTCACGATCAACTCACTATCACCAAATACTTACAAATTCTTGATGCCTTTCTTCCTTGCCTAGTGCAATCCATGAATTAAGGCTTCATACTCAGTTGTGTTGTTTGAGAAAGAAAATTGAAAACGGAAGGCTGAGTAATACTTTGTACCTTGTGGTGAAATGAGCATAGCTCCTCCTCCTGCACCTTATCTACTCCTTGATCCATTAAAGAAAAATTTCCATACTTCATTCTCATCCTTATGATTTGGCTTGGTGATCTTTGGGGAGAGGTTGATTCTCATCATGCAAACAATAAACTACTAGCTCAGATTCCTCCATTTCCTGTATGGATCAAATGTGTGTCTTTTGTTTGCTCATTCATCAAGAGTCAAATCCAGAATGCATTCGAACTTGGTGTCAGCCTTCATGAGTGCTTGGATAATCCTCTTGATTGAATTCCAAACAATTTGCATTGATTGGACTTGGCGTATGGGGTTCTATGTGGAAATCTGCAATAGGCTCAGATCGATCATAGCCTTAGTCCCATACCTTGTTCTAAATAACATGTGTGACCAATCCACCGATAGATAGAATTCAATTTTAGTAGTGAAGTCTCTTGACAAGCACAATGCAAAGAGTGGTGGCAATTCTATGATGACACATCTTATAACACCATTACATTGGGACACGCGTGTAATGTGAGGCTCAAATCTTTGATTACTCTAATCGTTGTCACTGCTGTCCCGCTTCTAATTGCACTACACCCTTGGAGATGAATTCATACCAAAGCCCTAACTAATTAGCTATTTATTTTGGCATAACCGAGCTACTTTCTTTCGAGTCAATTGTGCAATTATGTACCAACTTGTCTCCTATGATCAATGAGACATAAAATGGAGGGGCATCAAATTTTTAACTTGTTTTCCTCTATGGTTCCCTTCAGTGAGTTGCATTAGTAAGAATTTTTTCTCATTGATTGGGTGGCTGATTTGATGCTAACCAATTTTCCATAGCAGCCTGCAATAGATCTCTTTGTCCTGGGATAGCCAATGACTCCCACATTGAGATGTTTACATTTGTTTTCTTCATTTTCTCAATGATGTTGAATGGAGATGATTTTTCTCTTTGCTGCCCCCTGCTTTGCACATTCTTCTCTAGCACCTGAGCTGTTACAACCGATGCTTGAGGTGGCCTAGAAGGTGGTTTGGGCTGACCTTGTACATTTGGAACTCGTGCTTTGATTCGCAGCACTTGTGGAATAATAGAGGGTTGTGGACCATTTGAGTTGGATGATTTGTCCTCCAATGCTTCTCTTTTGGAGCGCATATTGGCTATTACACTTTGAGAGGGTATTTGATTTATACCATAGAAATCTTCAGCCTGCCAATTGACAAGAGTAGTTTCATTCGGAGATGTTCCTTGCTGAGGTGCTTCCTACTACTGATATTCTTCATGGTTGGACTCTTGTGACCCACCAATGGTTTGCACCATCAGAGCCTTATTTAATGCACCATTAAAGTACATTGATTGGTTATGTGGCTAACTGCATGGGAAACACCAATCATATTCCTGGGCCATGTTATTTTGCACCGGTACCAAAGCTCTAGATGTGGATGCAACATTGGGATTGTAAGGTTGGAATGGCCTATTAGCAGAAGTTTTTACTTGATTCTGATTTGTAGTTTGAATGGGTGGCCTATTGGGCTGATATGGAGGTCTATTGGGTTGAGTTTGAGGCTGGTATGATCTAACATTTTGAGCTTGCTACCTCTTTATTATCACCAACTTGTTACCCAAGTTTTGTAATTGCTTCATGACCTCTTAGAGTTCCTTGGAGTTGTTAGATGATGAGGTAGAGGCTTGGTGATCTTTGATTTCTTCAAGTAGGGTTGGGGGCTAATGTAGGTGCTTTACTAGCATTTGGACTTTCTAATTCTAGGTATAGAGGCATGGGTGGCCTAGGTTTGATTTTTCCAGCCTGAATCAAATGGTTCTCAGCCCCTATGGAAAGGCTATAGGCTACGGGCAAGGTTGTGCCCCCCACATTGACTGAATCATCAAAGAAATATCAGAATTTAAAGCCCTAAGAAAGTATAAGAAGGAACCTTCATTAGTGGGCTTTACTGCTGTTGGAATCCTATCCCAGGTCCGTTGAAATCTGAGGTTGAAGTCTATCAACTGCTCATTTGGGGCTCTCTTGATCGTCGTTAGTTGCTCCAATAAAGACAGTTATCACCTTTCTCCCCAAACTAGTTGTGAAGAGCTATGCATAGCTGATTCCAATTCTAGATAGAGCTTTCCGGGAGACTCCTGAACCATTGTGAAGCTTTCCCTTTGAATGAAGAGGCAAGCAACTTGACTGCAATGTCCATCTCATGGATTTCGTGGATTGTACAGACATTCGCAATATCTTGAACATGATCACCTAGGGAAGTTTGGTTCTCTCAGTGAAGTATGGGATGCTCTTCAATGCTACAACCGGAACTAGGTTTTGTGCATTCAAGGTGAGTGGACTACTTGCCAGTGAAGTTGACATATGGATTTGGTTGTGCCATCCTGATTGGTTGAAGAACTCTTGTTGATTGGATGAAAGGCCTACCAGGTGGAGGTGTTGACAAGGTCCTATTCGGTGGAGATGGAGACCTTTGAGCTCTTCTTCCCCTTCTTTCTCTGCCTGGAGATAGGTGTAGATAAACAAACAATCCTTCCTCCCTAGTTCTTGATCTAGTCTGTATTCTTCTCATAAATCTGCCAGGCTTGGACTACTGAAACTAGTGGATTATGTCTCTTTTGGAGTCGTCAGATGTGTAATTTCAAAGCTCCTTCAAAGCTGGAAATTTACAACGAGTGCACATCAATTTTATCGTAATTAAGTGAAGACCTCTAAGGTCCCACCGGGCGTGCCAAAACTATTATCACCAAATCACAACACCCTTATGTTTATACAAATGCATATACTTGAATTCACGGTGTGATTGGATAACATGGGTACTATCTCCAAGTTGTGGGACTTACTACTTGAGATAGACCTCCAGAGAAAGCTGGTTCTTGCTCCTAAACTACCTGCCACAATCTACTCTAATGCAGGGTAAACTAACTGTTCTAATCTAAATTTCTAAGGGACTAAGAAGAGAGAATGCATAAAATGAAATCCTACACTAAAGCGGTGATACACCGTAAAAGGAGGGTGTGAGATACGGAAGAAAAGTGCACACTAGAAGGGGTGATGACAGTTCTCCATAATCTAGTAAAATGCATTCGAACAACATTTCAAACATACACAATGATAATGAATCCCTATAAGAACATAAAAATAGATACAATATTATTGTAATCAAGGTTGAAGGAATAAGAAGAATGCAAGAAAACACAAAGTAGGGTAGGATGCATCCACAAAATTATATTTTATTGCCTCCCGATATGCATAGTTCAATCGGCTACAAGATAAGGGCCTGAATCACCATGCAAGGAGTCCACAACAAGGGCCTACAGCACATTGGCTTCACAAAGCAATTTTGGTAGAGCTTTGCTACAAAAACTCTACTCTTACAATGAGCCCAACACTCCAATTTATAAGAAAATGAGAAGAGAGAGAGAAAGGAAAATAAAATCCGAAATCTGTCCTTTAACCACTTATAAGAGGAATTAAATGGAGTAAAATGATTTTATATTACTTGCAAAATGGTCCCCATACTTTCCCAGGTGCTGCAGCAGAGAAATAATGATGACCATGCCTCTTAATTGCACTCCCAACTACCAAATAAAACACTGTTATGAACCGGCCACGTTTTATGAAAAATACTAGCCAATTTCTCATCAAATATATAATTTCTTGATTTCTTTGCCTCATTCTCAGAGCCATGATTCCAATGGTACTAATTTTGTGTGATTTTGTTGAGAAATGCAAAAGTTATGGCCTTTTGATTGCGAGCAGCTAATTTGGGTCTGGCAGAGTTTTTTGTCATTTGACGGGAATGAGCATTAACTGACTAGAGCCGAATATGTTTCTTTTATTTAAATATATTTACCATCATTAAAAATAATAAATATGTTTTTGTGGCATAGAGGACGTCGTGCTCATTCCGGAAAGTCAATTTCTTTGAAAATCGGAGCTCGGAGTCAAAAGTTATGGCCGTTTGAAGTTTCGAGAGTCAAATGTTGACTTTTCCTTTGAGTTGTGGATATTGCGGAAAAATCAGGTCCGCGTGTCCTAGCTGTCCTAGAAACATTCTTCTACATCATCCGATTCGGCTTCCTTGTCCCCTTTTGTGACCTTTTCACCTTTGCGTGTCCCGCGCTGCATTTTTATCCCTACTGCCCCGGACACATTCTTCCGCATTGCACTCGTGATTGATCGACTTACAAAAATTGGCCAATTCGCGCCCCCCGCATACCGACGTCCCAACTCCCGTAGATCACCCGGGAAAAAATGTCCGACTTAGCTGATTTTCTTTGTATTTCGGCCGCGAACTTGGTGCAACGAACCTTGCAGTACGACCGCAGCCCCCATACCCGCAATGCATGAAACAAGCCTACCACTCCATCTTTTGGATTTTTGCAATTTTCTCTAACTTGTTGGGTTTTTTTCCTTGGATGGGGAGGTTAAAGAGAATCCAAAGGGGCCCCAAAAATATGATTTCAGGCCTTGAATTAATCTACTTGCTCAGGACTGAAGAATTTGATGCATGTTATCAAAATTACCTTGAGGGGTGAATTTTTCATAACAGTAAGTTCTTCCATTTACAGAATGGTTGCTGAACTTTGAGTTGCACTCTCCCTTCTTCTTAGCATGTACTTATGACTTGTTTATTTATCTTTTTGGCTGCAACCTGTACCTACACACTTAGGAAAATAGTTAGAAAATATTTAGGCATTTTGGCCTCTCTTATGTCCATGTTTCTTCTTTCTTTTCACTTTCTTCTTCCTGAGTGAATAAAGCATGCATGTAGTTTGTCCTTCAAGTAGAATACATCTCCTGCTTAGGGGAAGATTCATATGCATGAAGTAGGATAGTGTAGGAATATGGTTTGATCCCTAAGCTCGTAATTGACAGTCAATTCTTTTCTTCCTTTTTAGATACAATGGCTTCCATATGAAGATGAAGGAGAAACAAAAGATGGAGATGAAGATACTTCAATCAAGATAAAAATCCCCAAGGAAATGATGGGTTCACTCATACTCCTTTACTTTCTATTTCATGCATGTGTATCTTTCTTTTTAGTAGTTGTATTTTACTTTTCAGATTACATCCCACAAAACTTGTGTGGGAAACATTTGACTCTCCTTGTGAATAAATCATTGAATTCTCAGTAAATGAGTTGATATCTCTTTATGCATTTTTGTTTTCTCGTATGGATTGTATAATGAACCAAAAACTCAAGAACATAATTGAATGTCTTAATCATGAAGGAAAGAACATTGAATAGAACTTGTAACATTCAATAATGAACTCGATTTTCTCGTGATCTCGCACCTATGTTTGTTGTTCCAAAACTTTACACTTGACCTACTCGCAATTGGATGTTCTCATCAAGACAACACAAGTGTCCTTGGGCTTGTGTTTTTTGTTGAGGATGGTCATGAAATTACATCTATGTGATTTGTTACATTTTGTAACAAAGACACGTAGTTATAGATTTCATGTAATCTTTTAAATAAATCAGCAGTAATGACATAATCTAATATAATCTCCCATAGTTTAGGTATACTTCACCAATTCTATCCATCGTAACAAATTTTCAAGTTGCCCATTTTTGTACAAGTGCAAAAATTGTCAATAGGTACATATCTAGGAGATTCATTCAAGAGTGGATTCATGAGTTTCATGATCTTCGACAAGCATCCATAACGGTAGCAGAGTATGAGGGGTGGTGTTTCAATGTAATTTAGTATGTAGATTACATGCATGATTAACGAGTTATGGTTAACCGGATCATCGTGGTCCTCAACTTGAACTTGGGTGGGACAAGACGCATTCATTGTCTACAAACACTATCAAAGGCCATGGAGAAGGCCTACATTGCAGAGGAAACAAGGGGGAGACTCAAAGAAGCTCGAGACAGAGTGAGGAGATGTATACAACATATTTAACATAGTAGGTCGAGGGGATCAACCGCTCGTCGTCCTCGTGGTGGAAACACTTCAACACATTCTTTCTTACAATCTCCTCAACAATAATAGAAAACTCAACCACACTTTCGACCTCCACAAGCAGCTATGATGCTTAGAGAGGGTGTAGTATGGGGCCTCCCTGCTAGGGGACCCACTAAGACACAAACTCCACCTCAAGCTCAATCAGCAGGGGTACATCCACCAAATCAACATCTACCTTGCGACAACTTAGCGGACTTGGATGGGTTTTTTCACGATCAATGGGATCATGTAGTTGTTATGGATACAAACGGTGTACATGGGCATCACTGGAGAGAGTGCCCGCAGAACTCTCCTAATCGGGGTAAGTAACTCTGTTTATGATCTTACAGATTGGTGACATGGCTAGGAGCCACATGATTTATTGAGCTGGTCTAGAACCACCAGAAGAGAACAAGGGCATGGTGATTGAGACCACAGGTAGCATTGGTAGTATTTATACCCCTATCTTATTTGATTCTCGGATCTTAAGATTCTTTCATTCCTCCATAGTTAGTTGAGTGATGCAAGATGGTGGCGTTTGGTATGGCCTTAGTTGTGATGTTGAGATGGCTTCTAAGGCTAAACTCTTGGTGGAATTGTTAGTTAAAGAGTGTGAAGTGGACCTAGGACCCTTCACCATGAATTTGGATCTTTGTATCCTTCCCTTGGGTTCGTATGGAGTTATCTTGACATAAAGCTAGGATCGATTGTTATAACAAGGTTATATCTTCGTAGAAAATTTAGGAGTTGAGTCGTTGATATTTGGAGTTAGGATACCATCTCTATTCACACCTTATCCACTATGCAGTTGAAGCGGTGTGCATGATGGGGTTGTCGTAGTATGCCATAACAGCTTAATGAATGATCGAGGATGAGAATCATAGACTTTGTCACTTGATGGCCACCCAATTTTGTAGGATTTTTATATGTTTTTTCGAGGAGTTTCTGTGGTTACATCCCCCACGTGAGATATAATTTCATATTGATTTAGTTTCGAGAGCGCAGCCTATCTCATGCACACCTTATAGGATGACCATGCCTTAACTATGTGAGCTCGAGTTTAAGTTAGATGAATTTCTTCGAAAGGCCTAATCTTCCTAGTGTATCTCCATGGGGTGCACCAATGGTTTTTGTGAAGAAGAATGATGGATCCTTTAATTTGTGTGTGGAATAAAAACATTTGAATAAAGTAACGATTAAGAATTGTTACCCCCTTCCACAAATATATGATTTATTTGATACAAAGAAGGGGGCTACCATGTTTTCTAAGCTAGATTTTAACTAAGGCTACCATAAGTCGAGGATTGGACGCCAATATCCATAAGATAACTTTTCGCATGAGATATGGCCACTAAGAGTTCACAAGAGTGCCATTTGGTCTAATGAACACCCTTGCAAAGATTTATGAGTTTTATGAATGGGGTGTTCAAGATGTTTTTATACCGCTTCTATTAGTGTTTCTTAATGAAATTCTAATATAATCACGTACACATGAGGAAAAGGAGGAGCACCTTCGATATGTTCCGCAATGTCTTCAAGAGAAACAACTATATGGGAACCTAAAGAAGTGTTCCTTTTTTCCAATAAGAGGTTTAGTATTTAGGTCACATTATTTATGGTGAAGGTATTATAGTTGATCCTTCCAAGATTAGAGCTATTATGGATTGGCTAGTGGTTAGTTCCAACCAATGTGAGTGAGGTGCGCAAGTGTCATGGGATTGGAAGATTATTAGGGAGATTTATTTATGATTTCTCTCGTATTGCACACCCCATCACTTCCCTTCAAAGGAAAGGGAAGAAGTTTATTTGGTCAAATAGATGTGAGAAGGCCTTTAGGACACTGAAGGAATGACTTACGAAAACATCAATTATTGGAGTGCCAAATCCTCGAGGGATTTCATTGTGTGTACAGATGCTTCTTTGGAAGGATTACAAGGTTTTTTATGTAGGATGGTCGTGGCAAAGAGCCTTTGTGTCTCACAAACTCAAGGATTATGAGATCAATTATCCAAATCATGATCTTGAGCTTATAACATGCTTGTGCATACTTTGGTTCAATGGAGGCATTTCCTTCTAGGAAGGAGCTTCATTCTCATGATAGACCATTTGAGCTTACATCACCTCTCCACATAGCCCAATCTTAATGCTCATCAACAATGTTAGATGGATTTTCTATGTGATTATGACATAGAAATACAACATGTGAAGGGAAAGGATAATGTCATTGTAGATGCTCTAAGCCATCGGAAGCATTTGGTTATAGCTACTTTAGTGGGTAAAGATTTATAGAGTAGAATCTTGTGAAAACTTCCACATGACAGTTTTTACCTTTCAACTAGGAAAGAGATTGAGTCTTAGAGACCCTATGAGGAGAAGTTTGATGGATTTGAATTAGATTCGAGATAGAGGCCAGATCTATGTACCTAGGGATGGAGGTTTGAGACAAGATATATTGACAGAGGCTCGTCATGTTCTTTAATCAACCCATCTAGGGGTGAAGAAGATGCACATAACTTTGAGACAGGTTGTACTATAGGAGATAACTTCAAAGAGATATATCTTACTTTGAGTCTCATTGTTTAGAGTGTTAAAGGGTTAAGGTCAAGCATAATCATCCATCCGGCCTTCTCTAGTCACATGCTATACCGCATTCAAAATGGGAGACCTTTTCCATGGACTTCATAGTGGGGATACCGATGTCGAGATACCACCACGAGGCCATCATGGTCACGATGGATAGATTATTGAAAGTGGATCATTTATCTTTGGTAAATACCACATATAAAACTCTGCATTGCATAAGTGTACTTAGATGATATTTTCATATTGGATAGGATTGTGGAAGATTATTTGTGACCGTGATCCCTTGTACACCTCTCTATTTTTGGACTACCATGCAACATGCCCTTAGGACCAGAATTAATTTAAATACAACCTATTACCCAGAGACGGATGGATAGACAGAGTGGGTGAATCATATTTTAGAGGACATGATTTGGATGTACATCATGGACCATTAGTCAAGATGGGAGGATTATTTTTACTTGGTTGAGTTTGCATACAACAACAACTTTCAGAGTTCTATTGGTATGGCTCCATTTCAGGATTTATATGATAAGGAGTGCATGACTCCATGAGTCGAGACAAGATTGATGGCGAGTATCTCTTGGGCCATCTTTGTTATAGGACATGGAGTAGTAGGTTGTTTTGATCATAGAGAGACTATAAGAGGCTCGGGATAGACAAAAGAAATATGCAAATCAAATGAGATTTGACCGTAGCTATGAGGTGGGAACAAAGGTGTTTCTTTGTGTCAGACCTCATAAGTTTCCTATCCGATATGGAAAATGCTCTAATTTATCTCCCAGATTCATGGATCCATTCGATATCTTGGACCAGATCTATCCCTTAGCTTATTGTCTAGCCTTTCAACCTATCTTGTCTCCCATTCACGATGTATTTCATATTTTTGTTCTTAGGAGATATATTCCATCCTTCTAATGGATTGGATTAGTCTACATTCGTAGGTGCAAGAGTAGGAGCATGTATATGTGGAGAACATGTGGATCGTAGATTGTAAGACTCTAAGACTTTGAGGCCTTGATATTTACCTGTATGAGTTTAATGGGATAGGTATGATGATACTATAGCCACATGGGAGGATGTTACTTTTATACAGCCCAATTTCCTCATCTATTTCAATGAATTCCAGGAGGAAGTCAAGTCTAAGGGGAGGGGATGTAGTACCAACTCCTCTTTAACACTATTTCATTATGATTTTATTACTATTGGATTAATAATTACACATCTTTCTTATTATATTTGAATCAATAGATGATAGGCTATGCACATATTTGGATTATTGACATGTTTTGATTTACATTTTGATTATGATGCACTAGATGACGATGATGGACAATTATATATGTTGATTTGTAATACTACGATTTTATACTAACATGTCATACTCCCGATGTGTTAATTGTGTTGGATGTTTTCAATAAGAATTATGACCTTATGCATGTTAAAATCAAATTAATTGATATGATGATAGATGATAGAATTACTAATTTTGGATGATGATTATTGATTTCTATATGTATATTAGTCTTTATGTTATTGATGCAGCCGTAAGGCTAGAGAGGTATTTTGTTTATGTCATAGGAATTTATATCATATACATCAAAAGGGGATAGGGGACCAACCATGGAAGGATGTCGTGTGTTGTGTAACATGTGAAAAATTTGAGAACTTGTGTATAATGTTTTGTTGTGTTTTTGTATGCTTTGTTAAAAGGTTCCCATAGGGGTTAACCTCATTCATGTTTCCATGGTTGTAATGTGTTTCCTTTCTTTTAATTATAATTTTTAAATTTTTTTGTGTATGTGTATAATAATTGAGAAATATTTTTACTTTATTAACACTCACTAATGTAACTTAATTAAGTAATTTAGCTTCAATTTAAACTAAAAAGGGGATATGACATGTGGGAAATAAATTGGGTAGATGGTCCTTGAAATCTTGTGGATGTGATTTATATTTTTTTGTTGGGTACTCTTTCGCAGCTTCAAAATTTGAACTTCAACTTGGGAGGCTTGTGGGATAAGCTAAGATTTTTCCATTCCTATTAAATTCATCCAAAACCATACCTATGGTATGGGGAGTTAATTTTAGGATTATTTATGTTTTTGGGATAGTAAAAAGGTGAAATTATTGCACTTTCTTACATGATTTTTTAATTTTGTTCTTTTGAGGAGTGGAGTGAGGGTTAGTGTGTGTAAGAGGCTTTTCATTCCCTCAACCACCAATTTATTAGCCTTGGGATTGATGGTTGACTTGGTGATGTGGAGTTGAGGGGAAGTGATGTGGATCCTACATGGAGCCACATCGACCTCTTTTTCTCCCTATTATATATACGCAAGTTTATTTGTTGGTTATGGGTTTACTTTATTTTATCATGCACTTGTATTTTGGGAGTTAGAGTTTTGAGTTGCTTGGTTGGAGTCTTGGAGCTTCTTGGATTTGTGCTTGAGCTTGGAAGGAGATTTGTGTTGTGACTTTGGATCAAATTCTTGCAATGGCAAGGTAGGAGCTTCACCCATGTATTTTTATTATATATATGTGTGTGTGTTTATGTGAATGAAATCATGTTTGTGTGTGTGCATGTTTTGAGGGATTGGGTAGATTGCCTTTAGAGTTGGTGTAGGAGAAAGAAATGGAGATTCTTTGTGGAGGAAAAATGGATATTGTGAGGAAATGTGGAGGGAGAGTGGAAGATGTGCTCCACCTATGTGGAGATAAAAATGTTTTTGTGTTTCTTCGCATAGGAAAAAGGGAGAAATAAGTGTGTGTGTGTGTGTGTGTGTGTGTGTGTGTGTTTTGATGATAGTGCACTTGGAGGACTTTGGGTGGACCCTCTTTCCACATGGGAGGCATAAGGAGAGAAATCCATGTTCTTGTCTCCATTTGGGCTTGTTATCAAGCCTTTGTGTTTTGATTAAATTTGTATATTTTACTTGTTTGATTTGGAAAATGTTGCAAACTTCTCTTTCTTGTCTTGCTTGGAAAATAATGTTGAAATGTTGATACATTGTATGAATATGGAAATGTTGCATGAGTGTTTGTGGAAGCCATTTTTTAAAAGTTGTCAAATGTTGCATAATACCCCATATTTTTCTTTGGATGGGGCTTCAGTGGACAATAATTAGATGGCTTCTCCTCTTATTGGATTATAGGTTGGGTGGAGAGCATCGCCTATACCCTTTTATTTTTATGTGATTCAAGATTTGAAGAGGTGGAAGGGATCAATATGAAGTTTTGAAGGAATAGGATAAGTTGGAGCTATAAGTTTACTCTATTAATGCTTTAGTTTTCTGTGAAAGTGAATGTTGATACCTTGTAAATTGTTCATTCTAAATTGTTGTAAAGAAGGATTATTTTATTACAAGGAAAGGAAACTATGATCATTGAGAAAAAAAGTATTTTGCTATTTGTTACAATTTCTATTTTGTAAACATATGATATTATTGTAAGAAGAGAAAGAAGATACCTTCTCATTTCCATTGTAAGAGTGAGCATATTGAAATGTTGAAATTACTAGAATGTTGAAATCATTGGAATGTTGGAAAGTGTATCCATTTTAAGGAAATAATGTTGTTGTATGTGAAGCAATCTGTTGTTTTTTTTCTTTTTGTTATTGATAAACTTAGTTTGAAAAGAGAATGAAAATTGCTTATAGTTGGAAATTTGTTCTTGCTCATCCTTTATAAAATTGTTGAAAATTCAAACATTCTCTGGTTTTATTAAAAAAAGTGAGCATTTTGAAGTGTTGAAACTATAGTTAAATCTCATACTATGTTATTAGAAAAGAAAATAATGACTTAGATTTTAAAAACTAGGAAAAATGTTCTCTTTGCTAACTATATTGGGTTGAATAAGAAAACCCATTAATCTCTAACTTTACTCATATATGAATAGTTAGGAAATTATAATTACTTTACCTTATATTTCACTATGCCAATTAACTCGAGTTAATCATTTAAGATAACCAAAACACACACACAATAATTATAATTAAATTTATATTTATTAAATATACAATAATTATATATATTTATTGAAATTCAATAAAAACAATTGCATTATATATATATATATATATATATATATATATATATATATATATATATATATATATATATATAATAGTATTAATATTAATAATAATTTTTAAAAAAATATTGAAAATGCTATAAAGCCAAATGGCTTATGGTTGAATTGTTTAATTTATAAAACAAAATATATAATAATTTTTTTGGACGGAGTTGGAACGGATGAGGCCTTTGTTGGCTATATATTTTAATAAGGGGTTTGGGTTGAGAGGGTGATGCCCCCACCCAAACCCATATACTTTTATATGAGATCGAGGGGTGGGATAAGTGCCCTCCCACCAATCTATTAAACCCTAAATATTTATTTAGCAGCCATAATACATTTTCGACTTGCGCATTATTCTCTGGATGAACTTTAACTCATAGCTAATCTATCTAATACAAACACACGCGTGCATGCCACCAATTCTAGGCCCATATATATATGTAAATATTCAATACCATCATATTATATATACATCATTTGATCCAAAACTAAAAATGGGAAAAAATGCCCATACCCAAATAAGGTAAATGTAAATAAAATGCACAATAACAAATAATAATATGAACAAACCCTAGAAGAGGGTTACAAATGAAATAAGAAACAAAAATTATGTATATCCATCCTTGAGCTTGAGCAACCTTTCATGCCTCCATTCTCCTTCTTCTCTAAAACCTACAAAATGAAAATGAGAAAATAGGGTAAAATAAATGAATAAGAGCACCTCATAAGGATGTTTAGGGTTAGATTGAATACCTAAGATCCAAGGGCTCTAAATGGATCAATCTAATGGTTGGGAATCAATCCTACAATTGTTAGGTGAGGATATTTTGGTGGGAATATATTTTAATTTAAATGTATGTGTAACTTGTGAATGGGGCCACTAAAGGGGTGTTAGAATGTTAGGATTAAAGTGTGACCTTTATTGCCTTAGTTAAGTGACTTTTACAAAGGACTTGACTTTAGGAATTAATTAAATTAATTTTTATACATGGATAACTAGACAATGTTATAATAGGGATTAAAATATATTTGAACTAAATTATATGGTTAGGGTAAGTGAGACCTTAACCTTAGGGTATTAGGTAAATAAATGACATTTGAATTATAAGGATATGTTAAATAAAATAAAAGGGGATTATAGCCCAAACCGACCGAAAGAAAATAATACTAATTAATTGTTAATTTTAATTATGATAATCTTATGTTTAAGAGGAATTTATTAATTGTGAATTAATTAAATCTAGTTGGAGGTTATCTTGTGGTAACCCTTTAAACAAAAGAAAAAAATTATTTTGTGATTTTCATAACTAAAAATTTGAGATTTATCTTGGCATTTGTGCAAGAAAAATGTGGGCATTAAGGACTAGGGCACCCATGGGCTCTTTGGAATGAAATCTACTTGCCCCGGTCTATGAAAAACTCTAAACTGATCTTCACATGATTAGTAGATTCTCGAAACACTCATTGTCAATCACATCATATTTGCTTACCACGTATCGATGTCACTAATATTCTAAGACGATAAAAAGACCTACAAAATACCGAGTATCAAATCCGTAAAAAATATGAATGCAAATAAATGGGATGGATTGACCTTATATGCCACAACAATGGACTTACTAAATGGCGCTACACTACATTTCAGACCCAAATGTAGTGTTGGTGAGTGTGTGCATAATATGCCCTATGTGCTCTTGTGTGCAGTTGTACATTATGAAGTAGCGGACAATAACTAGATTTATAAAATATAATAGCATGTGTGCATGGAATATAATAGAATCATCCACCTATGAAGCGTGTGATGCAGATGCCCTATATCGCCTTGTGATATACACATGTGGATGCAAGTGATCTTCACCACAATTGATGGATTTAACTCTATAGTGATGATAGAAGCGAATGATGCTAGGTCCCTTATTATGGTATCATATCTTTATATTTATGAGGTTTTCTTTGTATAATTTCATAATTAACCCAAAATTGGTGACCAATAAAAATATAAGGATATAAAATGGATAAAAAGAGCCTAAAAAGTGGTGGGAAAGTGAGAAAAGGATCCCGGCACCGTAGTGGGACCAGGGCACCAACAGGTGCCCTAGTACTAACTCCGGGTTCTCTAATCAAAGCTAAAATAATGACAAATGATCAAAATAGACTAGACATGTAGATGTAAAATATCAAGAATGATGAAATAAAATAAAATAATGAAGAACCTTCAAAAAGTATTATGCTACCGAGACTAAATAATTTATAAAGTTGTTAATTTTGTCTCTACATTTTACCCCACTTTTTGTTGGCGAGAAAAAATATTGGTAACATAAAGTAGATAGATATGCATACGTGATGCTGATGTAGGGTAACAAAGAAGGTGTGCCAAGGACTAAAAAAAAGTGTGGAATGAAGAAAATATGATGGAGCATGGAAACTCAAGATGAAAATTCTCAAAACAAGTGATGAGAGTGAACCTAGGGAAAATGAATGTACTACTATTGATGTGTGTGATGTGCCCGCATGGTTAGTATAGTGTACATTTTCATGAAGTCTTGTTGATGTTGTTGTTTGTTGTTTCCACCATTCGATCGCTTGTTTCTCATACAACCTGGACGTATAAGGAGAAAATGATCAAGTAGTAAAATATGTATGTATGTATGTGAAAAAATCAATATAAAAGATGCATGTAAAAGTATGTAAATGTAAAATACACAAATGAAAAAGTATAAATGGAACATGTGCACCTAATCCATGTCAAGAGAAAGAGTGTAGAAGGATATCCTGTACTATCGTGGTTTTTGGGTGATCTCATGTCGTAGGATGAAGAAGTATATGGAGGAAATGTTATGTGTCCCTCAATATTTAACTTCTTTCCTTAACTATGTGTGAAGAGACCTCTTATTTTCCTTGTTTTGTAGGAGATCCGACGCCACTGGAAAAATTATTATAGGAAGTACACCCACTGTAACCTCAAATCCAATAATGGTTTCGAATGCTAAGGACTCCATTTACTATAAAAGCAAATGTGCATGGAGTTTATAGACTGGTCATAATTCACTCGTTGCATGTAAACCCGAATGCCAAGGGCGGAAAGTGCAATGAATTGAACTGGTATAAATGTGCTATGTAGACTATAAAAAATCCAAATGATGCCCCCTTTTGGGGTGCATGTGACATTGATGATAGGAGAATGTGGCCCCAAAAGTGGACCAAGTACATGTACTTTGAAACTCTCTGCAAGGTGAAGGGAATACACTTGGTAGAATCCAAGGGGACACAAACAAGGATGGCTATCCAAAGATAAAATTTTTATGAAAAATTATGCAAACAATGTGTAAGGTACGTACACAATGTAAAAACTACTAAAAAAAATAGTGTAAACATGCAAGAAGACAAGTAAGACACACAAAGTGGTTCACAACCATGGGACATAACTCACAATGTCACATGACATGCAAGGCCATCATGACCACAAACAACAAAAATTGTGCAACACAAAACGAATGGTAAATCCCACATATAAGAAGTAAACAATGGTATAAAAGTAAAAAGAATAAAAATAAGTATTCATGGAACATGTAGTCTTGGAAAAAAAGTGCTACATGTAGAACACCCATTAGCATGTTAGAGAAATAACAAATATATGAAAGCACGAATAACCAAGTGATGTAAAGTGCTAAGTACAAAATAAAACAATAACACTGGAAGAAACAGACGTGGATGTCCTCAATTATCAGTGTAGGAAGCATAGAAGGCTATCATCCATATTGCATGTAAACGATATGTATCTAAAATCGTAATAATAAAAAGACGTGAACGTGTATGTGTGGATGGTATATATAATGACATAATAAATTAATCTAAAATGTGTAGTAAAGTGATCATGAAAAACACTAACAAGTAAAAATAAATGCCCTTAAGACAATGCAACATGCCATGGATGGACGAAATGGAATGAGAGATGGAATGATAAGAGTTGTGAGCCCCATGAGTGGATGTAAGTGTATATAATGAGGTTCATTTTTTCCCCCTCGGTAGTGAAGAATGAACCATAAACAAGAGTGCATCATTAGGAAATGGTTCAAATGTGTGTTGTGCCTAACATGCTATGATGAATGTATATATGTAGTGATGAGATGCAACATAGGGAATAAAATTACGTGAACCTTATTCCCTAAGCATATATCACAACAAGATGAATGGGTGAGTGATGATTTATCCTATGCATATATCACTATAAGATGGAAGGAATGAGTAATGATTTATCTCTAATCGTATATCAACTCAAGCTGAATGAAGGGAGGTGGTGATTTAGCCTAAAGCATATACCAATACAAGATGAATGAAGTGATGAGTTATCCTATAACACATGTCACTATTATAGAAATGTCACATGATAAAATGATGAAATGATAATTTTTTTATGAATGTAATGCCCATTTTATTTGTAAACCATGGGCAATCAAGTATGGACTGAGGAACTAAAGTGCGCCATAGAGTAGTGAGTGCAACACATAGAAGGTGATGTTGTATATGTATTAAAGATGATGAAAAACAATTTGATAAGTAAAATGTGTAGATATGGGATGTCTAGAATGCAATGCAAATTATGTAGAATATGTAAAGTGTAATGAAGTGCCATGTAATGTATGTAGATAGATTAGTAATGCAAGATGTATAATGAGGAATGTATGATACTAGACTCGTAGTATGAATTATGATGTATGATGTATGAGGTATGATTTATGATGTATAATGCATGATGTATGATGTATGATGTATGATGTGTGATGTATGATGTATGATGTATGATGTATGGTGTATGATGTGTGATGTGTGATGTGTGATGTGTGATGTGTGATGTGTGATACGTGATGTGTGATGTGTGATACGTGATGTGTGATGCGTGATGTGTAAGTTCTATAGCGTAGTGTGTGGGGTTCATGTTTGGTAATACCTCAACTATCAAGTGTGAACCAAAGCACCAAAGTATGTCATCGTGTAATAATGACAATAAAGTGTATAATGGGTATGTGTATGCTTATGAGATTGATGTATGAGAATGAAAAAGTGAGATATGCATGGATGCGAAAATTAGAGGGGAATGTGGGAAGGTATGCCCCAAGTGTATGATAATGCCTATACTACTTGATAAATTATTTATGAATGTGATGAAGTACTATAATTTGGTAAGATTGATTCAATGTATGATGTATGATATATGATTTATGATGTATGATGTATGATTTATGATGTATGATGATGTATGATGTATGATGTATGATGTATGATGTATGATGTATGATGTATGATGTATGATGTATGATGTATGATGTATGATGTATGATGTATGATGTATGATGTATGATGTATGATGTATGATGTATGATGTATGATGTATGATGTATGATGTATGATGTATGATGTATGATGTATGATGTATGATGCATGATGCATGGTGCATGATGTATGATGTATGATGTATGATGTATGATGTATGGTGCATGATGTATGATGCATGATGTATGATGTCTAATGTGTGATGCATGATGCATGATGCATGATGCATGATGTATGACTTACAATATGTGAATAGATGTAGTGTGTAAGTTCTATAGTGTAGTGTGTGGGGTTCATGTGTGGTATTATGTCAACTCAAGTGTGAACCAAAGCACCAAAGTATTTCATCGGGTAATAAAGACAATAAAGTGTGTAATGAGTATGCGTATGCTTATGAGATTGATGTATGAGAATGCAAAAGTGAGATATGCATGGATGTAAAGATTAGAGGGGAATGTGGGAAGTTATGCCCCAAGTGTATCAGAATTCTTGAACTAATTGATAAATTATTTATGAAGGTGATGAAGTACTATAAATTTGGTAAGATCAATTCAATGATGGGAGATTGTATGGTATGCATAACGCGTGATAGATTATCGTAGATGTATGCATCCGTGATTATGTAATAGATAAATATGTTAATGTGAGATGAAATAATGTTCTCTATTGTAAAATACCCCTCAATAGTCATATAAGAACCATAAGAATATGAGTGTTTCATCAGGAGGGTAGAGTGATAAGAGTCACCTACCAAAGACCAAGTCTACGTGTGGTGGAACCATGTTGGATAAAGTCAATAGGAGAACTATGTGATGGTTCTAAAATTGAATATATATTGTTATCTCTAGTAGGAGGATTAGTTACTTTGACAAACTTAAGTGGTTGGAGCTTCGATTATAAAGGAGGCCATGTTACACTACCATTGTAGGGGATTGTTGAGTTTGACTTGCATATATTTAGAACCCACTATATAAAACCCGACATGATGGCACATCACCCGTCATGAGCTGAGTGCTCACCAAAGAGTGCAAAGGTACTAGAACCTTTTACAATTTCTTGTGTAGGGTGTTAGTGTGATGATGATAAATCATATTCGAGAACAATAAATATCCATAAACATTCCACATAGCATATTCCAGATCTAGATCTTATAAAATCACGAATTAAACAATAACTATAATAAGATCAACCATACAAGAACTAGTTATAGTCATGTTTAACACCATTATCTAACCATGAGCATACTCCATTACATTAAACACTATAAAACATAGAATTTACATTATAAAGTATCACCATAAGTCAAGCCCACATCAAATCTAGGAACATAACTCAACAATAACTCACCAATACTAAACTACATAGTTCAATACATACTTATAGGGGTGGGGAATTTCCTTCACCACCTACACACTTCTCAAAATAGGTTATATGTTGATAATAGCCATGCACCTTTCAATAACATGCACACATCCAAGTGTGCTAGTAATAGACATACTATAGTTAACTGGAAGAAGTAAACTTATTATTAACTCAAGATCATACATGACGCTTATCATTTGCTTGTTCCAAAACTACATTTTATGTTTCACGCAAGTCTCCATCCCGATGTGTGCTCTTCATGGTATCTCGAAAAATAACCCGTATCCATATAAATGTATAAGTCCCGAGTCAAACTTGTTCCCGCTTGCATTTCCTTTCCTATCTTCCAATGCCTTGAAATTCACCTTGTTCCCATGCACGAATCCTATGTGTGTCTACTCCTTAGGACAATAATATGTCTTATCAACATTACCGCACACTAAAGTACATTTTCATCCTTGAAATGGGGATTCTTTCTAATGTTCACAAATAATAAAGAATAATAATTGAAAGAATGTAAACAATCACCATAAAAAGAATGGATATTTTCTCTACACATTCCTCTTCTTCAACTTGGGAGGATAAACTCCGGATATTCACTTTTAATCTCTATCTCCAATGTCTTCTAGTCATGTAGCATGATCCTTGTATTCTCGGAATTTCAGTGATGGCATCCAACTTGTCCTAAGTAATCCTTTCCTTATCATTTTGTAAAACACATATAACATTGGCCATAATAGCATAACATTCCCTCCGTAAGATCCATCTTATGTACTATGAGCTTCCGAATCTCATCTATCCTCTCCTTATGTGGATCTTGGGTTCTTTAAAAGGGCTTCTCCATTCTCTTTCACCAAGTGCAATATTTTTCATGCCCTAAAGTCTCATCCTTCATTATTACCATAACTTCATTATTTTCAACTAGAGTATTGGTCCTTATTACTACCTCTTGAGACGTACACACAAATTCAAATATTTTTTTTTCTTTCTTTATCTCATCCTTTAAAGTTTGGAGCAGTGCCTCATTCATTGAAATTTTTATGACCATAGAGGCCCTTTCTCTCTCTGCTTCTTATTGATCTTCCTTTGGTGAAGTCATTCTAAATGGCTCATATTCTAACACCAAATCAACCATGTGCGTAAATAATGCATTTCAAAATAAAATGTTTAGGTACTTTTGGTTCTAGATGAGGCCTCGCTTTACGAATTTAATCACCAATCTCCTCTACCATGATAAGAAAGGCCTCATTATTTATTTGTTATCACTCCTTTTCCTTTAAGTGCTCTATCTCTGTAGTTTTATCCTTGTTATCTTCCATCAATTCTCTAATGGTGGCGACCTTATTAATATTTCTCCACACCACCTCAGTAGATACCTTGACTAAAGCATTGCTAACCTACTCATCAAACATAAGAGTGGGCTTTATGGTCATGTTCCTACTCTGAGGTTCCTTCTTTACTCTCCTTGAGACAAAACACTCCTCGCACACATCAAAATATGGTTTGTTTATGTGAGTCTTCATGGACTAGGATATTTGTTTCCTTTCGCTTGTAGTGGCCATATCTAGGTCCATCAACTCCCACCCATATAAATCCTTTAGGTCCACTATGCTCGAAACCGGCGCAAATGATTTTTCTTGTGTCCTCAAGCATAGCCCATACTT
Organism: Taxus wallichiana var. yunnanensis; assembly: GCA_018340775.1. Taxonomy (NCBI): domain Eukaryota; kingdom Viridiplantae; phylum Streptophyta; class Pinopsida; order Cupressales; family Taxaceae; genus Taxus; species Taxus wallichiana. The sequence continues at coordinate 730,826,393 of CM031237.1, read as the reverse complement.
TAGCAAAAATATTCTTCACTTCTCCTTGTCCTTAGCCCCTTAGGAACCTGAGTGCCAAGGTTTAGAGTCAGCCCTTTCCTATCCGAGTTGTAACTAGCATGCTCATTTTCTCGACACAATTTTTCTTCCCGATTCTTTCACCCCTTCTTCATCTTTCATTTCTTCATCCCTCGGCTCCTCGACATCTTTCGATTGACAGACCGAGTTCTAGGCCCACTCTATTTTGACTCTATGCATCCTTATTAAGCTTTAACTTTTTGTTATTTTATTCTTAGGTACTTATTTCTTAGGGAGAATCGAGGTGATCTTCTTACAGGATGTGATGTTCCTACACCTTGGGTCCTAGTTCTTCTTAATGCCCTTTTTAAACTATCACTCATTAGGAGCTACATCCATGTCCAATTGCTTCTCTATTTCTTTCACCTGTGGTGGAGTATTTGCATGCTCACTCTCCACTCTGTCTATGGGCTACCTCTAGCCTCTATGGTCTAAGCCTCCACTATCCTCATGTTCTTCTTCCTCATCTATCTCTATGGTCATAGTTGGATTTGGAGCTTCAAGTCAAATTCTCAATTGTATGCTTTCCCTTAGGTAGCCCCGGTAACAAAAATTCATTCTCTACATACTTGTTATTCTCTAGTGTGGGATTAAGTGAAGATAGATGAGCGTGTATCCATTGTTCCCTATAGGAAAACTTACTAGATTTATATTTATGAAATCTGAAATGAACCTCTCAATGTAGTCGATTGACTGGATATACATATGTTTTCTTGAGATTGTGGTAGTCACAATCTACCTTGTCTACGTTAAAGTTCGGATGGCGAGAACTACTAAATATGTGAATTAAGGCCTCGTAAGTAGAGTGTTGTGAAGGTATAGGGAAGTTTTCACCATGGAATCCATGTCCCATCCTTCATGGAAAACCGTGTGATGCAGAAATGTTGATACACCACAAATTGTACTGCCTTGCCTACTACTGAAGGTAGTTCCTTTGGAATGCGCCATTCCTCCTCAAATGCCACACAAAGTTGGTCATACCATAGTTCTACCCTTTTCTTGAACAGCCACTCATTGATCCTTCACATAAATATTTCTCAAACCTTTCCGTGAGGGACTTCTTCTCCATGGAGTATTCCATAATTTTATTCTTTAGCCCACGAGGTACTCAATTTCTACAAAAACAAGGGATAGTAGGATAGCGTGAAAAATTATCTTCTCACCTATATGGGCTTCCTTAGTAATAGTTTCATGAATGTATCCAGCTAAGTTGTATATTTCACCCTCTAAAATTTTCTTTGCAATATGTATCCATATTGTGTTTACCTATACCATCTCTCTTGATCATTTAACTTTGTGAGTAGATGCACGGGTACCTTTACGACATCATACTTCTTGAGTTTTTCTATGTCCATTCCACATGGACCTTTGGATTATCCTAACTCCTTTCTGGTGGCTATAATAGCTTCCATATCAGTCAGATCACTTATAATATCATCACTATCCCCTTAAGTCATGTTAATTTGGCAATCGTGGCTCTTTATGATCCTTACCCTCCATCCAACAAAATAAAAAAGTCCTCATGGACTCTTCTCATAATCCATTGGTATAATACTTCTTGTTTTCCAAAATATAGGAGTTCATATAATTGATAAACACCTACCTTCTTATATAACTTCTCCCAACATCATTATATACCGGCATATCATCCTTTGTGTTCTTGTAGGTCTTCTTATTCAACAACACATCCAATTCCCCATGTTGTCATGGTGCAAAGTGATTGTAATCACTTACTTTACATCGGTGAAGGTGGTAATCCTAATATCGTCCAACTATCACTCCTTCTCTGCACTCGCATTTCTGAAAAGTTTCTCTTGGCATAATTTCGACCTCAACCCCACCTTTTTCTTTCCCTATGTGCCTACTACAGGTGCTTTCTTTGGTGTCATTGTAAAAATATCACCTTTTGTCTTCTTTATCAAGTAATCTCAAACCCCGCCTCAAAATTCTGCCCCTAGCTCAAATCCACATGCCCTAACTCCTCAATGTTTCTTTTATGCTAAAACCCTTCAATAATGGGGACACAAGCCACTTGCATAAAAATATACTCTCCACACCTAGTTTCGTAGCTCTCTGCACCTCAATAGGATTTACTTGCACTGGCCGCACTTATCTAAGGAAAATACTTGTGATCACAAAGTTAAAAGTGAACTCACATCACGTCTTTATATAAATTTTCAAAACATTAGTGCATTTATTACTCCTTCACCTACCACTAATCCTCACATTAATTGACCATTTTCCCAATTTGCACATGGTACAAACTTCACACCCCATCTATAACCTTCTAGCGCACCTTCCTACCTTCTCTCCATGCACTATCTTCTCGCAAGTGCTTGCCATATGCATGAATTACCTCTCTATTACACCCTATTCTTGTAGTTTCCACTTCATTTGCTTACCTCATGTTATATTTTTCATTCATTTATTTCATCTATGGTCTTCTTTCCATACTTCAATAACACCTATAACAGTTTGTTCTCATGTTTACCCATTTGTGAATGACAAATAACAACCACCGCAAACCAATGGTATGTGTAGTCCCCTATGCATAAAAATACATCAAATTGTAATTAGCTTTAAAGGCGTATATTAAAAAAACCAAACAAAATTTAAAACCATAAATACGAAGAAGAAAACACATTAAAAGAAATACGTAAAGGGAAACCTATACCAAATGGAAATAATGCCTTATTACAAACACCAAGAAGACTTATTTATAGTAGGGCTTCATCCTAATCCCATTAAAGTAAATAGGTAACCACATTCCATCAAGCACCTCTAACTAGAAAGTTCTTGATTCAAGCATATGAGTGATAACATACCGTCCCAACCAATGCACCTTAAGCTTTCCTCAATGGCACATAAACTTAAAATAATAAAGTACCATGCACATAACCTAAGCTTCTTGTCCTCGATGTGTTTTTCATGTCATGCATTCTACTTCGCCTTTTCCTCGCTTCGACTCTAACGTGCTATGACATGCCTCTCATCCAATCTGTATTAACCTATCAATTCTTTCTTCTATTTCTTTCTCATCACCTAGACCTCCGAGTGGATGTAATATGCTATGATCGTAACATGAATTACATTGGAAGAACTCATTTTGTTCCAAACACCAACCTGAAAGGGTGTGGCCTTATTCAATCTCTTTTAGGTTGTTCTATATGTCCAAAGTATACAGAAACTTTATCATCCCAATTTTTCCTTCTAACATCACAAAATGATTTCAAGGTCTAGCTCAATATCTTGTTGAAAGCCTCAACAATCCCATTTTCTTGAGGGTGATAAGGTGTAGTCTTGCGGTGAGAAACCATAAATGCATCCAATAATATCCTAATTGTCTCATTCAAGAAGTGTGTGCCCCTATCACTTGTCAAACTCATGGAACACCCATACCTAGTAAGAATATTTTTCCATAAGAACTTGGTTGTTGTAGCTATTGTACAATCCTTTTCAGTAGGTGCTTACTTCTTCCCACATAGTAAGATAATTTGTGCAAGTGATGATATAGCACAATCCGGTTCTACACGTGGCTAGGGAAATAGGACCCAAAATTCCATAGCCCATTTCTCAAATGGATCTACACTAGAAATAGGCCTCAAAGGCATTTCATCTCTTTGCCCAAGTTTTCCAAGGCATCTGAAAGTGATCACACGCCTTATAATACTCTTTACAATCTTTGTATACATGGTCTCCCACCATAATCCAACGAGTAGAATTTTGCATGCAATGGCATCACCTGCATAGTGCCCACCTAGAATACCACCATGAACCTCTTCTATGATATTTGGGTGTTCATGTTCTAATACACACCGACACCATGCTTCATCTCAACCTAGTTTGTATAAGTCACCACCGATCAACATGAAGGGTGTTGCGTAAATTCCAATTTTTTTCTTCCTTTAATGCTTTCATTCCTTCTCGAGCCATACCTATGCGTAAAAATACATCAATATCATCCAATTATGAAGGCATGTGATGTAACCTTTATAAATGTGTAGCTGAAATTATATCTTCAATTGTCTACATGTCCTCCCTTTGATTAAATCCGTGATAAGTGGTCAGGCCAAAATTACTTTTACCTAGTTCTACCAAGACTCAGAAGTCAAATTATTGGAATAAGAGAACCCATCAACATATGGACCCCCTGTAGAAGAGGCTTATTTACCAAGTATTTTCATGTCATGTGATTAGTATAAAATACAAAGGGTGTTTCTAGTAGATCATCGATAAGGCTTCGTGCTCTTTGTAGTTGTGTAATTTGTTCTCCTTAAGTCAACTTTCTACTAGAAAAATAGATAGGATGATCTATAATACCTTCTCCAGGTTGAGCTAACACACACACTAATGGCCATGCTGAGAGGCATCCATATGAACATGAAATGGTTGGTTGTATGAGGAAAATCCAGAGAATAAGCATTTTAGTAAGTCTCTCCTTCAATGCCTCGAATGCACCTTGTTGTGGTTCTCCCAATAGAATGTACCTTTTCCTTTTAATAAATCTTCTAGGGTGCGTGAAATCTTCACATATCCTTTGATAAATTTTCAAAGTAATACCCTATGCAGCCCAAGAATCCATGCACCTCACTCTAATGGGTAGGCTCGCTAGGCCGATAATAATTGTAGAACTTAGCTGGATCTAATAAAAACCTTCCATGTAAATGGTATGCCCTAAACGAGTTCCAAAAGGTGTAGAAAACACACACTTGATATTTAAGGAGATGCTTAACTATCTCGCATCTTTCAAACATTAAGTGCAAATTGTCATAATGATCTTTAACAAGCCCATGTACTTATCCAATCATCCAAGTAAACATGCAAGAATTTGTGAATAAAATCTTGGAATACTTGAAAAACTATGCGTGAAAATATAGCAGGCATGTTTCTCAAACCAACAGGTATAAAAATATATGAAAACTTCTCCATTTAGTTGTGAAAGTAATTTTCTCTTGATCTTCTTATGCAATTCTAACTGATGATACCTAGAGAATCCATCTCGTAAAAGAGTAAACTTAATGATATGCAATGCCTTCTAAACTTTCCTCTTTGACATACGTAGGAAAAGGATCAATCACACATGTAGAACTTAGCTACCTATAATCCACACAAATCCTAATTCGACCATCTTTTCTTTATAATGATTACCATTGGGCTAACCCCACTATGATTCCTCAAGGGGCTTAATGATGCCACATTTCAAATTTTGTCAATTTCTTCTTTAAATTTTTATGCATGAGGTTTGGGTTCATCCTTTAAGGTCTCTTCTTGACTGGTGTGCTTTTTCCTTTAATTTAATCTTCATCTCGCCTAATGACTTATGCACTCCTTTTAATTCATGGTAGCCCCTATAGGGAACAAATCTTGAAAATCTTATAGTAGCTCAATTATCCTTTTACTTCATAATCACACCAATAATATCAAATTATGGCCTCCTTAGGTTCAACATCCATGCCCAATATTCACGTTCTTAGTCTTCATAGGTTCATGATAGGTGTGTGCATTCTTATCCTGTTTTCTAACACTTTGTGTGCACACATTGAATGAGCTATGTAAAAATATTTTACTTCCTCATCATCCACTATGTAGACCATCTTTCCTTTCTCCTTTCAAAGCAAGCACATGTAAATAGTTTAACATTTTCATCATCTACTTCATCAAAATACACTCCTTGTTATTCCTCACCAAATAAATCCTAAATGATTTCTTTATCTTTTGCACTTTTTACCATAGTTAAGTGCTTTATGACCCTTAATGCCTCTTCCATTGGAGGTTTAGTAGAGAATTAGTCAAAATTTTGGGTCATTCCTGTAATCAAGTCTTGCCAATTTCTAGTCTCCCTATGCAGTTCTACATAAACATACCAAACACGTGCAAACCTCGGTAAAGTGGAATAGAACTTGTGCACCCATAAAGAAGGTAGTAAATCTTCCCAAATCTCTATCTAGAGTCTCTTACACTTATGAACATGGTGTTAAATAGGTCGATTACAATGATATATGCAAACTTGAGTAGGCACATTACTCTTAGAAGAATTGAGTGCTTAGAGAAATTTTGACTTCATTCCATTTTATAAGATTATCCCTTTCAACCATTCACCAATGTGGTGCTCTCCCACATAGGGTATACATGAACATATTTATCCTTTCCACTTGATCCATCCACTAATTCTCCATTACATGTAGGAATACCATAGGGTCTCCTTCTCTAGTGTATCAAGGTAAAGATTTACCTATCCTTCTAACACAATGAAGTTTTCTTCTCCACGTAAATGCGCTTCTTAATTCATGCCCAACCATATCATTGGTATCATGTACCCAGTTATCACATGAAATACTTATAGTATTACTAACATACTATGTATCTTCCCACTAAAGGATTCCTTCTTTAGATGGCTCAAGTACTTTCGGATCCCGAATGGCACGTACACAAAACTTTTTCAAGTCTTCCTCACTCAAAGGTTCAACATAAGGTGCATATTTCCCATCTATCAAAGTGAAAATCACTCTTTCTTCCTTGTTTTCAAAACTTATATACCCCTTGTTGAACCATAGATCAACATTATTTACATAACACCAAGGGTTCCCAAGTAGAGGGAAGCTATCTACTGCTCTCGAAAGTGATAAGAGCTCAAAGTACCCTAGTGAACTTGGCCCCTTGTATAGTAATGGATGCATCCTTTAAAACTCCGATTGGAGTGGCTTTAGTTTGATTAGACATAAAAATTACATTAGAGGATGGATGTAATGTAGGTCAACCCATCTCGTATCCATGCATATAAAGTAAGCACATTCAATTCCATGCCTATGAAAATCAATATATTTCTTGAAAGCCACCCATCCACAATAGCATTTAGAGTAATCTTATTTATATAATCCAAGCTATGAGGGGGAAGATTAACATGTAGGATCTATCATCCATTTTCAATACTTGCACGTTGAGTGTTTCCATTTATCGAATTCTCTAATAATGGAATGATATTCTCTAGCTCAACATCTTGCATACCTATTTTAAGTCATCGATATCGATTAGACTATCTCTATTGCCTTCTTTTACTCTAACTTCCATGAATTTTCTTTTAAAATATGTATTTCACCCCGAATATTTCTCGAGTACCTTCATGGTCTCCCGATAAACCTCCTTCTAATGTGCAAGATCTATGTACCTTACATGTAAAACTCCATCCTTAATGATGGTAGGCTTCTACTATAATGTCTCTCTAGAAGACACACAACTTTCGAGCGCATTTAGAAATATTCATAGGTACTACCTCGGGTTGTAGTGCCAACTTCAGCATCCAATGATTTTTTATGGCACGTTGTATTCTAACCATCCATACGCCCTTTTACTCTTGTTTATGCTATTTTCTAAGATGCTCATATAAGTCTAGGCATTCCTCATAAAGTTGATTCTTCTAACAAAAAGAACAAGTAATATTCTCGAGGACATTCATGCATGTAGTGGTTAGGAGATCCGCATGTAAAACATGTTCGTAAGGAAACTCACCTTGTCGACCACCACGCCTCGGCTCCTAAATCCACCACGCTTCCTCGACCTCTTCCACGACCTCCTTCAAAGCACTCCTTATTCGATCATAGCATACTTGAACTTGATCATAGTCATGGTACTCATTTTTACCTTTGTAATTATCTAATACTCCTTTCTATCGTGCAACAATATCTATGACATCATGGATTTTACCAATCAACCTACAATCTTTTTGTATTGTGAGTCATGGACTGAAAAATCTTACAATAAAGATACATTGTTTCTTATCACACATTGTAATAATGGGAAACAATTTGTATCATGGTGTAAATGACATATCTAAAAGTCTAGCAATAATGAACATTCTTAGCTATGAGGAAAACTATCTTTAGTGTGCCCTTCCTATTCATAATCTTTACATCGAAACCCAGATTGCACGTCTCATGTGCTGAAATTTTCGATAGTTTCTCCAATTTGCTTTGCCATAGCTATAATATTTTCTTCCAAAAATAGGCTCACTTCAATTTCTATACTCCCTACCGCTTTAGTGTGTAAAGCGGCTTCAAGTGCTTCACGTAGGTCCGCAAATGTCTTATGTGACAAAACCCTTTTGAAAGGTGTGATCAAGCCCAACGAACCATTGTGCATGTTGTCTTGCATGAATATCATAATAAATTTTAGACAACAATGTCTTGAAATGGGAATCATATTCCCAAAACTCTCTCAATGCCCTTCTTAATATCCTTGAGCAAGCTCAAACTAAAGGATATGAAACTCCTTAAGGAAAGGATCCTTTAATGTTGCATAATCTATACAAGTCTAATCAAGATCAAACTTCATGTACCAACCGTGTGAACTTCCATGAAATGTAGATGTAAATTGATTTTCCTTGCTTTCAAAAGCCGTAATTTCCTTTTTTGCACTCAAGTATCTCACACCTATGCACTTGTTCAACAACATCTTCTATGACCCTATACTCTAGAAGATAGAGAGACATCCCCATATAAAACACATTCTGCGAGGAATCTCACCTTGTCCACCACTACAACCTCAGCCCCCCGAATCCACCATAGTATCCTTGACCTCTTCCACAACCTCCTTCAAAGTGCCATTCATTCCGATCATAGCGCACTTGGACTGTGATCATGGTCATGGTACTCAATTTTACCTTCGAATTATCTCGATACTCCTTTCCTCACACACCAATATCTATGGCATCTTGGATTTGACCAATCAACTTGTAATATTCTCAGTATTGTGTATCGTGGACCGGAAAATCTTACAACCGAAAGATACATTCTTTTTACCGCATATTGTAATAATGGGTAAATGGCTTGATCATGGTCTAAAGGACATATCTCATAGTCTAGAAATAAGGAAAGTACGACCTATGAGAATAATTATCTTTAGTGTGCCCTTCCACTTCAAAATATATACATCAAATCCCAATGCATGTCTCATGTTCGAATTTGTCGATAGCTTCTCCAACTACTTTGCTATAGTTGTAATATTTACTTCCAAAATGGGCTCACTCCCGTGTCTATACTCCCAAATTATTTAGCGTGTAAAATATATTCAAGTGCTTCACGTGGGTCCATATATGTATTATGCGATAGAACCCTTTTAAAGGTGTAATCAATCCCCAACGAACCATTGTGCATGTTGTCTTGCATGAATAACATAAGAAATTTTAGACAACAATGTCTTGAAATGGACATAATATTCCCAAACACTCTCAAGTGCAGTTTCGCTTAATATGCTTGAGTGCACTTTTACTCTTGTTCTCAAACTCGTGGGATATGAAACTCCTTAAGGAAAGGATCCTGTAATGGTGCATAATCTACATAAGTCCGATCAGATAAAACTTCATGTATGAATTGTGTGCATGTCTCTATAATGTAGTTGCAGAAACTTATTTTCCTTATTCTCGGAAGTCATAATTCCTTTTGTGTACCAAAGTATCTAACACTTGTGCATGTGTTATGCAACATCTTCTATGACCCTATACTCTTGAAGACAAAGAGACATCTCCATGTAAATATTCTAGGGTTGATGAGGACCTTGCCCACCATATCCATAACTTCATGTGTTATCTCTGCCTCTAGAACCACTAGATCCACGTAACTAGAGCCACCTATGCACCTTGATCCTCCACATGTAGTCGGAAGTGGACCAGTGGATGTACTTCCTTGTTTCCTAACATTGGTACTAAACTTAACTCATACAAAGATGTGAGGTGGTACTACGTCAAAAATTTTGTGTGCTTGAGTTCTTTTCTAACTATGAGCTTGAGAAGGTACCTCCAAATAATAAAGAAGAAGTTTTTGGGCCATAGATGTACTTTCTATCCGACTTACTCCCGCTCTCCTCTTTGTGAAAACTTGTTTTCTAACTATCGATTATGTACTAGATCTACGGAAAAATAAGTTCAAGGGCTAGGTTTTCGGGATACAAAGATACACACCCACGACCCATGTCGTCTCTTCTAAAGCATGATTCCATATGAGGCTGATGAGGGTTCCCTATTATGCTTGTCCAAATGGGGGTTTCGGATGCTCTTGCTCCACACCTTCTACGTGAGCTCCAAATCCTTCACGAGCCATCTCTCTCCTAAATTCCATCCACTCTGCAATATCCTAATGCTTCTCTATCTCCCTCTCATGTGCTTCATTTTCGTTAAGCCAATTTTTTTCTCACTACCACTCTTTTGATAGGTGTGCCATCCTTCACCAAACCTCTGCCCTCTCTGCAAATGATGGGGTTTAGCTAGCCATCAATTTTTCTTCTAATTTTAGGGTTACCATAAAGATTTTGATTTTTGGATTGGAATGCCTTGAAATAAGTTCCCTTGGGATAACGTAAAATTGGAACTCGCCTACCTCTAGGAATGAGTAAGCGGAAATTGAGAACTCCAAAATATAGCTATTTAAAACACCACAGTAACCAAGTATCAACAAAGTGCGTCAAAATCAGATCAACATCATAGAGGTCCTAAAATTCTTCCTATGTCTAGAAAAGTGTGTGAGACCTCCAATTCCTTTTAGAAGCATAGGCAACCAGCCACTCATACAACTCTACCCAAAACATAGAAAACATTCTCTCATATAAAAAGGTATACAAATTCTACTCCACCCACGTTCCTACGTAAACTCGAGATCCAGTTGCTAAACCTCAAAGCGTACTCTTCTTCTAGATATTTATCCAATCCTCAAATCTTTCTAAGGTCAACTGGTATGTCTTCATCATGAACCATCCCGAAAACAATTGAAAACAAGGTCCTGAAGTGGAACCAATGGTGTAGCCTAGAATGTACCGTATAAAACTCAGCATACTAGCACATCACCAAACCTAAGTTGTGCACTCACCCAAAGCACATAAAGGTACCAGACCCTCTTTATATTTTTTTTTTTGTGTAGGATGTTAGTGTGATGAATATAAAGCATATTCGAGAACCATAAATAACCATAAACATTCCATGAGGATATTCTAGATCTAGATCTTAGAGAATCATGAATTAAACAATAACTATAATAAGATAAACCATAAAGAACAGATTACATTCATGTTTAACACCATTATCCAGCCAACATACTCCATTACATTAAACACTATAAAACAAATAAGCTTCTTACATTAGAAAGTATCACCATAAGTCATGCGCGCATCAAGTCTAGTAAAAAAACTCTAGAATAATTCACCACTACTAAACTACATAGCTCAATACATAATTATAGGGGTGAGGAATTTCCCTTCCTTCCTACGCACTTCTCAAAATAGGTCACATACTTGATAATAACCATGTGCCTTTACAATAACATGCACACATGAGAGTGCACTAGTAATAGACATCCTATAGTTAAATAAAATAAGTAATCCTATTATTAACTCAAGCTCATGCATGACGCTCATCATCACTCCTTCCCAAAATACCATTTGTGTGTAGTGTAAGTCTTCATCCCAATGTGTGCTCCACATACTATCTCTAAAAATAACATGTATCCATAAAATGGATAAGTCCTAAGTCAACTTGTTCTAGCACGTGTTTCCTTTCCTATCTTTCCACGCCTTCAAATGCACCTTGTTCCCATGTGTGAATCCTATGTGTGTCTTCTCCTTAGGTCATACAATGTGTTCTCAAAAGGAAAGCATGTTGCACTACCTTTGAAGGGGTTTGCTTAAATTGACCTAGCGATATTGTTAGCTTAAATTATTAAATAATACATTGTTTTTAGGTTTTAAACCAACCATGTCGATTATGCCTTCATAGCATTTTACCGTCCATTTGTGAGCTCTACCGAACTATTTTTTTCATGTATAAATATGACTTTTGTCATGCCGGGACAATCAATAAAATTTGTCTTCTCTCTCTCTCTAAATATCATTGGTATTTAAGCCAATCTATGATCTAAGAAACCTATTTACAAGGAGTTCTGTTAAGTTTTGATCATGAGCATGTTAGCAATGTGGAGCTATTGAGGAGTTTTTGAAACAATATTGCAATGAATGGAGCTGTGTGGAAACTTTGTAGACATGAATGGTTTTTGAAGCCTTGGCATCAAAACAAGTGACAATGAGGCATCCCGTGTTACAAATTGTTTTTTTTTTGTTTTGGCGTTGAAGAAAAAAAAATTATAGATGAGGGAGGAATCTATTGACCTATAGTGACCTATATTTTTCCATCATTGGCATTGATTGAATTTTGTTTTCCAGTGGATATTTATTCTCTGTCAAGACCTATTTTTCTCGCATACAAGAATTTTTAATTAAAAGCATCCAATGTTGGTGTAGAGATCTCGTTGCTTGAAGAATACTATAAAACGTAAAATAGAAAAGTTACCATGAGAAACACAAGTCATGCATTCCTAATGCCGAGAGCAACGCAATGAGAAATATGAGAAATGAATTACTATTAAAGGCAAAGAGAAAAGCACAAAATTTGAGTTCACATTTCTTGATACCCATTATAACAATAGAAATCTACAATTTGAGGTATTTTTATATCAAGGACTACTAGAGTTGTTCTATTTTTACATACGATATCAATTCAAGAATGAATAAGGTTCGTGTGGAGCTCTAATCTTGAAAAATTCTATGAAGAAGATGATGGAAATGAGATATAACACCTAAAAAAGCTCTTCTTCTCATTACAAGAACGTATCGTGACCACTTTTTTCTATTTCTCCGCAAGAAGGCATTATACCTTTGAACAAATAATAATAATAAAAAATTGTTTTTAACATAATGTAGGCTCCAAAATATTACTTTATGATGCTTAGCTCTTGAAAGGGCCAAATTTTTTTGCATGGAAGAAAAAGATGAGAACCATTCTCCTCTTTGAAGATCTCTGGGAGATCATGACCGACGTACTCACTCCTCTTAGTGACACAGACGAGAAAATGAAGTACAACAAGGCCAATGCAAAATCCTTGATGTTGATCACTCTAAGCATATCGATGCGGTAAAGCCACACAATCGGAATATAAAAAGATCAAAGAAGGTCTAGGATACTTTTACATGATCTAAGAAAAAATTTGACAAAAAATTTCATCTATGGTCAAAGCTTCATACCATGAGTATGTATGAAGGCAATCAAGTGGAATAATTCTCGCATCGAGTGGAAAAATTATGAGAAGAGATGAGCGCACTCGATGAAGAGGTCGAAGATAAGTTACTTGTCCCTCTCACACTACGAGCTCTTCCATCCCAGTTCTGGACATTCATCACCATGTTGACCATCACATAAAAGGAGGTGAGCTTTTCCAAACTAGTGAATTTTCTACTATAGAAAGAAACCATTAAAATAGTTTGATAATATTTTGAGGAACAAGAGTAGATATCAAGGTAGAAGAAGAGTCAGAAGCCTCGCAAGGGAAAAAAAGAGAAGGTACATAAAATTAACCACATAAGCCTCAATGTAAAAAAAAGTCATCAAAAGCTAAATCAATTGAAAGTCGATCTGCACTAAAAACATGCATGATATTGTGAACTATTGGTACAATGGTCATACAAAATGTAATTCTGGAGAAGAGAGCACATCTGGCCAAGGTGATTCAAAGAAATCCAAGTGGCGTCCTTGCATAAAGAAGAAGAAAGGACATGTTGCATCCTAACCAGATGATGACACAGATGAAGATGTTCTAGAATCAGCACATTATGGTGCACATGAAGATGATTTGGTTCTCATATCCTAAAAATGCAAAACATTAGAAAGTGTTTGGTAGATAGATTTAGTAGCCAACAAGCAAATGATGGGGGATCGAGAACTGTTTGATTCATTAATTGATCGACCCACTGGAGATTGGGTCCAAATTGTAGATAACAAGGAGTATGTAGAGAAGGAATAGGAAATGTGACCATTCCTCTCGGGATGAGAAGATGTACTCTCACAATAGTTTTATATGTACCTAGCTTGACCAAAAATGTCTTTCTTTCTGTCTCTCAGTTGTTGAATCATAAGCTCAAGACAGAGTTCCTAGTTTAGAATGGCATTAAATCATCTGTGATATGTAAATAAGGTATGATAATTGCTAGATATTTTTTGAAGGATCATTTATTTGCATTAGATGAAGTTTCATCCTCTACAGTTGCGTTATCTACCTCCACAGTGGAATCCACTACACTCTAGCGTTATTGATATAGACATCTTTGTGTTTGTTTCCACTATCATCTTAGATCGAAGCAAATTGTAAGAAGACTTCCTACTCTCTCTATCATTACCTCTTTATCTTGGATGTCTAGTGGGAAAAGAGCATCGGTATCTATTTGAGTTGAGTATATTCCATGCCAGAATCATATCAAGGTCATGTTAGTGCGAATTCATAGCACCCCTGGATGTTGATCAGATTTCTAGTTTGATCATACTAGCATCCAGTGTGATTGCACAACATGGAATCCTTTCTCCAAGTGTGGGACTTGCAAAAATGAGAAAGGAATCTCCAGAGAAGGCTGGTTCCTATTCCTAAACTACCTGCCACAAGCTATTCCAGTGCAGGAAAGCTAATCTAAACCTAATCTAACCTCCAAGGAGATAGGGAGAGAGAGAAAAGAGAAAAAGAACAAAATCCTATGCTAAAACGGTGATACACCAGAGAAGGAAAATGTTGAACATCTATCAAAACTACTATGAACACAGCTCCAACCCTGCAATGAACATTCAAATGTGCACAAATACCTACAATGAAGAGAGGCAAGAAGAAAACAAGCGAAAAACAAGCAAGCAAGATGGACGGATGCATCACGAAACACGTTTTTGTTGCTCCGAAGTTTACACGAACATCATTTTTATGGTAAAAGGAAAAAAACACCATTACTGAGAGCGAGGAGGAGGTTTGAACTCCATTTTCAACCCTGGGAAGAAAAGAAAGGAGAGCAGAGAGTGAAAAGATGAACAACCTCCAAAAAATGAGCCAAATCGGCTTTTACAATGCAGGTCGAGCCCAGGAGAAAGACGTGAAAAAACATGGGAGCCATTCCTCATTGAATGTAGATGCATTAAAATAGCATGGAAATCCATGGACCCATGCCCGACATTTTTGGTCCATGGCCGAGAAGAATGCGACCCATTTTGCATTAAAACTGGTTGTTGAAATGTCAGTTTTGGCCATTACCATGCGCTAGAGACGTTTCTTGATTTTCTCTCTCCAAACTGAACCAAAATGCAATATTGACCCTAGAATCATGTAGAGAATTTCACCATATTTCCATTGATATAAAGAACGTGAAAATCTGAGCTCTGGATCGAAAGTTATGGCGATTTGAAGATTTAGGGCAAAAACAGGCCAAAACGGATCGGCGGGAAAATATTTGAATTTTTCCCACGCTCTGCCACTTGGATGACACGTGTCAGGCTCTGATTCATCCGTGGGCTCATCCTTTGAAAATTTCTTTTGGGCCCTTCCTTAATTTCTTGCCACTTGGACACGTGGCACTATTTTATTGGCTCGGGCCTGAGGGGCGCACTTTGTCCTTCGAAAATTTGGTATTTTTCACTTTGGGAAAATTTTCCCATTTCTCCCCATGCTCCACCACTCAAGTGCCACATGGCACGATTTCATTGGATGTGGGCCCTTCCTGACCATTTCCCTTTTGTTTTTGCCTTTGGAAAATTTTTAAAATTTTCCCGTTGGGCCGATGAGGTGAAGACACGTGGCGAGATTTGATTCGTTGGCGGCTCTTTCAGATTTTTACGTCCCACGCGTCCCTCGCGTACCTTTGGCCGGATGTCCCAAACTGTCTGGGAAAATATCTCGAACCACCCGATTCGGGCTTCCTTGTTCCTGTTTGAGGTGAAGACACGTGGCGAGATTCCATTCGTTGGCGGCTCTTTCGGCTTTTCGCGTCCCTCGCGTACTTTTGGCCCGGATGTCCCCGGAAAGTCTCTGTTTTGCCCGGGATCAAATATCCTCTCGTACTTTTGACCGATTGCACAGGACAAATATCTCGAACCGCCGAAATGGGACTTGACCAAAAAGCCGATCCGCGTCCGTCCGCGTACTTTTGGCCCGGATGTCCCAGACCGCACGAAACAAGACTTAGGCAATTTTTTCCCTCTTTCGGCCGATTCGGCTTTTCGCGTCCCACGCGTCCGACGTCCCAACTATCCCGTAGACCGCCTGGACTAGGACTTAGCCGATTTTCTTCATTTTTCCAGCCCCCAAGCTTGGTACAACGAACCTCGATCTGACCCAGAACCCTTGGACCGAAATGCCTTAACACAGTCTTGCAACCTTATTTTTGCATTTCTTCCATTTTATCAACCTGTTGGGATTCCTTCTTGGATGGGAGAGTTAGAAAAAGGCCGAGGGGACCCCGAAAAACATGATTTTGGGCCTTGAATCAATCTACTTGCTTGGGACTGAATAATCTGATGCATGTTATCAAAATTACCCTGGGGGTGAATTTTGGATAACAATTTGGCGACTCAGTGGGGTCATCTGCCTGCTGGATGAAGTTACTAGTTGCCTGAAGCATCCATTGGGCATGGAGTCATGAGTTATAACCTGCAAACTGATCTGAACTTTGAAAACCTCCTCTCTGAGCCACTTGGAAACCCACTAAAATGGAGTCATTCTCACCAAAATGCCACTGAAATGGACTATGCAAGAGCAAAACCAGCACCACAAAAACTATGTACAGAACTGAAAATCATACATGCTCCAAATGGAACATGCAGAGTGTGCACAAGCACTTCTTCTGCTAAAAGCAAACCTACCTACTCTACTCTAACTGGAAGCAAAGGCAAGCTAAACAAACCCTATAATTGGTTGTGAGAAATAGCTTCCCTTTCTCAAAAGTGGCAGCCATGCAATTGATTTGGCATTGAACATGGCTGATTGGATG
This sequence comes from Taxus wallichiana var. yunnanensis, assembly GCA_018340775.1. Lineage (NCBI taxonomy): Eukaryota > Viridiplantae > Streptophyta > Pinopsida > Cupressales > Taxaceae > Taxus > Taxus wallichiana. Next base: position 730,809,509 of record CM031237.1, on the reverse strand, counting down.
GATGGAAAATCAACAAGAAGCTGGTCTTCCACCCAAATCATCAAGGTATCAGCTGAAGGCAAATTCAATACCTCTTTTAGTTGCTCTGCATTTGGATTGAAGAGGTATGACAGCTGATCCTTGGTACTTTGTAGCTCACCCTCATGCTCAGAAGCAAGCATGACTGGTTGTGACTTCTCCTTTGGCTCCAATAAAGCCAAATACCTGATTGGGCAAGGTATGGTCCGTTTGATATGCCCATAGCTCTGATTTTCAACTCCAAAAATGGAGTCTTCTTGTAGACCTTCTTGAATGGATGGTGTGGAAGTAATGGTAGAATCTTTGTGCCCTTTCTCTTCCTCCAATGAAGGACATGAAAGATTAAAATCTTCCAATCTTGGTTCCAAAGAGCTTTTATAAGATGCAGGCTGCTGCAAATGAATGTTCTCCTTCATGACAACAGACTCAAGTGTTTGGAATGTGGATGATGAAAGAGAGAATGGTGGAAACTCAACCGGCTCTTCTCCATCAAAACAGTCCTCCAAATCTGACAGATAAACTGCCTCATGGCTGTCCTGCTGCAAATGCTCCACTTCCTCCATGGTGTCTTCTTGATCTGTAACTTGACCACCATGGTTTCTTTCACCCTCCAACATTGAGTTTGAGAGATCAAACTCCTCTTCAGTACTAGAACTTGAGAGAGGTGAAGTAGAAAGAAGAACTGAAGGTTCTCCTATAGCCTGCTTTGTGCTCAAAGCCCTTGGATCTGCAATTTTCTCCTCCACAACTAGAATGTGCTCCTCTTCTTTTGGATTTGGAGCAGCTTCTCCTTTCTCTACTACTTGAAGACAATCTTGCTCTTGATAGAACTCTTCCTCTAGCACGAAGTTTGTCAAGTCAAACTCTTCAATCTGCTGCTCTAGAGGACAAGTTGGGACTGCAAGATCTTCTTCTGAGCTTTCTTCCTTTATGGCTGATTGTGCAACTTGAATTGAATCAGCATTCCCTTCAAATAGAGTGCCAACATGGACACTACTTTTTGAGCAAACTAATTGCTGATCTGCTTCTTCTTTTTCTCTTCTTCTGCTGCCACAAAATCAGTCTTAACCACCATTTGTTCAACCTTAGCCTCTTCTGTAGGTTTAACCATCAAGGGGATCTTTGTCATCCCAAATTTGGCAGCCCAAACCCTCAAGTTGTCTGTCATTTCTTTTCTATTGGGCTCCTCTTCTTGCTGTCCTTCATGGCCGATTTTTGCAATTTCTTCTTCCCCACATGGAATTGGGAATGCAAGAGGAGGGATGGGTTGTAACTCAATTGATTTGGCAATTTTTTGTGGTGGTAGAGGAGGTGAAACCTCTTGTTTCTTTGGGGGAGAGCGTATTTCTTTTAGCTCTTGTGGAGGGGATGACTGTTTGGAAGGAAAAAGGAAAGAAGAATTGAGGTGTGGTGGAAGACTGAGAGGTGGAGACATGGGATCAACATTTGGGACAACAGATGGGGAGTTTAGAATTTGCAATTCCAAATGAGATGGTGTTGCTTGAGTAATGGGAAGAGAAAAACTAGATGATGGTGTAGAACTTACCCATTGACAAGGTTGTTCAACAACAAGTGTATAGGCCTCTATTTCTGTTGTCCATTGTGCAAGTTGGGGCAGCATCTTCATCATGAAGTCCAGCTTCTCCTGAGGGCTGAAGTGTCTTGGAAAAGGGCCTCCCCATGGACAAGGAGTCCTATAACCAATTCTGAAAGCTCTCATTTGAGTTGTTGCTCTAGACTGCACCATCTTTACCTCCATCTTTTGGATTTTCTCCAACAGACCAGCATCTTGCATCTGATTGTCTTCATTATATGCATACTCTTGCTCTTGGAAAGCTCCATAGCCAAAATGATTTTGGCATTGCTGCTCATATGGGTATGCATGCTGATTTTGAATTTGTTCAAAATGCTGATTTGGAGGATTTAAAAAACATGTTGGAGGTGGGAAACATTGCTGCTGTTGTTGAAAATGTGAATTCCATGATGGAAATGAAGTCATGATTGCACAACTTCATGGAATGGAAAAGAATGAAAGAGATGGAAAGAAATATGGATGGAAATGGATGAAAATGGGTCTGCAACTTCAGAAATGGGTTCTTTGATCGGATGGAGTCGCCGGATGTGTTTGTAAGTGCCTCAAAGGCTGAAATCTTCACAGGAACACACCAACCTGCAAAAGATGAAGTGGAAGACCTCTAAGGTCCCACCGAGCGTGCCAAAACTGTTAGTGAAAAATCACAGCACCCTTGGATGTTGATCAGATTTCTAGTTTGATCATCTAGCATCCAGTGTGATTGCACAACATGGAATCCTTTCTCCAAGTGTGGGACTTGTAAAAATGAGAAAGGAATCTCCAGAGAAGGCTGGTTCCTATTCCTAAACTACCTGCCACAAGCTATTCTAGTGTAGGCAAGCTAATCTAAACCTAATCTAACCTCCAAGGAGAGGGAGAGAGAGAGAAAGAGAAAAATAACAAAAGCCTACACTAAAACGGTGATACCCCAGAGAAGGAAAATGTTGAACATCTATCAAAGCGCCATGGAACAAGGAGAGGTGAACATATGGGAAGGATGGACGGATGCATCACGAGGCCCAAGGATAGATTTCACACGGAAAATGTCCCAAAACTCCATGAACAGCTCGAACATGTGAACAAAACATGCACAAATACCTGTAATGAAGAGAGGCAAGAAGAAAACAAGTGAAAAATGAGCAAGGATGGACAGATGCATCACGAAACACGTTTTTGTTGCTTCAAAAGTTTGCACAGAACATCATTTTAATGGTAAAAGGAAAAAACACCATTACGAGAGAGGGGAGGAGGTTGAACTCCATTTTCAACCCTGGAGAAGAAAAGAAAGAAAGAAGAGCAGAGCTGAAAAGATGAACAACCTTTAAAAATGAGCCAAATCTGGCTTTTACAATGCATGGGTCGAGCCTAGGAGAGAGAGAAAATGTGAAAAAAACATGGGAGCCATTCCTCATTGAATGTAGATGCATTAAAACAGCATGGGCATCCTTACAAACCCATGCCGCGACATTTTGGAACGTCTTTGGAGAAGAATGCGACCCATTTTGCATTAAAGCTGGTTGTTGAAACGTCAGTTCTGGCCATTACCACGCGCCAGAGACATTTCTTGATTTTATCTCTCAAAATGAACCAAAATGCAATATTGACCCTGGAATCATGTAGATAATTTCACCAGCTTTCCATTGATATAAAGAACGTGAAAATCGAGCTCTGGATCAAAAGTTATGGCGATTTGAAGATTTAGGGCAAAAAACAGGCCAAAACGGATCGGCGGGAAAATATTTGAATTTTTTCCATGCTCTGCCACTTGGATGACACGTGTTCGGGCTCTGATTCATCCATGGGCTCATCCTTTGAAAATTTCTTTTGGGCCCTTCCTTAATTTCTTGCCACTTGGACACGTGGCACTATTTTATTGGCTCGGGCCTGAGGGGCGCACTTTGTCCTTGAAAATTTGGTATTTTTCACTTTGGGAAAATTTTCCCATTTCTCCCCCATGCTCCACCACTCAAGTGCCACATGGCATGATTTCATTGGACGTGGGCCCTTCCTGACCATTTCCCTTTTGTTTTTGCCTTTGGAAAAATTTTCAAAATTTTCCCGCCGGGCCGATGAGGTGAAGACACGTGGCGAGATTTGATTCGTTGGTAGCTCTTTCGGCTTTTCGCGTCCCACGCGTCCCTTGGCGTACTGTCCCAAGCTCTGTCCCAAACTGCCAGGACAAATATCTCAAACCGCCCGATTCGGGCTTCCCATTCTGTTTGAGTTGAAGACACGTGGCGAGATTCCTTTCATTGGCGGCTCTTCGGCTTTTCACGTCCCCTCGCGTACTTTTGGCCCACTGTCGACGAAAGTCTACTTTTGGCCGAATGGCGGATGTCCTTTTGTCCTGGATGTCCCAAACTGTCTGGGACAAATATCCCCGAACCGCCTCGAAATGGACCGACTTGCGCCAAACCGGCCGATCCACGTCCCGCACGTACTTTTGGCCCGGATGTCCCAAACCAGTGAAACAAGACTTAGGAAATTTTTTCCCTCTTTCGGCCGATTCGGCTTTTCGCGTCCCACGCGTCCGAGCGTCAGCGTCCCAATTTGTCCCTTTGCTATGGACTAGGACTTAGCCAATTTTCTTCATTTTTTTGGCCCCCAAGCTTGGTACAACGAACCTCAGTATGACCCGAACCCTTCAGACCCGAAATGCCTTAACACAGTCTTGCAACCTTATTTTTTGCATTTCTTCCATTTTATCAACCTGTTGGGATTCCTTCTTGGATGGGAGAGTTAGAAAAAGGCCTGAGGGGACCCCGAAAAAAATGATTTTGGGCCTTGAATCAATCTACTTGCTCGAAACTGAATAATTTGATGCATGTTATCAAAATTACCCTGGGGGTTGAATTTTGGATAACGTGAGTCATGCATACCTATCTGTGTGGACCCTTTCCTACCTCATTTAAGGGGTTTTATTACTTCTAGTTATTCACTAATGTTTTTTCCTACAAGTCTTCGGTGTTATTTCTTTGAAATAAGAGCAAGTATTTTGCACATTTCAAGACCTTTTATAATTAAGTTGTTAACATGACTAGAAGGCCCTTATTTTCCTCCACTCGATCAAGTTGGGAATTCACGTTGAATACATTCTTAACATTCTTGAAGGAGCATGACATCACACACCACTTGACTACCCCTATACTTTTCAACAAAATGGAATTGTAGAATGTCACAACAATATTGTTATGGAGATGGCTCGTTGTATGCTTTCCACTACAAAATTGGACAACATATTTTTTTGATGAAGTATAGTCGAGATTGTTGTATATTTTCTAAACCGAGCACCTAAAAAGATGTTGAATGAAAAGACACTGGAAGAGGTATGGATTAATCATTAACCTTGTATTTTTCATTTGAGATTATTTTACATGTACTTTGCATTTATGCATGTTTAAGATAAGAAGAGAAATAATCTTGATGAAAAACACACAATTGCATATTTTTAGGGTACACTTCTACTTCAATAGCATATCATCTCATGGATCTTCAGACAAAGAAGATATATGAGAGCAAAGATGTTATTTGTGACGATTCATCATTTCACTCATTTTCATGGAAGGAAGATTCAACAATGACTTCCTCTCATATATTTCTCACACATCCAAATGATGAGCATGATTATTCTCCAAAGAAGAAGGATAAGGTACAAGGAGAATTGTTCATTGATATTGGGAATTTGGAAAATTATTTTTCACATCAACAACAACGTCAACGTCCAAAGTGAGTCCAAATCACCATGAGAGACTCCCACCTAAACTCTCTTCTAGACACTTCATCGAGAGTTCATATGAGAAGACAAGTGAGAAATGAACTGAATCTCACAAGAATGAGTTCAATGGTTGATAGAACTTAAATTGATTCATTTTGAGGCACTTAGTCATCCAGAGTGGAAGAATTCCATGCATGTAGAATATGACTCCTTGATAAGAAATAAACTATGGGAACTAATCGATCTTCCTCAACTGTATAAATTCCATTGGATTTAAGTGGATTTTCAAAAAAATATAGGCGAGAGGATCTATCCACAAAAGTACAAAGTATGACTAGTTATAAAGGGTTATGCTCAGTAGGAAATAATTTAATATGATGAGACTTTTGAACCCACTAAAAAGATAAAAACCATCATACTTGTCTCGTATAATGACAACACAAAACATATGGAAACTTCAACAGAGGGACGTGAAAAGTTATTTCTTTGAATAGTAATCTCAAAGAAGAGGTATACTTGTCCCATATAGAAAGATTTTCAATGAGAAACATCCTCGAAGGTATCTTTGTCTAATTAAGTGTCTTTAAGGACTCAAACAAACACTTAGGACGTGGTACATAAAAAGGATCAGCTATTGCAGCATGGATTCACTCGTAGCCCCTCTAATTCAAATTTGTACATCAAAAATATAGGCAGAGAGATTGTCATCTTGGTTTTGTATGTAGATGATCTTGTGATCACATGGAGTTCTAAAATCTCATCAAAGATGTGAAGAATGATTTGAAGAAATCCTTCAACATGAAAGATTTGGGGCTACTTCATTATTGTCTTGGCTTGGAGATATGGAAAAAGAAAAATCATATTTTTATCTCATAGATACAATATGCCCAGAGAATCTTGGAAAAGCATGGAATGTCATATTGTAAACCTATGTCTAATCTTATGGAAAAAAGTTTCAGAACTTTTGAGCTTCCATGAATCACCTCAAATAGATGGTAATCTCTATAGAAATATTGTTAGGAGTCTGATTTACTTGACGTATTCTATACTAGACCTTTTCTTTGATGTGAGCTATCTCTCCGCATTCATGCAGAGCTTCAAAGAAATCACACTAGGTAAGAAAGCAAAGAATGTGTTGAGATATGTTCAAGATATAATTTACTATGGTTTGGAGTATCGAATAACTCTCGCATTCTTCTTGGAAGGATATCTGAGACTTGGACTATGTTGGATCCATTGATGACAGGAAATAAAATTCAGGTTATATTTTCCATCTTGGGTATGGACCTATCTCATGGATAAGTAAGATGAAAACTATTGTTTCTCTCTCACCAAATAAGTCATAAGTACCACACCGCACAAGGAGCAATGTATGCAAAGTGATTTGGTTACATCACATTTTGGCATATATGTGCATTCCTGAAGAAAAGCCTCCCATCATTCATTGTGAACAATAATGTACGTTGAATCTTGTGAAGAATCCAGTTTTCCATGAGAGAAAAATCACATTGAGGTCGAATGTCACTACATTCGAGAACAAGTCTTGAACCACCACATCTAGCTCCAATACTTCCCGATGTGATGCTTTGAGATTGCAAGGTGAAATTTGAATTTTTTTAGAGGTACATTTGTAAAAACAATGTATTAAGGGGGAATTTTAGCTTAAATTATTAAATAATACATGTCTTTTGGGTTGTAAACCAACCGTCTTGGTTATGCCTTCATGGCATCTTACCATGCATTTGATGGCTCCACCAAACTGATTTTTTCATGTATAAATAAGGATTTTCCATGCCCGGGAGAATTACTAAAATATTTCTTCTCGCTCTCTCAATATCGATATGATTGATGACTTATTAATAGGAGATTGTGAACTAATTGTGGTAGATGATTGACTTGGTGATGTCGTAGATGGCTGAGTAGGAGGTGAACTAATTGTGAGAGGTTGTTGCTTAGGAGTTGCTTGAGTGAAACTCAGCTTGATGCTCATTAGATATAGGTGAGTCAAATTTAGGAGCCCAATGGGATTTATTATTTGTATTAGAATGTTGTGTAACAAATGAAATAAGGCCTTGACACTCAAGATGCTTGATTATTCATGGAAAAGTGTTGCAATCATTATCATTATGTCCATTTATTTGATGATAATTGTAATGTGATTTACGACATTGATATTTTATTAATCAATAAGGAGAATAGTAATGAGTAGGTGGTAGAGTGATAAACCCATGGCTAAGGAGATGAATAAGATTATAAAAAGACTTGTAAAAGATCAAGAATGAGTATCAAAACCCTAAAAAAATGCAAATTAGTGGTTCATACCGACCTCATCTACCATAACAATGGACTTACTAAGTGTTGTACTAAATTTCAAAACCAAATGTAGTTCTTGTGAGTATGTACATAATGTGCCCTAGGTGCTCTTGTGTCAGTCACACTTTGTGAAGTACTGAGAAATGACTAGATGTAGAAAATGTAATAACACGTGTGCATGGAATAGAATATAATCATCCCCCTATGGAGTGTGTGATGAATATTTCCTATCCCTATGCCTTATGATGGAGCTATGTGGCTGCATGTGATCTCCAATGTAATAGATGTATGCAATTTTAGATAGACGATAGTATTAAATGATGCTAGGTACCTCATTTTGTTCTCAAAACATAAATTTTTATAGGGTTATATTGGTATAATTTTAGAATTTACCCTGGAATGGAGACCCAAAAAATATAAGGATCTAAAATGGCTAGAAAGAGCCCAAAAAGTTGAGGGAAACCGTGAAAAGGACCGAGGCACCCTAGTTGTATAAGGGCAGCCATGGGCACCTAGTACTAGCCTAGTGCACACTAGTCAAGGCTAAACTAATAAAAATTACCAAAAGCAGACTACACATGTGGATGTAAAATATTGAGAATGATGGAATAAAATAAAACAAGATGGCCAAAAAATAGGGGTTGATTATTACTTTCTTCACTCAAGAACATTTTAAATAGTATTATGAGGCCAGAATAAATGTTGTCTAAAGTGCATGATTATGCATCTACAATTACCTTAATAATTTTATTCCTTGAAGAAAACTATTTTGGGAAGCTCAAATAGTCATGTCTTTACACCCTAAAAATATAAGTGTATGAAATATATTTTATTTAAAAGATGTACAGAGTGTTACTTTTGAAAAGGTAAAATTTGAAGGGTCCCTAAAAAACATTTAGAAAATATTAGAAGACGACTTTTGCATATATGACGAATCGGAAGAAAATTTATTTTGTGCGGATGGCAATTTTTAACATCATTTTGGGAAAGGTATGTGTGGAAGAAGTAACTTAGTAACAGATGAAACAACTTCTATGCTACCATATGATAGCATTCTACATGCTATTGGTTGGCTGAATTCTACATGAAAAATGATATCAACCACTATAATTTTGCATCCTACTAGTTGGTAGCATTTTGCATGCTCCCGCCTAGTAGCATTCTGTATGTTGTTAGCAGGTAGCATTCTACATACTATCGGTGGGTATCATTCTACATAATGTTAGTAGGCATGATTTCGCATGCTATCGAAAAGTAACATTCATCATGTCGCTGGGTGGTAACATTCTCCATGATGCCTATCAGACTATTCTACATGCTATCAATGGTAGCATACAAACTATAACCAACCGATAGTGGTTGATAACATGGCTCATGATGCGGGCGGTGGTAGTCTATATGTTATTGGCCATTTGCTTAGTATCTTTGTTGAAGGGTGGAATGTATATTGCTACTATTCAATAACATGTGTTATGTTATCAATTGGTAGAATTCTGCATGTTTTTAATTAGTGGCGTTCAACATGCACTGGCCAAGAAGATCTACAATGCCGCCACCGGTGACATGTAGAGTGTAATTGATGGGTGCCATAAAGGGTGTTGTTTTTATGCAAACAACCGGTATTCGTATTAAAAATTCATATTTACACACGAAGGCCTATCGTTTTCACTCTACAAAAAAAGAGATAAAAAGAACATATGAGAAAAATCCTCAACAAACAAGGTGATCTAAAGAATATATAAAGAGCGAGAGAATATAGAATGCAAAAGGAGAGCTATAAGTAGTAATTTTTATAACAAATTGAAAATGCCAAAATGAAATATAATTTCCACGATCACATAGCCCAAGAGCCCTAGTTCGTCATCAATAAACATGAAGAAGTTTTTGTTCAAGAGTCTCGGTATTTCATCAATTATACACATTTTTAAAGGATCCTTATATGTTTTTCTAATGGATCAAAGTGAACAGTTTCATAGGGTTAGTGTATATGCCCCAATTTCACACATGCATAAGAAGACACTCAATAATGTTCTACTCAACTATGAAACTTCCACTTGTATCTTTCATTATCAACTTCCATCTTATGCACAGTCATTTGAAACTTAACCCAAAGATATTGATCATCTCGATAGGACTACCACAAAAGGTTGTGGATCCTATGACAGTGAAGGCTTCTTTATCGAGATGGAGATGTCTCATTTTCAATTATCTATTGATACAACCGTATCTACTACTTGAGTCGTAATTTTATTTTCAGGTTTACATTTTTAATTTATTTTCAATTTTACATTTCATTTCGTTATTAACAAAATGTGTCTCCTTGTATTTACACTAACATCTTCCCAAAACACTTCAACAAAATGAATACAACTCATGAATTTCATTCAACCATTTCATCAAGTTGTGGTGTGGTTCTTTCAAACCAATTATATTTCAAGGTCGATATATGGATATTCCATGGTAGGCTCTAGCTTATATCATTTGAACCCTAAGTGGGAGGAAATTTGACCAGTGCGGTTAATTATCCTCCGGGATAAGAGGTGATTTGGCCAATGTTCATTTGAATGAAAATGTTACCATCAATCGCACAAATTTTATTCTTTTTTATATTATGAATCCCTTAATAATTTACGTGGCACCACTCCTCTAACAACAATGCATGTAGAGATATAAGTTTTTCATTAACACTTTGTTGGTGTTAAATTTAAACTCGCCGTGTTTTTCAAAACATCTTAGTCCGTATGGTTTGAATTTTTCTCTGTATCCTTATATTGATGCATGAAATATTTTTCTTCATTTGGTTTCCATGGTCCCTTTCCTTTGGTCAAGGATCACATTGAGTCTAGATATTGTTTTCCATTTCTCTGTCCATGAGAAAGAATTTGTAATTTGGGCATGAATTCGGGGTTTCCCCTTCCTTCTATTTTTCCACAGTCATGTTTTCCCTGTCAATTTTTGTTTCAACATCCGTGGAAACCACGTCATTGACACGATTAATGCGGTTGGGTCTTTTAGGTGAAACTTGTCACTTCTGTCACATTTGTAAAAAATACCAAATTGGCCCCACGCCCCGATAGCATCTAATTAGTTATTCAACAAATATGAAGTGCCATGGAAAAATTCTTACTTTGACTGCGAAGAAGAACATGTGGCAATTTTTCAAGTTATAAGAAGGGAGGCAGTCGCTGGAGCATTTACGCTTTTTACCTTTTTGTATGAGGGAGCAAAGTTATGAAATAATCTGCAACTCCGCTAGGCCCACATCAAAAGTTAGAAGCAAAGAGGTGGGTCGTTGGGGAATTTTGTGAATCTCGGGCCCACTTCAACTTAAAGGTTGTCCACGTGGAGGTCCTGTGCTCATTTGAAAATTTTCCTTTTAGTTTTACTTTTGAAAGAGTGTCGAAGGGACACGTGGAGGTTTTCACTAGCCCTACCCATACTTAGACTTTTCTTTCGGTGGCCGGTGTAGCTTTGTCGGACCCTTGATGCGTGGAGGGCCTTCGCTCATTAGAGGATCCCCCTCTAGATCACACCTTCATGGTTGCACCAAGGAGACACATGGAGGCTTCCGGCTGCTCCTCTCTATACTTAAAATTCTCAAGGAAATTTCTAAGTCCTGGGACACGTGGAGGGCCTAGGCTTGTTTTGGGACCCACCCCTAAAATTTACTTTTGAAAGAGATTTGAAGGGACACATGGAGGTTTTCATAGAATTTTCAATGATTAAAGAGACTTTCTCAGACCCTAGGCAAGTGGCACCTTCCACTAGTCCTTTAACTCTTTCAAAAACTTTGCTGAGGTGAGACACGTGGTGAGCCCGTGCTTGTTTAGGGTCTCTACTTTTGGGCACCATATCAAACGTGCACTGAAGAGACACTTGGAGGATTCCATTGGCTCCTTTTTATACTGAGACTTTTTCAAGGGCTAATGTAACTTTCTTGGGCCTAGGGCACATGGAGAGCCTATGCGTGTTTGAGGTCCCGCATCCAAACTTCATCTTTGAAGTTACATTGAAAAAAACGTGGAAGCTTCTGCTAGGCCTTCCCATACTATGACTTTTCAACAACCAATGCAATTCTCTAGGGTCATGAACATGTGGAAGGCCCACGCTCATTTCGGAAATTTTCTCTAGACTTCACCTTTGTAGTTGCGAAAGGAAACACGCGGAGGTTTCCATTTGGCTGAAATATGCACTTGGCCAAATCGGACTCACGGTGTAGGTATGTGGGTTAATCCATGCAAAGATACTAATTTCGAGAGGCATGAATGTAGGCATCCATGTGAGGGCACTCATTTCTCAAGTTGTATTCTCAAGGGTGAAAAGGATTGCTTGTTAGATCTAGCTATTTGGAGCAACCTGAAAATGATTAAAAAGGGGATTTCTCACATGAAAATAAAAGAATGATTAGAAGGATTTTCAAAACGTTGTGTCATGGTATCCTAGTCATTAGTTGAGGGTCTGAGAAATGTGATCAATTCATGATTTGTCCACTTGGTAGCTTTTGGTGTAAATTTGTTAAACATCAATTTCGAGATAAAATTGTAATGAGAAAAAGGATCCCTCGAATATTCTTCTTTCGGGGGAAAAATTTGGGATGAGTGAGCAAGTGAATTGTGTAGATGTAATGAGGATACTCTTGTAAATGGTCGGGGTTAGTTTTTACAAGAAAATTTGAGAAACCCCATCTTCTTGAGAGACCATTTGAGAAACTTGTTAATATCTTGTGTTTTAGATTTGATCGCGTCAAGATGGTTGCAAGTGTATAGCCATTGACAAGCTCTGAGTCGTTCAAGAAACTTTCCCCTACTGATAAATCTAATAGATCTTGAATTAATCTGTGTTGATCATGGCTAAAATTGTGTTTTCTTTTATTTCATAATGTCTTTAAAATAGTTTTTCTTGTTCCTATTGCAATCTTATATTAAAATCTCTCCAAATCACACAGGATCTCATCCCTGTGATAGTTTAGTGGCATTTACAATTTCATTATGAGAAGAGCCTTCATCCTGTAATGAAATAAACAATTTAAAATCAATTTACTGTCATTTTGTTGATAAATATTGTCTGTAAGCCTATGAATGTATCTTAGGCATGATGAACCACGAATTGTTAATGTTTAATTGAGTATTTAGTTCAAGCCTTTGTGTTGAATTCTTGAAGATTGTGTGAAACCTGTGCGAGATATGGGCCTCCATTGATGCATATCTTACAGTCGTGAAGGAATATTTTGGCTATTCTAAAGCTTTCTATCTATTAGTTTTCCAATTTTTTTAAAGGTTCTCAAAGATCGGGTGAAATCAACTTCATCTTACTTAATTCCCACAAAATTTTCAAATAACCTGAATCCTACCAAGTGCCCATGTTTGTGCTTTGTATCCACAAATGAAAAATTCTACCGCTAAAATATACATAAGTAAGCAAGTTTTAAGTGTCTTTAGTAACACGAACCTTGTTCAAAAATATCTCCATTCTTTAGAAGTGATGACTCGTGAGAGTGAAATTGTGGTTCATTGATCATATTTTCTCAAGGTTCCCCGAAAATTGTGCAAATAAGGATATCTTCATGCCTTTCACCAACCGAGGTTACAAAATAGGTCCTCTCATGCTGGTTGAAAGGAACGACCTAAAGTAGTGAGGATAGATCAAATCCTTAATGAAGGTGCTATCCATTTCTCTAACGCCCGAGTGACAAGTCATTTATAGTGCTTTTGCACAAATAAGGTGAAAATCCTTAGTGGCGACTTTGTGTTGATTTAAATTTTGATAAATGCCAGTGCCTTAACCTGTATTAAGTGAAATCTGTCACTAATATTTGCAAATCTTGAAGGAAGAAGATCTTTCTTCATTAAAAACCCTACTAGAAAGTTGTTTCTAGTATTGGGAAAGATAAATTCGGAAGGAAAAAAGTCTTGAAAATAGTTGGATATCGTGGAATCAAGAAAAGAGTTATCCATTATGAAAAGTGATCAACCTTTGTGGTTGAGGATTACCATTCTTCTTCAAGTGATTATGAATCAGGTAATTTTAATATAGATATGAATTCTCCAACTGGAGAGGGGCCTTCATTTGTGTTTGATAAGTGTGCTTCTCAGTTTGTCCCTATATTTTCCAAATTTGATAGGGTTTTCCACAAAAAAGTAGTCTTTAGAGAACATCAATTTTGAAAATTATACTCCCGTGTTCCAAAAACCCCTTATCCCTCATCATTTTGTATCTCTTGTAAGATCACCTCCTCAAAAAAATATGGCCCATCCCCCACCTAGACCTCCTTTTGTTTTGAACACTTTTGGACCTATATATTTTAGGGGTATGACTGGATATCCAAATGTAGTGCCACGAGATGTTAGAAATAGGCGCCTAAATTTTAAGGGATTAATGCTATCACTGGTGATCAACATTTAATTTTTTTGTCAATATGATGGAAGAATTTTAGATTTAATTTTAGGATGTGTAAATAAAATTGTTTATCCATACTCTTGAGGAGGATGCACGTGATCTGGGTATAAGTCTTTTCCAGATAACACAATAGATTAATGGATAGAAATGAAAAATGCTTTTAGATTTAAATATGGGGATAAGATGCCAGATCCTTGGTTTATTTTGTTTAAATTTGAGAATAGTAAAAATAATCCTAATGAATTTGTTCATGACTTCAATACTCAGTTCAATAAGACCCTGAATAGGCTACCTGTAATCTTGAGGCCAAGTGATGTTTCTGTTTGATAAAATATTATGGTGCTTTTGACAAAAAGGCTGCCTATTATTTGAGGGATAAAAATCCTAGAACTTTGAGGCAGGCCTTCACTATGGCATTACAAATAGAAAAAAACATCAAGGCATTTGGTAAACCTCCACAAAAGCCTCGGTCAAGCAAGTATGTGGATCTAGAAGAGGTTGTAAAAACATTGGCCGAAGTTGTTAAGGAAATATCCTATAAACTGGCCAAAGTAGAGAAGGGGATTGGACAAGGTTCCCAAGGTCAGCACAAGCCACAAGGTCAAGAAATATTTGCAAATCATCCCAGAGGTGATCATAGATCGATGATGTGGGGTAAACGGCCCGTGGAACCAACAAATAGACAAGCCCCAACCCCAAGAAAATAAATTGGTCCCTAATCCTTTAGCTTCGAGTTGTTCTCGTGGAAGAGGTCCATGACACAAAGTGGTGTGATAGATGTTTTTAACTTATTACCCATTTGATGAAGACAAAAGTGTTGAGGAAGCCAACGATGATGAGACAAATGATGTGTGTATGCAAAAAAACAAATCATAGACTATGCCTTGAAGTTATTTTAGAGGGACTTTCATTGAATGATGAAATCAGGTGAATACTTAACTGATGAAGACACTCCCTCCACGTGGTTGCAGAATGTGCATTGAAATTTGTTCACCGAATAGGATTCACAGAGTTCACACGATCTGGCGAGATAGATCAGCATGAGATAAATTATATGTCACGTTCAGGCACCAAATCCGCAACTGTTCCACCTGGGACGCATCAAACTTCGAGATCTATTTGATGTGGGTATGATACGGCTTTGCATGCACCGAGCCTTTGGAAATCAGAGTCCGTTCCTCAATCTTTGAAATTATTTTGGTAACGAAGAAATAATGCTTGCAAATCACAGTTGAAAACTAAAATGAGCTCATTCGAAGAGATAATGCAGCACCGATTGTATATGGAGAGCCGTATTCGTAACAAAACAATATGTTGAGGAATAATTTGTTAACAGGTATATATAGACTACATAAATCTGCAGACGTTTCAGAGATGTGAATCACTACGAAATCATGTCCAATCATCCAAAATCAAACCGAACCAATTCTTCAATCTAGATGCAGAAACTTAGAATGATAATCTTCTTTGGTCGAGCTACAAAAATATCTCCATCGTGGCATATGCGTATGGATGGACGTGGAATAACGAGTTGGACTCACAGAACTCTTCTGCTGTAAAATTCGTGAATCACGGTGATGGCGATTGGAGATCACTATTCGCAGGAATAATCCAATCCATTGTCACCATTGAAGAACTAGCACACGACTCACATGGCTAATGGTTGACCTGCTCTGATACCAATGATATAATTTTGCTCAGATTATAACCGTGAAACAGGCGAGCATAAACATGAACACAATGATTTCAATTCATTCGGGATTGTTCACTAGGTATTACATCTTCCTCCCACTCATACTTTTGAAATTGATATGGTACGATATTTTGAGTTACATAATAATGATATTGAGTAGTTAAGGGAATTAATGATTAAAAATTATAATGGAGGAATTCCTTTAGAAAAGGATAGCAGTTGTTATTGAATGCAGTATTTGCCCAAGAAAAAGAATATAATACTAGGAGTAAGGTTGCGAAGGGGTAGCGCCATAGGCTAAACCAAAATTTTAGTGCTTTCCAATATCCCTAAGGAAACTCCTAAAAAAGATGAATATGGAAAAGGCCTTGTTTCCCAAAATAAAACTTGTGTTCCTCCCCATGCTCATACTTTAAAAATCCCTTGCCATTAGATGAATTCAAAAACCATCCTCTTAAAATTGCCTTACCCTAATATGTTCCATGTGACATAGCCCAAATCTTGTGTCGATCAAGATTACTATTCCTATTTTGAATTTCTTAGAATACGAGCATAATAATAGGGCATTTGAGTATTTGGGGCTTAAGGAATAAAATTCACCTAGGGTAAAAATGTAAACAATATAGAGGTTTTCCTACCATTGTAGAATTAGAAAAACCATAAGCATTGGAGGAATTGGGTGAACCACCTGAGGTTTATTTGGGAACTTCTCTGGTTGAGTCTAAGCTGAATGTGTATCCATTTTTTACTACTCTTATTATTAAAGATAGGTTGTTACATAACTGCATGTTTGATTCACAAGCCTCATGTAATGTAATGCCTCTTGAGGTCATGAATGAGTTAAATATCAAAGTAACAACAACTTATGGGAAATTTAATGCCATGGATTCTAGATAGGTGCTAGTAGTTGGATGTGTCAAAGGATTAAGTAAGAATGGTGGTAGCATATCCGGCAAGTAGTTAACCTTGAATGTGGTCATTGTTCTGCTTAAATGGGGGATATTATTATCTAGAAAGTGGGAGCTAGTGGGGGTGGAAGTGTGCAAATGGGCATGTCTTATGCAACCATACCGATTGAGGGCAACCTTGTGAAGTTGACGGCGAAAATAAAATGTTATATCTCATTGAGGACCCCAACAATGATTCTTATGAAGTATTTCATACGACATTAATGTTGATAACTCTATGAGTTATGTTTTTTCAACGAGTATGAAATTGATCAATGCGAGATATCCCGAGCAAAGTTGATTTTCCCTGAGACTTTGATGTTTGATGCAACCTCAAGATATGTTGAAAAAATTGACCTAGGCACAAAGGATAAGCCTAAAAAATGTGGTCAGATAACAACTTGGATGGAAAAGAGAAACAATCATATGACCAGTTGTTAAAGATGTATCATAACTATTTAGCATGGTCATATCTAGAATCGAAGGCACTTGAAATTTTCCTTGATTGTTTTCTTTGAATCAGGGTGCACACCATTATATAGTGTATAGTCTTTTGGTTTCGTTCTACTTTTGTGTTTTTCTATTTTAGTTTTTCCTGGTCCCTGGTGACAAGTTTTGTTGGTTTCTCAACTCATCTTGGGAGGAGTGGTTAATGTCTTCTCGCTTTCTGCATGCTTGTTTTTAAATTCATTTCCTAATGGATTTTTGGCACATGGTCTTGTCTATTGTTCTTGTGGCACTCATAAGGAGTGCCCATCCCCGAGTCAGAGCCGATGTTGGTGCTTAATTTAATCTTGTTTTGTTTGTTCAAAACATCTTAATCTGTATGGTTTAAAGTTTTCTTTGTCTTCTTATATAGATTCATGAAAGCTTTTCCTTCATTTAGTTGCATAATCAGTCCTTTCCTTTGGTCGAGGATCACATTGAGTCAGTATTGTTTTCCATTTCTCTTGTCCATCGAAGGAATTTGGAGTTTGGGTGTGAATTTGGGGTTTCCCCTTCCTCTATTTTTCAGCAATCATGTTTTCCCTATAAATTTTTGTCCCAACATCCATGGAATAATGGTCACTTCGATTGGATGCGGCCCAACGGGTCTTTTTGGTGAAACTTGTCACTTTTGTCACATTTGTAAAAATACCAATTTGGGCCATGTACAGATATTTTCTAATTGGTTATTCAACAAATATGAAGCAGCGAGGAGGCCAAAGTCTTACATTGACCCCAAAGAAGGACATGTGGCCATTTTCAATTTACAATCGAGGAGTTGTGTTCCAAAGAATTTTACTGATTTTTGCATTTTTGTACGAGGAGGAAAGTTATGAAACAATCCACAACTCCATTGGGGCCCACATAAAATGTTAAAAGTGGAGAGGCAAGTCGCACAGGAATTTTGAGACTCTCGAAGCCCACTTCAACTCAAAGCTTGTCCACATGAAGGGCATGTGCTCGGTTGAAAATTTGTCTCTCGGTTTTACTTTTGAAAGAGCATCGAAGGGACATGTGGAGGTTTCTACTAGCCTTCCCCCTACTTACACTTTTCTTTAAGTGGCTAGTACATTTTTTAGACCATGGATGTATGGAGGGCCTTTGCTCATTTGAGGATCCGCTTCTAGGTCATACCTTGCAGGTTGTGCAAGAAGACACATGGACACTTCTGTTGGCTCCTTTTATACCGAAAATTTTTCAAGGGCTAAGATAACTTTCTTGGAGTGAGGGCACATGGAGATCCAGCGCTCATTTGAGGTCCCGCCTCTAAACTTCATCTTTGAAGTTGCGCTGAACAAACACGTGGAAGCTTCCGGCCGGCCTTCCTATACTCGACTTTTCAAAGCAACCCATGTAATTCTCTAGGGTCTGAACATGTGGAAGGCCCATGCTCATTTGTGAATTTGCTTACGGACTTCACCTTTTTAGTTATACTAAGGAAACACATGGATGTTTCCTCAGCTCCTCTTTGAACTTGGTGACTTGGACTCATAGTGCGGTATATGGGATAATCCATATGAAGACACTCATTTCGAGAGGCACGAATGTAGGCACCCATGTGAGGGCACTCATTTCTTAAGGTGTATTCTTGAGGGTGAAAAGGATTGCTTGTCAGATCCAGCTATATAGAGCCACCTGAAAATGATTAAAAAGGGGATTTCTCACATGACAAAATAAAATAATGATTAGAAGGTTTATCAAAAGGTTTTGGTATGGCATCCTACTCATTAGTTGAGGGTCTGAGAAATGTGATCAGTTCATGATTTGTCTACCTGGCACTTTGGGTGTAAATTTGTTAAACATCACTTTACGAGACAAACTTGTAACATGCAAAGGATCATCGAATATTCTTCTTTTTGGGGGAAAATTTGGGATGAGTGAGCGAGTTAATTGTATAAATGCCATGAGGATACTCTTGAAAATGGTGGGTTAATTTGAGGAAGCCCATATTCCTAAGGATCCATTTGAGAAACCTAGTAATCTCTTGTGTTTTAGATTTGATTGCGTCAAGATGGTTGCAAAGTGTACAACCATTGAAAATCTCTATCTTTCAAGAAACTTTCCCATGGTGATAAATGTAATAGATCTTGAATTAATCTTTGTTGATCTTGGGAAAAATTGTCTTTACTTTTACTTTAGAATGTCTTTCAAATAGTTTTTCTTGTTCCCATTGTAATCTTATATTAAAATCTCTCTCACGAATTACACATGATTTTGTACTGTGATAGTTTAGTGGCATTTACAATTTCATTATGAGAAAATCCTTCATTCTTTAATGAAATAAACAATTTAAAATCACTTCATTGTCATTTTGTTGATAAATATTGTATGTAAGCCTATGAGTGTATCTTTGGCGTGATGAACCAGGGGTTGTTAATGTTTAATTGAGCCTTTATCTCGAGCCTTCGTAATGAAATCTTGAAGATTGTGTAAAACTATGTAGATATGGGCCTCCATTGATGCACACCATCTGTTTGAAGGAATATTTTGGCTATTCTTAAGCTTTATGTCTATTAGTTTTCCAATTCTTGTAAATGTTTTGTTAGAACATAATGATTAAGTGTTTTAAGGCACCCTTAATGTATATGGGTCCATCACTAATATATAGGTTAATTTTAGTAATATGAAATAATTATATTTCTGTTATTAAATATGTTAACCCAAGTATATACTTTAGGTTAAATATTTAATATCATAAAACAATTATATTACTAATATTAAATATTATAAACCTAGGTGTATGTGTCAACCATTTTAGGTTGAAAATGTGGGTCGGGAGACATACCCGATCAACTTATATAAAAGGACTTTAGGTCCTCATTTGATATATTCGGGAAATATATCGAAGGTGTGCAAATCAAGTGATTTGGTTTTACCCTTAGTAAATAGGATTTCAAAGGAGGAGGTGATTTTACCGTATGTAAAATAAGTTTTCGGAAGTAAAAGGTTATTTTCAAAGTGGTTTTACCCTATGGGGTTTTCTACTATAAATATTGTGTCACTGTGTTATTTATTTCTTATAAGTATTTATTTATTTACTTATGTTATGATATAATATTTATTTAAATATTTATTGTAACATTATGTAATATGTAAGTTGATTAAATTTGTATTTATTAGAATCTTCAAATTCTAACATGGTAATAGAGCGAGGTAAATTAAATAAATTAAGATCAAATGTTTTTATTTTATTTATTTAATTTCACATGGGTTATTTGAACCAACCCGAAAGGGTATTTAAAAGTATCTGGTCCCCTTCTTTTTTTCCCCAATTTGTTTTGGCATTACATTTGTTCAATTAAACTCTCGGTAAAAATTTTAGGGTTTTTTAATTTTAAATCCCTAATTTTGGGGGACATGTAATATGATATGATTCTTACTTTTATTTATATTTTATAAATTATATGTAATTAATGTTTGTTTGGAGATTGATGTGTGCACAGGTGAAAGGGGCTTCAAATATTTACCTACGTGAAAATCACATACAGAAAAAGAAATGATTTATTACTATATGAAATAATTTTCGTGTTTTCTATAATTTCAAATGTTTGCGCAGTGTTAAATATTTCGGAAGGTAAATTTATACCCATGTTCTTTGGTCCCCTCTAAAAGGATTCAATTTTAAAAATTATAGTTTATAGTCAATCTATAACTATATCCTATATAATTTGAAAACTATATTATTATTTTTAAATAAAAATATAGAATATAGAATAAGGTTTATATAATAATTTATATAAACATCATATTAATATATATATATATATATATTTGGAAAAAAACTATATATTAAAAAACTTTAACCATATTAAAATTACACAGATTTAGGGAAGAGTCAACAAACCATATTCTAAGCCTAAGTTTAAATCATATTTAAACTTAACTTATAAATATAGGCATATATAGTTTTAAAAAGAAGAAATAAACCTAAGATTGAATCATATTTTATATATATGGTTACTTTAAACCGCTTAAAATATAAATTTTATTATATTTGGTCTATATACGTTTTTAAAAAAACTAAGTGCTTACTTTGTTTTAGTAAGGGGGCCCATGTTTATTGTTTATGAAGGACTTTTTTAAATCTTGATACTTATTAAATAAAACCTAACATGTGTCTCTAACCATTTATATTATCCATATAAGGGGGTAGCCCCATTCATTTATATCTTATAGTTTATAAAAACTATATAAATGAACATATTTAAAGGTTTTCTTTTATATAAGAGTGGGAGTAGAGAATAAAATGAGATAATATCTAAGGTATAAATGGAGTTTTATATTTTTAGCTTGTAAGAATTCTATAAAATATTTTGTAATATTTCCACAGATTTTAAATGTGTGCGGGGTAAAATTAAGAGTAAATGAAGGGAGGAGACAAGGTTCATGAAAATAGAGATTTGAATTTATTTCATTGGTCGGGTGAAATTACTTGTCTCCTTTGTAAAATATGCAGTTAATCTATACTCTCATAAATCTACTTGAAAATGGTAAAATTCTTTTACGTGGTCTATATCCTTTAAATCCCTTAAATAAGGGTTATGTGTTTTATTATATCTAAAAATGTACTTATAATTTCTATGAACTATATGTTGTTTTTTATTTACATTCTATAAACTATATACCTTTTTTTTACAAAAATGTATATATTATTACATTATAAATTATAAAAGGTTATTATAATGTGTTAAAATATAACCTCCTAATATTATACGAAGAAGAAATTCTAGAATTTCACATTCTGGAAATACACAAAAGTTTTGGATTCATTAAATTTGACGGTCAAATGACTATCGCGGTAGAGCAAACATAAGACAATATGATGGTCATTTAGACGTCAAATTTAAGCTCGTAGGTTCCGTAAAACTTTCATTTTGTTAAAATTGACGGTTAAATGACCGTCATAATGCAGACAAAAAAATAAACCATTATGACGGTGATTTAGATGTCAAATTTAAGTGGCTAGACTTTTTTCTCGCTTTAACTTTTTTCAGAAATTTGAAGTTGTTATGCATTCTTAGGGGTATCTTCTTCACTTCTATATGGTCGGAAATATTTTTTATATAGATCTGGGGTATAATGTAGAGCCCTTTATATTGTAGGTTATTATTTTGATCATGGGAGGTTAATTAGTATGCATTGTAATGACAAAAATAGTTATGATCAAATAGTTTCTTAAGAGCTATAAAATTTAGATCCGATTCTATTAAAAGTGTTGTTTTTATTATCGATAAATATGTATCTAACTTTGTGGTACATTGTATATTATAATGGGGTGTGTTTTACAAGTTTAGGAAAGCAATGGCATCCAACTATTTTTGTCTTGACAAAACTCGGATTCGAATGAAACCAACAAAAATATTTGGGTCAAAACAAAATTTATGGCAAGAAAACTTTAGACGATTGTTTCGGATCCGAGGTCTGCTCCCACTAGTCTTAAAACAACTATAGATAATATGAATGCATTCTTGTAATGAATACGGGAGGCTTTATCTATGATTTTACGCAATGTGAACGATGAGTACCTTCTATACATTGGTAATATCAAACATCCGAATGAGGTATGGACACAAATAGAATCCATACATGAAGGATACTTAGTATATCGGGGATAGTAATGAGAGTATAATATTTGAAGGAATTCTTGTTTTATATCTCGAGTTTGAATAATTCAAAACTATGGCATACAAGGTTAGGTCATATTAATTATCGAATCCTATATGAAATGTATAGATATAATCTAGTGAAATGTTTACATGTGTTGTATTATTCTCTTGAATTTAATTCATTAAATGCTTCTAAATGATAGTTTTGATTCTGATTTAGTAAATGGTCATGATGATATTTTGATGCTATAGATGTTTATAAAACTCTTATCTTTCGAGATAAGAAATTAAATTGGTTTCATCTATGTTAGAAAGTTAAAATCGTATTAACTTTAGTAAATTTACCGAAGCCATCATATATACCATGCATTAATTACCTTGTGTGAACCTAAGCCACAAAGTATTATAGGGTCTAGGTGGATATACAAAGTAAAATAGAATGTTGATGGTAGTATTAACAAATATAAAGCTAGACTTGTTATAGGTTTCACTCAAAAACTTGGTATTGATTATGTTGAGACATTTCTTGTAGATAAAAGGAGTACGAGTTAGGGCCTTATCTGAAATTTCCACTCAATTTGGGTGGGAAATGCACCAAATGGATAAGAAAAATGATTTTTGAATTGTGATTTAAAAGAAGAACTTTACATGTTTTAACCTAAAGGATTTGAGGAAGCGGTAAAGAAAACTATGATTGAAAGTTGAGAAATCCTTGTATAGTTTAAAACAAGCTCTTAAAGCTTGGTATGTGAAATTTTTCCTTCTTTAAATTTGTTAGGTTTTGTTAAATTTTCTTCTAACATTAATATATTCATTAAACAATAAGGCTCGTATATTATTATTATATGTATATATGTTGATGATTTGATTATGTTCGGTGAAAATTATGATTTAATTCATAAGATTAAAGAGAAATTAAAGCAATACTTTGAAATGAATGAGTTAGGTCTTTCACATCATGTTATTTGTATGGTTGTATTTCATTCTATTGTTATTTTCAAAACACAATATGTAACCACCGCATTGAAAAAGTTTCTTATGATTGATTGTAAACCATTTTCTTCTTTAATAGAAGTTGGAATAAATATTGATCCTAAATCGCATATGAAAACGTTGATTATATTTCATATACGTTGTTAGTTGATAATTTGATTTATCTAACTATAACTAGATCAGATATTTCCTATATAGTAGGAATAACGTCAAGGTTTATGCTGGAAATTGTTTTAGAGATCATTTGAATCTTGTAAAAGACAATTTTTAGATATATTAAAAGAACAATCAATTATGGGTTGCATTATACTAGGAATGAAAATGCTATCATATACATATTTTGTGATTCTAACCATACGATGTTGTGTTATAAAATATACTAGATATGTGTTTAATTTTTTGGTGTAGGAACCATTACTTGGAACAAAAAAATTAAATCAACGATCTCCATTTATTCTCTTAAGGCGAGATAAGTACAATGGAAGAAGTGTAGAAGCCATGTGGCTACAATGAATGTAGGTAGAAATACACATGTAAGCTAGAGGAAGTATTTATCTTCTATGTGGTGGTAAGAGTTATATTACTCTTGATTAAGAATCGATTCAACATCGAGAGGACGAAGAATATTGAGATACATATACACTTCACCCATGAGATGGTGCAAAGTGATGAGATAAATCTTAAGTTCATGTTGGATGAAGAAGGAGTTGTTGACATCTTCACAAAGTCCCTGAGTGCTACAAAGTTTTGTCACTTTCGTAAAAATCTTAGATTGTCAGAGTTGCCATTGAGGGGGAGTGTGCATGACAATGTCACCTCATAATGGAGCTTATTTTTGTAAAAGTACCTTCGAACATATGTAAAAGACCTTGGCATGTGTAAAAATAGACCTTCGGGAAAGTGTAAAAAGAACTTCGGGCATGTATACCTCCTCGACTTCTTTTTTAGAAAGAAGTGTATAAATATCTTAAAGGTGGTCTTCAATAAACTCTTTAATTCTATTGAGTATATTGGTAAACTTCAGTATAAGCATATTGTTAAGGAGGTCCTCGATTATAAAAGGCTCCTATATGCTTGGGTTCAATAATCTCTTATGAGAACCTCGCGAGAACATGTAAAAATCACAAATCATACTTAGCCACTGATCATGGGATGATCTTTGGGATTCCAAATTCCTTTTGTACCAAAAAGGTAATTTGAGTATGATGAAAGTGTTATAATTCCTTCAACCGATATGCTAGCCTACAAACTTTATGGTTTAAGGATTGTAAATCTTGTAGTGTACCACGGGTAGGTAATCTATTGGCATATGTTATGTTATCTCACTTAACATTAAGGGGGAGTGTTGGAACATAATTATTAAGTGTTCTAGCCAACCCTTAATGTATATGGGTCCATCACTAATATATAGGTTAATATTTAATAATATGAAATATTTATATTTCTGTTATTAAATATGCTAACCTAGGTATATACTTTAGGTTAAATATTTAATATCATGAAATAATTATATTGCTAATATTAATTATTATAAACCTAGGTGTATGTGTCAACCATTTTAGGTTGAAAAGGTGGGTTAGGAGACATACCCGATCACCTTATATAAAAGGGACTTTATCCTCATTTGATATAATCGAGAAATATATCAAAGGTGTGTAAATCAAGTGACTTGGTTTTACTCTTGGTAAATAGGTTTTCAAAGGAGGAGGTGATCTTAATGGATATAAAATAAGTTCTCTTAAGTAAAAGGTTATTTTCAAAGTGGTTTTTACCCTATTGGGGTTTTCTACTATAAATATTGTGTCACTGTGTTATTTATTCCTGTAAGTATTTATTTATTTACTTATGTTATGATGTAATCTTTATTTAAATATTTATTGTAACATTATGTAATATGTAAGTTGATTAAATCTGTATTTACTAGAATCCTTAGATTCTAATAGGTTCTCAAAGATCTAATGAACTCAAATTCATCTTGTTTAATTCCCCACCAAAAATTTCAAATAACCATGAATCCTACCTAAAGTACCCATGTTTGTGTTGTGTATCCACAAATGAACAAATTCTACTGCCAAAATATACAAAAGCAAGCAGGTTTTAAGTGTCTTTAGTAACTTGAACCTTGTTCAGAAAATATATCCATTCTTTAGAAGTGACAACTCATGAGAGTTAAATTGTGGTGCATTGATCATATTTTCTCAAGGTTCCCCTAAAAATTGTGCAAAGAAGGATCTCTTCATGTCCTTCACCAACAAAGGTTACAAAACGGGTCCTCTCACCTGGTTGAAAGGCATGACCTAAAGTAGTGAGGATAGATCAAATCCTTAATGAAGGTGTTATCCATTTCTCCAATGCCCGAGTGATAAAGAGTCTAGTTGAATCCCTTCCCTGGGCTACAAAATGACTTATGATTTGTCTTTCTCGAGTATCTTATTAAATCTTTGATGCTACTTCGGCTTCCAAGGAGAATCAATTCGGATAACAACACACTTAAAAAGTAGGAGGTGAGTACTAATTTTTTTATTATTTTGTTTTTAATTATTATTATTATTTGAAAAATATATATCTATTATAATTTTTATTTCGTATTAGTAAACAATTTATTGTTGCATTAAATAGAAAATAGTTGTTATGGCTGCATTGTGAAGGGATGTTGTGATAGAGGTCATTTTCCTCCGGAGTTCGAGGACATTAGATTATTGTATTGGATGATCAACATGAGGAGGACGCCACTCCACAATCTGTTAAATGAATGACGAGTTCCTTAAACCCTCAAACTGACACATCCACCATACCATGGTCATTAATCATAGGTATTTTTATTTATGATGTATATATGACATGCTTCAATATTTTTTAAATAAATGTAATTAATTATTTATAACTTGTATATGTTTCAATATTTTGTGTAACTTAAATTCCTTTACTATAATTACCTCTTAAAGTAGCACGGGATTATATCTTTGAGCTCATGCTAGCCTAGAATAAAATGTATTTGACTTTGATCAATCACAACGGGATGTAGAAACATCTTCGGTACCTCGCTCTTTGGATCAAGGTATGAATTTCATTTTTTTTTCATTTATCTTTTAAAACAAGAAATCAAAAATCTCATCAATCGTTGATGATTAATAATGTTTTAGACCATACCTACCAAGTATACTCTCAAACATTTTAGTCTACTTCTCTACAAAAATGACATGAATTTGCTTTAACATGCCCAATTTTTACGTCAGATGCAATCCTTTCAACAAAGTAATATCTATAATCACATATAATATAATATTACATTTAATATTATTTCAATCTTATTATGATTTTCATTTGACTTTTCTTATATTATATACAAAATTACATTTGATTGTTGAAGGCCCTTCTCCACATCTAATTAAAAATCCATCTACTATGAAGAGGAAGATATCACCTCCTTCACCTCCATGATAAAATATCATTTCAAGTTTAGTGCAAGCATATTTAATTTGTTCATCCATCTTCAAGCGTAGGGCACCCTTAATTTTGTAACTAAATTTACAATGTTTTCATTGGGAAATGATTCTAGTGGATGGGGTGTTTCTATTTTGAATGAAATTGATTTTGATGAGGAATATCTAGGGATTAAATGTGTGGTTCAAGGCCATAGAACTTGTAATCCCCAAGAAATGATTCATGGGAAATGCAACCTTTTCTAATAAGGGTGAATAGATCACACACACTTTCTCTAATACATATTTCCTTAATTATTCTTCGACCAATAGAATACTTTTTCACTAAATGCTCTTTAGGATGACAATTGTGAAACCAATATCGATGTTATTGCTATCCAAAATTCACCCCTTAAGGTAATTTTGATAACTTGGAGAAATTTTTTGCAGGCTTGGAGTAGGAAGAAAAGGTGAAAGGAAAAAAAAAAATTGGGTTTTTTGGGGTCCCGTTTTCTTTCCTCTAACTTCCCTATCAAGAAAAATCCAAGAAGTTAGAAAAATTGAAAAAATATGAAAAAGCGGCTTGTATTAGTGTATTGCAGGTTTTGCAAAAAAAAATTGTCCAGAGTTTTGCGGGACATCGGAAATGAGAACCTAAAAACCCGAAATAGCCGTAGCCTTTTTAAAATGATAAAATTGTCCCAGGTGGTCCACGGGACATCAGGATAGTTGGGACCCGCATTGCAAAAATCACCAAAATACAAAGGGAAGAGAAATGTGGGTAGAGTAGAGGAATTGCAGTGCGATATGGTTGTGACATCGGTATGTGCGGAACCCAAAAAGGAGAAATCACCACGTAAAGAGCCAAGCTAAGTGGGATGCAGGTAGAGCGGAGGTCAACGACCCTAACGACCCAGTCAATGTCAGGAAAATTGGGATAGGGAAGCTTCGAATCGGGTGATATAGAAAAAGGAGGCCCAGAGAAGTACAAGTTTCATTAGGACATGACTTCTCCGAAAACCCACGTACAATCGCAATACAAAGGAAAAGTCAACACCCGACTCCCGAACTTCAATCGACCATAACTTTTAACCTAGAGCTTTGATTTTCATGAAATTTGACTTTACGGAATGGCCATAAAATTTAAATTCGTGAAAACTTTATGAGTTTAGACATGTTAAAATAAAGGAAACATCTCCATCCCCATAAAATTAAATGCCAAGTCCCGTTAAATGGCAGAAATGCCCGGTAGACCAAAAACAACTACCTACGTTCGAATGTCATATCTTTTGCAATTCTCAACAAAAAGACACAAATTTAGATTAGGAATAAATAAATAATTTAACGAAGAGTTGATGGATACTTATAGAAAACATGTGTGGTTTAGAATAATGTTTTATCAGGTAGTTGGGATACACTCAATGAAGCATGTGCATACATTTCTCATTACTACAAGTTATGGGATAGTATGGGGGCATTTTTCAAGAAACATACCATCATTTCAATCCATTTATGACATCTTATAAGTGGTGGGAGGAAAATTTTTGGGATTTTCATTTCTCCCTCTCTCTCTCTCTCTCTCTCTCTCTCCTCTCATAATTCTATAAATTGAAGTATTGGGCTCCTTGTAAAAGGGGGACAATTTTGGGTAGAAAAACTCTATCAAACTTTTTTTGTGAAGATAATGTGTTACAGGACCTTATAGTAGACTCCTTGCGCATGGTGATCCAGGACCTTATTCGGTAATAGATTGGGACTGTTTCATATCAATGAAGCAATAGATACAAGTTTGTGGATGTATCCTCCTCTATTGTATTTTTATCATTCCTCTTGCCCCTCAAATCTCATTACATATATATTGTGTCTATTTATGTTGTTGCAGGGATTTATTATCATTTTGCATGTTTGAAACATTGTTTTGAATTCATTTTCTAAACTATGAAGAAGCTGTTATCACCCTTTCTAGTATGCACTTTGGTTATATTTTTCACACATTGGAAAGCTATCACCATTCCCACCTTTTCTAGATTATCACCTCTTTAGTGTAGGTTTTGTTTTTCATGCACTCTCTCTACCTCATCTCTTGGAAAATTAGATTAGGAAAATATAGTTTTCCTGCATTAGAGTACATTGTAAGGTGTAGCTTAGGAGCAAGAACCAACTTTCTCTAGAGGTCTATCTCAAGTAGAAAGTCCCATAACTTTGAGATAGTACCCATGTTATCCAGTCACACCATGATCTCAAGCACACACACTTGTGAAAACCAGAGGGTGTTGTGATTAAGTGATAATAGTTATATAGAAAGACATTGAAAAATTAAAATTGCTAGAGTTTAGGGCTAAAGTTTTGATTAAAGCAATAAATACCTAATTTAAAAATCACTCCCAAAGACATATATTGTATTCTTTAGTTCAAAGCGAGCAACTAAGATTGACATTTTATTTGAATCAAAATGTGTCTAGTTTTGTATCTTTTGAAAATTGTTATGAGGATGAAGTGTTGGATATTATGTTGAATAGAATTTAGAATTTAAATGCAGAATCACTGAGCTTACCACAATATGTGGTTCAGAGATAAGGGCCTCATGAAGTTATTACGATTGCAAAATGAAATAAAGCATTGGTTATTTTTACTAAATTTACAAATATTTATTACAAATTTTAGAAACTCTATTAATTATTTTTCTATTTTTAAATGCATGATGTGAATTTAAAAAGTTCTAGAAAAAAATTAAATGCAACAATTAAATTCAAGTAAAAACATGATATACTAAACTTACGAAATAATACCTTAAGAAGGATCCTAAAGGAACATGGAATGGATCAAGAGACATTGTTAAAGAAGTAAAAAGAACATGACCCCACATTACTATCTATAGGTGATGCAACATATCTAGAATGAGAAATTCTTTCGAGTATTGAATCAGAAGCAAATGATATTTTTCAATCGGGTGTTTTAAAATAAATCTCTTTTTGTTAATAGATAAATAAATGAAACACACAAAGGAGAATCTTCTCAAGGATGATGTTGAAAAAATAAATTGTGAAATTGTAATTGTTGTTTGTAGAATCTTTTTGTAAAAATGTTTCAAATTCACCGTATATATAAATAAAATTATTACTAAAAATATTGAAAGTTTGAAATTTTAATAAATGTGGCGTGTTACTTTTAATTATGTTATATTAGTGCATAAGTTATTCAACGTAGATTCTTAATATTATTATTATTCTCAATTGTGTTTTTATTACTATTACATATTACATAATTAATTATTATCATTTTCAAATACTATTTGTAGATAGAACTACAAATTTTGTTTCCAAACACTAAAATTATTTCTCAAAGAACAAACACTCAAATTGTCTAAAACTATCGAGCATTAAAAAATTATATGTTATTATATTTGTACTATATTCATGTGTAAGACTGAAAATCTACTACAAATGGAATGATATTATTATAATGTAAAAGAAAACAAAAAAACAAGTATGACATTTCTCATTTAAAAATCTAAGCAAATTATAACAATAAAAATATTATTCAATAATGAACATGCATATAAAAATAATATATGTACTTATATTCTCATATTTGATTTTATTTCTAGAATAAAAATGTACATTCATTCTTCTTTACTAAATATCAACTAGGTCGATCTGAAACATATATTTTTGGTTCACAACACTATTATCTAATCTTTTGTTTGCAACTTTTGATCACATGATTTCATTATTATCCACAGATCGCCATATTTGAATTATTGATCCCTATCCTCTTTGTAAGAGAATTCCGTCTTGCTTTTACCCATTCCTAAGGAAGTGTATCCATATAATATTATGTAACATATAATCTTGATCAAGTCTCATGATTTTTATCCAGTTTGTTTTGATATTTTGATTTTATAAATGATAATGCACCTGTAAACTCTTTCATCTTCAATGAGCCCAATATCATTGTTCTATATAAACCATACAATCAGAAATATTCACTAATAATTTCATGAAGGATTGTACTAGGATGTAACTTTTTCTATAGAAGTGTAATTGATCCTTTCTTTATTGTCTCACTTAGTAATTCAAATTCTTTGTTCATTACCTAACCAAAATCAATCGAATACAATGCAAGTAATTCCTTTGGAGAACACCATTAATCTAACATCCATTACATTCAATTGATTTTCCAAAATGCTTAATAATAGTACCCATCTCGTATTTTAAATGAATCGAGATACAACTCTTCCTCCTACGGGATTTTAAAAGTTAGGATTGACCAATCCCATGGCGTCAAGAATCTCACCTTTTTAAAAATGATCTCTAATCTCATTAGATAAGCATTGTGAAATTTTTCTACAAATTTTTCTTGTTTAAGATATGAGAGTATCATATAAATTACGTATAACAAGAACTTCTTAAAGTTATGATCCAACAATACCCACACTTTTTTGAATGTGTGTACTTGAATCTCCCCGCATTAACAATGATACAAATATGGCCTCATATATTGAATCTAAATTAGCATTCGGGATCCTTTAAATCTGTAAGATTTTTCCCATTATTGAATAAATGTCCTTACAAGATTTCATCGTAGTTGTATAACATATCTAGAGTCGACACAAAGCATTTTCCTCTATCTAATGAAGTCCGCTATATAGATAGATCATTCTTGAGAAAGATTTGTTATGAAATTCATTTCACGTAACATTGGAAGAATCCTACAAATTATAAAAAAAAATTCCATATCTTTAAGGTAGTAAAGAAAATATTTTTCCCTATCAACTTGCCTATAGTTCTTACATGAAACCAGATTAATGATGGATATTCCTCAAAAACTATGTATGCATCCTCATACATATAAATTCATCTTGTATTAACATCTTTAAGAAATTTGTTACCATTTATGACCGCAAATGGAAACTTCTAAAAATCCAGAAAACTTTTCATAATGCTTGACATATAGGCATGAAATTCATGGATAATCACTTCAAAATTTACAACACCTTCAAATGTGCTTACTATCATGTATGCAAGATGCATCTTGTGAGCCATGAAATGTATAAGAATCATGCTTAAGGAGAAATAATTGTTTGGAGAAAAAATAGACCATTTCTATGACCATGCATCAACGATGCACCATCACCACCAATGCAAAGAATCTTTGTATCTATATAATAATTATCCATTCCTATTATGTCGTTTAAATAAGATATAACCAGCTTTGTAAATATTTTAAGCATTGCAATTTTCTTTCATTTTATGAACAGATAGCATATGAGGTGTCCTTGTGTGGTTCTTAAAACTATATACATGCATATAAACCCAATAATTGTTTTAAATAGTTGTAACATAATCAATGGAAAGGGAGATGAAACTTGCATTCTTGATATTTTCTTTTATATCTTCTTGTTCAACCATTCGCAAGACATCTTGCCATCTCCCGAGTACTTTCTCTCGACCAATTTGAATGCATAAGGTTTAGAAACCCATTAAAATTGGACAATTTCTTATATTCGAAAAATAAAAAATTGGTCATCCCTTTTAAGAATAAAGAATATGGTTGAAAATTGTGAAGTTTTTACCTTCATATTTTCATTTGTAGCTTTTCAAAAATTGCATTAATGGTTCCTCTTGTCTCCGAATTTTGTGAGAGTGGTTCATATTACTTTCATTCTCCTCCCGATATCTAATAACATGCTTGTACTCTTTTGCAATTTTCCATCTATGAGTTTTGTTATTTTTCCATCATTTTAATTAATTGTGTAAGATATTTTTCCACAGTGTTTCTCAATAGTGTCCAATATAAGTTGTATTATATGTTCTTTACCAAATTTCAAAGTACCACTGGTATATATACATTATTTGGGAGTATCACTACCATTATATAGCTCTACAATTTCAATGAATGGGTATTTTGTAGCCAAATCTATATGGAAAGACCTTCCAATTTTCTAGGATGTTTCCTTCTTTCTCCTAGACTTATTTTTTGAAGTATTGTTTCATTATCATCATTTTTAAAAGGGTTGTGTCATTATCATATTCTTCTGGAATATTTTCATTTGAACATTCATGGATTGAACGCATTTGGCATTTGAGACAATCTTCTAGCTCGACATGTCCTGGGTTAATTATATCTTCATCTACTAAACCTTTACAAAGTTAATGTAAATAGGGAAGAGGTGAAAGAATTTTGTTTTCTTAACTTGTGACAAAATGAGTACTAGAAGAGGAGACTTAGAGAGATAATTAAAAATATCAACTCTTAACAAAAGTAGTGTTAAGAAGGAAGAGACTTAGAAAGATGATGAGTTTTTTCGAATTTTAACAAGATGGATGTTAAAAGAGGAGACTTAGGAAGATGATAAAGGATGCTAACTATTAAAAAAGTGTGTTAAAAGAGGATACACAAGAAATAAATGGGAACACTTAAAGAACAAAAAAGTGAATGTCAAAACAAGAAGTGAAGAAATGACAATGAGAAGGTCTAAATCTCACAAAAGTGGAGATAAGAGATGAAGGGAATGTGATTGATGAAGGTCCTCAAGTTAGAGAAAAGTGAATGCTTTAAAAGAGAGGAATGAAGGAATGATAAGGATGTCAACAATTCAAAAAAGTGAATGTGAAGTATGACGATGTAAGATGATGGGAGAGAGATATTGAAGATACCAAAAATTCAACAAAGTGAATGTGAAATGTTATGAAGCAAGAGTATGGAATGCTCAAAGTTCAACAAGATTATGTTAAAATTAAGTTTTACGAAAATGAAATCCTAAGGTGATAAAAAGTGTGATTGATTATGATAAAGTGATTATCATGATGTAAAGACTTCGATGAAAATATGAATGTAATTAAGTGTGGATATGGATATCCGCAACCCAATACTTAGACTAATTTACAAAATAACAATGTAAATGAGAGATAAATAATGAATGACAAGTGTGTAACACATAAGAAAAATTTAAAATGATTTAGTGAAAGTTGACCTCTATGTTAGATTGGTTTGGTCAAGGTGTGGCTTCCTAGGTGGTTCTCTCATCTAGGTGTTAGAAATATACCCAAGTGAGTGAAATGTTATTACTAGCCACCAAATTTACTTTACCCCATTTAAAAGAATGAGAAAATATTATGCTCAAATGAATCACATTAGGGTCGTCACTAAGGATATATGTGACTCTAATCTCACAAGACATACTAGTCAGTTGGGATGGGCGTACCCATTTTGTCAACTAGTTCCCTCAATGTGCTAACTACTTTGGGGTTCATGTGGTACTCCTTAAATGAGTTTATGGCTTAAGCCAAAGCACTTCCCATAGTTATAGCAGTTGGGAAATATCCTTGTCAACCGCACCTGTAAATACAATGTGTATTGTTCATTTTATCTTTATTAAAAAGATTCCATGGACAGAAATTATTAAAAAATTTCTCACTCATGATTCAGAAACCTTTAGTTAGTATTTTTAAAAATGGGCTTCGTAATGTGGTCCTACAAACAAGTATTATTAGATTTTTTAAGTTAGAAAATGAGAAAAAAATGAAAAATAACATAATATCATCTCTTATTATCAAGATCACTTTTATCGAGCACAAGAGAAGAGCATACATGCGAAATGTATGCACGATTAACTTCACAAAAATGAAAATAATTGCAAGGAAACTAGAGAAATATGCCATAAATTTTTAGTTATTTGCACAAATGATTAAACGTTTGCAAAAAGTATTAAAAACTAGTATAAGGGACAAAAACGTCCAATAACCTCAGTAAATGCAAGTTACACAATTAGTCTAATTGGCTAAATATAAATTTAAAAATATTTAATGGATCCTAATTCAAGTTAAAATACCTAATTCAATTAATTAAATTAAATTAAATAACTAACGATTTAGTCTAATTAATTGATAAAAATAACCAATGAACCAATTAAAAACTAACTAAACAAAAATTAGTTTAAAATAAATAAATAAGAACATCTAAAAGATAATACCTAAGTCTAAAGCTAAGTGTAAAAAAAAAATTAAATAAATAACATCAAAATAAGTTGATCTTAAGTTGAGAAAAATAGGAAATGAATAAAATAGAAAACCTAAGTTAGACCTAGGTTAAAGTGACCTAATTATAGCCTAGAAAAACCTAAAGGGGAATGGGATTTTCCTTTTTTGTGTTCTTATTGATCGGGTTTGTTAGTTTTTATTTCTGGCGGAGGACACGGATGGAGGAGGTTAGATCTATGAGCAAGGTTAGATATGGCGAGCAGAGGTGCGAAGGGATGTGTGGTACGGATGTGATGTGAATGTAGTTGAGGACGGAAGTGGGATTGACCGAGTCACGTCCTATTCATGGGTTGTGTGGCACGGTGAAGGGGTGTGACAAAATGTTAGGTTTTAGGGATGTGAAGATGTGGCCTGGGACAGGGGAGTTGGTCTCATTGTTGATAGGTCACATGGTTTGGGAGGGAACTTGGGGTAGTGAGTTAAGGGAGTTGGGGTGCGTGGTATGTTCGAGGGTTGGGGTCCAAGTTTTGTGGGAGCTCAGGGAGTCAAGGTGTGAGGGAACTAACAGAGGATTGAGGATTCGAGGTCCGAGTCATGGTGTGAACTCAATTAAAATGGAAATGGAAGGTAAATAGCTCATCGAGATGGAAGGGGTAGGGCAAGGATTTTGGTAGGGGTTAGTGTTTCTATATTTTTTCTTTTGCTTTTTTTCTAATCATTTTTTTTCGGTTCTTTGTAAGAAGTAGAAAGCCAAGTTAGGGGTAGAGATACGACTTATACATTAGGAACCCTTTAAAATTAGAAAAGTGTTAAATTTAATTAAGGCTAAATCTACCTCTGTAGTTAGAGAAAAATATTATTTGTAATTTTTTTTTAATAAAGTGCTTCTTGAAAATACCTAGACATACTAAAAATTAAAAATCACCACCAACATCAATATGTTAATTTATTTTTTTGATTTTATAAAGTAATTTTGCTTCCCAAAACACCTAAAAATAACTTTTAAATTGTTAAACAAGACAAAAAGAACACAATTTTTTTAATTTTACAAGTGATTCTTTGCTTCTCTAGAGCACCTCCAAGCACTATAATGAAACAACACAAATCATAAATTTATTATGAAACAAATGAATAACACATGAAATAAAAATTAATTAATATGGGTGTCTCACCGGGCATGGTAGAATTTGAAGAGTGAAAATTTACCGAGATAGTGAAAAATAAAACAAAACAATGCAATATACATTTCAAGTAATTTATCAATGCAAACCTCAATGTAAGGTTGTATGAAGCTTAGCATATGTAATATTTTACATGATT
The DNA here is from genome assembly GCA_018340775.1 of Taxus wallichiana var. yunnanensis. Lineage (NCBI taxonomy): Eukaryota > Viridiplantae > Streptophyta > Pinopsida > Cupressales > Taxaceae > Taxus > Taxus wallichiana. The sequence goes on along the minus strand of CM031237.1, from coordinate 730,773,045 downwards.
AATTTTCGGTGATCTTTGAAATGACCTCCAAATGTGGATTTGACCATGCTACAAGAATGTTTATCTTGGATCATTGCTTTCAAAATAAAAGAAGTTAGATAAAACATTGGGCATAGTAAGTGTACGGAAATCCAAGAGAGTCAAGAGGATTTGAAAGAGGATATACATGCTCTTTTATAGAGGATAAGTAATGGTCCTGAGTTAGTTGAATACACATGCTAAAAATAACATTTGAGGGAATTTGAACGGTTCCGGGAAGATAAATTCCATTGAGGGGTAGTAAAGAGATTTATTCACGTGAAGTTGCATCGAGAAAGGTGGTTCTACGTGCAATTTAATTGCATTCACCTTTATAGGATTCTAGAACTTGAGTTGACTAGATTGGTGAAGTTGAGTTGACTGGATTGGTGAAGTGGATTCTAAGTGGTAGTTGACTAGGAAAATAGGTGTATTTTCCTAATTAAATAACTAATTTAATTAGCTATAATGTGCACACTAACTAATTAATCATTTATTTAATAAATGATAATTAAGCTAGATAAATGTGTACTAAAGATTAATTTAATTAATCCAAAGGGGTGTAATGTGCATGATTAATCAATTTAATTGATCAATCATAAGAGGATGAATAACAAGTTGTACTAGGATAATACCGAGAATGAGTAAGTGATTTTGGGTGTCTAAACAAATAGTTTCCAAAAGGCAATGCATTGAGAGCTTATTATCCAATAAAATTGGTTCACTCGATACTTTTTTCCTATGCAAACATTTTTTTGCGTACTAAATGATAATTTATTACATTTATTGATGATTATTCACGAAAGTGTTGGGTTAATTTTTGAAGTAGAAAAGTGAAACATTTTGAATACATTTGAAAGTTTTAAAGCCCTTTTGGAGAATGAAAGTGGGTAAAGAATAAAATTCTTAAGGACTGATTGTTGAGGTGAGTTTTTCTAAAATATTTTACAAATTATTGTGATTTGAATGGCATTAAAAGGCAACTCACAACTTCCTACACTTCCCATAATGACGATGTAGCTGAAAGGAAAAACCATATAATGGTTGAAATGGCAAGGTGAATATTACAAAAAGGGATTAAGTAATTATTTTTGGGGTGATGAAGTTACTACTATAGTATATATTCTCAAACAAATCCCTTGAGTGCATTTGATAGGATGACTCCATATGAAGCATGGTATGAAAATAATCCTAATGTTAGTTATTTCAATGTTTTTGGTTGTTTATGTTATGCTCATGTATTTAATAATAAAATAAATAAGTTCTATCTTAAGAGTGACTCTTGCAATTTTGTTTGGGATAGTGTGTTGGTGCCTAATTTGACACACTATATTTTCAGCGCCATCTGACATGAGCTTCATTTTCTCCCGATTTGCTTTTTTGTTATTTTGAGTGTACCTCATTGTTAGTGCTCATTTTTGGTCTTTTTGTTACTTTAGGAACTTTTGAAAAGATAATCTTGTTGGGTGAATCAGATGAAATATGTTTATACAATGCTTCTTATGATTTATCCCCCTTGGTAATGTATTTTAAAGGTGGAGCATATTTTGAATTTATGCATATCTTGGGTATTCTTATTCACATTCTAGAGAAAATCAGGTGGTTGCAAGTTTCACTAAGTCACTAAAGCTTCACAACCCATCTCTCGAATTTAATGAAAATTTTCCCATTTCAAAAACTTGGTTATTTTACTTGAGGAAAGCTGTTATATGTTTTTTCGGGTTGTAGAGATGGAAAGTACAAAACCATTCCCTCCAACTGAAAGGTAGAGTATTGTTATTATTCATGCATTCAATCTTCCCAAACAAATTCACAAGTTATGTAAAGTTTTAATGTGAAAATACATACCTAACATGTGAAACAAATATTTTTTGGCATCTTAGAAAAGTTGGTGACTATTCCATGCACTTTAGAAGATTGCATACTATGATAACATGTATGGGTGGGTTTTTTTAAGTTATAAAGTCACATATGTAAGGCAAGGCTGATCAAGTAGGGGCACATGGCACACTTTGAGGACTCGAGAAGAAGTATGTATTCTGTAGTTTACGGAGGTTATAAGCTACAAACTATATTCATGAACCCGAATCACCTACCTAGTTATTGAATTATACACAACGTCTCCTTGGAAGTCCAAGCACATATTGCAGTTATGAGAAATACACTATTCATATCTTGGGCCTTGAACTATATTTTACATTTTCATCCATAACTTTTCACCCTTTGGTCTGATTTTGATGAAATGGGTGGCATTAGAACCATCTACTTGAGAGATTTATAAAAATATCACATTCAAGATAAATAATGCACCAATTTATGATATTTTTAATGTTTTTAAAGATGAAATTTAGTTTACGAGAGAATGAAACAAAGCATGAGACAAGTTTCAAATAGTATGAAAAAATTGAGTTTGCATAAGTATTAATTAATGGTGATTACAGTAGTGGCCCTAACCCATGGTAATATATCTAAAAACATACAATATGTATGATGATTGTTACAAGTTTCAAATATTACTCACTAAACATTACAAGAGGACTCAAAAGCTTACCCTTGCGGGTTTGAGATTTCCTTGCCATCACCTATGTATAAAAAAATTATATGTCACCCACAATCCTATGGGACATCCCATTAACTATGAGGTCCTAGATACTTACCAAGGTCTCGTTGAGAAAATAAAATACCTCTAATTTCCTTTTGAGGGGGCTGACCCACTCAAAAGTTCATCTCGCTCTATTGAGCTATGCTTTAGTCCATTGGGGAGATTTGTGTTTTGGTGTTAGGGTTGTCTTGGAATCGGCCATTGGTTTTATTTGGATTATTTTTGGTGCTCATTTTGATCTCGCACCATTTGCCCTATTTTTTACCCTAATTTCTTCAAAATCCACATGCTATGCCATTTTTTCTTATTTTGCCCCAACCATTTAGGTCAAGAATGATCAATTTACATTTTTTGCCTTTGAAAATCCAAATCCATGGTGAAAATATTCTCGAGAATCATGATTCACTTGGTTTGTTTCAAAAAATTTCATCCTTGGCAAAAATCGGGTTTTGGGCGTGAATGGCGAATTCTCGTGTTTTTAACGGTTTGGTAGGCATCCTTTTCCTATCAAAATTGTTCCTCCACATTTTAGTGGTTACGTGGCTTCATTTGGCTAGTTAGGGACTGGGAAAATGTTTTAATTTATCACCTTTTTCCTTTTGGCAAAAAGGAAAATTTGGTCCCGTAGCTCGCTCAATTCTGATTGGTTCTTTTGGTACTTACGTGGCTTCTTCTAATTGGATGGGGTGTGGCGGGTTTGTTTTTGAACTTGTTCTTTTTGGATACTTTGGCAAAAAGTTTGAACCCGCCCCACGGCCCTACCAGGATTTGATTAAAGAAAAATTTAAGTGGTAGGGAAAAAGTCTTACTTTGACCCCACAGAAGGACACATGGCAAGGTTAAAGGTGGAGATGTGGGCCTTCGGCGAAAGATGGGTTGGATATTTCACCCTTTTTGACAAAATGGAGTAAACTTCTAAACTAGAAACATTCCCCCACCAAATCATTTTGAGGCCTTAAGGTTTTTGAAGTTGCGCCATAACAACACGTGGCGAGCCCATGCTCATTAAAGGTCTCAACTTTTGGGGACCATCTCAAGATGCGTCATTGTGATACATGGTAGTTTGAAAAGTCAAAGGGGCAGGGGAAGTAGACCATCGAGAGGAAAATTGGATTTTTTCATTTTGATTCAAAAGGATCAAAATATCAAAATGGCCCGCAGCTCGACAGGAAGGAGGTCAAGGTTGGCTTTGAAAATGTTAAGAGGTGGGGAGCGAGGCCATTGGGGCAACTTGGATTCTTTTCCCTTCATATTCAAAAGATTGAAATCGTCAAAAGGAAAATTGCTCCAATCAATGATGAAAATGCAGAACTTCGGAGGAAAATTGGAAAAAATTCCTTTTGTGGGAAAAGGAGTTAAAAATGCAAAAGGAAGTGAAGTTCCACTAGAACCCACATTGGGACATGTGTCAAGCCCATTTTTCAAGGGTGGAGCTGCGGGAAAAACTTGAAAAATTTCACTTTTCTCGAAAAAGAGGTGAAATAGTAGAATTTGGCCATGGTTCCTTTGGGACCCACCTTGGGACACATGTTAGGCCCATTTTTCAAAGGTGGAGGTGCGGAGCAAAATGTGAAAATTTTACATTTTTCAAAAAAGTTATCTGGAGAAAGGGAACCCATGAGACCCATTTTAAATTTGTTGTCCTCGTGGATGGTTCAAATTCAAAATAGAAATCAACGAAAGTTGTGCATCCAGATATCGATTTTTCCATCATTTTCACTCCGAGCTCCTAGAGATGCAAGTCTTCATAATTTATTGATATTTCTTGCACTCCAAATAGGGAAGGGGAGTTAATTTGATATCTAAGTTACGTGAGGAAAATCAGGGATGTATTTTTCCATTAAGATTAGATCTAACCTCGCGCTTGATCTGATCTTCTAGTTTTCTTTCCCAGAGCATGCAAAGAGCCAGATTGTGAGAATAGGGCGGAAGTGGTTAGCGAGTGAAGGAAAAGTGATCTACTAAAAGAAGGATTTGAATGCGGGAGATATTCAAAGAGATCTACCCTTTGAGCACCTAACAACTTCTTATATATCCGATTCTTGGAATAGCGATCAGAATCATGGTGAGAAATTGTGCATTTAATGTTTGGATTTTTTTGGGGGAAAAGGCTATGTTGTAAAATGTTATAAATAGGCAAGATTTTTTACGAAAAGGGGTTAGAGGTTAGAAATGATTTTCTATGAAAATATTGATGGAATCTGTCTTTCTAAGAAACTATATAAAGAAACATGTTTATCTCTTTTGTGTTAAATTTGATCATGTCAAGGTGGTTATGAGTGTCTGACCATTGACAAGCTTTGAGATTATTCGAGAAACTTTCCCTGCTAATAAATTTAATCGGAATTGAGTTAATCTATGTTATTTTTGGGCAAAATTTTTGTCTACTTTGTTTCGAATGTCTACAAGTAATTTTTCTTGTTCCCATTACATTCTTACATTGAAATCTATGTGAATCACACAAGATCTTATCCTTGTGATAGTTTGGTGGCATTTGCAATTTCATTCATCAAAAGAGATTTCATTTGATAATGAAATAAACAAATTTAAAATCATTGTGACTCTTATCACGAATATAAGATTGTTTGTTTGCCTTTGAGGGTATGTTAGGCGTGATGAAACAGAGATTGATAATGTTTAGATAAGTTTTCCAATTTGAGCCTTCATTTTGGATCCTTGAAGTTTGTGTGAAAAGTGCTGATCTAGGCCTCCATTGAAGCACATATTTTGGTTAAAGGAACATCCTGACTACTTTGAAGCATTCTGTTGTTTGAGCTCTCTATTTTTGTAAAATTTCTCAAATATTTGGTATAATCAACTTTATCCTGCTTCACCTCCCACAAAAATCATTCAAATAAACAATTAGTCCTACCCATACTACCCTTGTTTGTCCTGTGTGTATACAAATGCACAATTTCTATTACCAAAACATGCAGAAACACTCAGGTTTTCATTGTCTTTAGTGGCCTGAACCTTGCTTAGAAAATATCTCCATTATCTAGAGTGACAACTTGTGAGAGTTAGGTTTTGTTGTATTGATCATATTTTCTCCAAGGTATTCTTAAACACTTCACAAGGAAGGAATTCCCCATCTCCTCCATAAACAATAGGCTACAAAAGGGTTCTCGCACCACCTGGTTAAAAAGGAATAACCATAAAGTAGTGAGGATGGATTAAATCCTCTTGAGGGTGCTATCTATTTCTCCACTTTTGAGTGATAGAGGGCCGATTAGATCCCATCCCCTACTACAAAATGACTCACTATCATCTATCTGTCTCTAAGATTCTGCCAAACCCGTGATGTTACTTAGACTTTGAAGGAGAATCAATTTGGGTGTCAACACCTTACTTTGGCGCCATTGCAGTGGAAATTATGATTGCATTTCATATTAAAACCACAGTAAACACTTATTATATCCTTAAAGTGCTAATACATCTTTTCAAACATCATCTTTTGTTTGGGCACTCGTAAGAAGTATTTCAAAGTTGCAAGTGTTGTGTGTAATTCTTTCGGTTTCCACACTTAGTGTAATAGCTTTCATTGATAAACACAGGTAAAGGAAATTCATATCATCCCATTTCTAGTTTCTAGTATTGACAGACATTTAACGAGATCATATTTTAGTGCATTAACACAACTAAGGTGGAAATCCTTAGTGACGATTCCCTGTTGATATGATTCTTGATGAGTACCGGTTTCTTAACCTTTGTCAAGTGATATTTGTTACTAATCTTTGCAAAGATGAAAGAAAGAAGAAATTTGTTTGCTAGGGATCTTGCTAGGACATTATTTCTAGAGCTAGGAAAAACAAATTCGAGAAGGAAGAAAATCTGGACATTTGTTGGAGATCAGCAAACAAGAAAAAGGGTCTCCATTGATGAGAGTGATCGGCCTATTATTGAAGATTGCAATTCAAGTGCTTCAATCGGGTATCCTCTTTGTGGAATTGAATTCTCTAACTAGAGAGGGGCCTTCATTTTATTTTGAAAGTTTTCTTCTCATTATTCCCAATGAAAATAGGAAGTCCTAGGCTAAGGAAAACATAATGGTACACGATCCTTTGGCTGCTTTAGAGTTACTTGTTGTGGAGGAGATAGATGTCATTGATTGGTGTGACAGATGTTTCATGCCCCATGCCCCATGTGAGGAAGATCAGCAAGAAGAGGAAGAAGCTTATGATGATGATGTCTGCATGATGGGTTATTCCACAAGCTTGCAACAAGGGGAAACTTCAATCAAGTGATAAGTGCTAGAACTGCTTTGTTGATTTTTGGGATTGTATTCACTTTGGGTACCTTTTCTCCCTCCCTCTCATACTTTAGAAGTAGATACCCTAAAAGCTTTTGAATTTCCCAATAATGAATTTGAATATTTGAGGGCTTTAATGATAAAGAAGTATAATGGAGGCATCCCATTTGAGGAGGATAGGTAGTTGTTGATGAATGTTTTTGTGGCTCAAGAAAAGGAACACAACATAAGAAGTAGGGTTGTTAAAAGGATAGGGCCTTAGGTGAGAAAAAAACTCCATTGCTTTCAAATGTTCCTAAAGAGGCTCTAAGAAATATGCATATGCTAAGGGTCTTTTGTCCCAAACAAAACTCATACCCTGCCTCGTACCCAAAGTTGTCAAAAATCCTATGCCATCTAATGAGTCTGTCAACCTTCCTTCCAATGCCACCTTGCCAAAGTCTATCCCTTATGATATTGCCCAAGTCTTGAGTTAGATCAAGATCTCAGTTCCAATTGTTGAGTTTCTTAGGATCCCTGAGCACAAGAAGAGGGCATTGGAGTATTTTGGATTGAAATAAGAGAAGATTTACCTAGGCGAAAACGTAAACATTGTGGAGAATCCTCCAATCATTGAAGAGCTAGAAGCACCACCAGTAGTAGAAGAGCTAGATTAACCACCTGAGGTTTATTTGGGGACATCCTTAGTAGATTCTCAGCTAAATGTGGATCCATTCTCCACCACTTTGATAATTAAGGATAGATTGTTACACAACTATATGTTTGATTCGGGGCATCATACAATGTTATGCCTCTGGAAGTTATGAATGAATTGAACATCAAGGTAACAAAAGCATATGGGAAATTCACGCCATGGATTCCAGAGAGAGGTGCTAGTGGTGGGATGTGTGAAAGGTCTAGAGGTACAACTTTCAGCCTATCCGGGAAGGAACTTGAAGCTTGGTGTAGTTATTGTTGAATTCCTAGCCAAGTGGGGTATGTTGTTGTCTAGAAAATGGGCTGCAAGTGTTGGTGGGAGTGTTCAAATGGATATGTCCTATGCTACCATCCCAATTGAGGGAAGCCTTGTCAAGTTGTATGGGGAAAAGAAAATGTTGCACCTTATTAAGGATCCCAACAATGCATCCTATGAGGTATTGTACACAAGTGTTGATGCTTTGATAATTTTGTAGGACTTGCTGATGGAAAAGAGCACAAGATTGAAAAATAAAAGTGTCTTGAGCATGTAGGCTCTCCTTGGACTTTATTGTTTGATGGAGCTTAAGTCAAGTTGAGAAATGATGCTTTGGTGTTGTTTGATCTCTCCGAGCCAAGAAAACTTTGTATTTTCCTTCAAAATCAACTTTGAGTGCACTAATAACATTGTTGAGTATGAAGAATTTTGGTTAGGTCTAAGGATTTCATGGAAATATGGTGTTAAATACATCATTGTTAAAGGAGATTCAAAATTAATTCTAAAGTAAGTCGAAAAATTGTATTCCACAAAAAATTAGTGAATGAAACAATATAAGCATGCAATTTGGGATCTCATTGAGATGTTTGATTCATTCAATATGGTGCATCATGATAGGAGGTTCAATCATTTTTAGAAAAACTTGCAAAGTATTGGGATCTTCGTTTGATAATTGTACAATATCCCAATATTGTGAATATGATGTTGAGGTGTCAACTAGACCATCTATACCGATAACATTAAGATTTGGCAAGTTTTTTATGATGATGCTTAGAGTCGAATATTTCGTAGAACAAATGGGAGTTTGCTAATTAAAATATTGATTGGGATCCAATGGTGTGCATAGCAGAGGGTAAAGAAACCTTGTTTGGAAAAGGCATTATCCAACTGAAGACTAATACCATTCCTAGAGGGCTGGTTGCTCTTGAGTCCAACTTTGATAATGTTGATCACATTATTAACAAATGCATAATAGCCTCAAGGGATATTGAGGAGCATGACCTTGGCACAAAGGAAAAACCAAGGAAGATCTAGTTAGGAAGCAATCTCAGCAAGGAGGAAAAACAATCCTATGTCCAATTGCTAAAAAGGTATCAAGATTGCATGGCTTGGAATTATTCTAAACTAAAGGCATACAGAGAGGATCTATTTCAACATGAGATTCCCTTGGAATCTAATGCAAAACCATTCAGGTAGAAATAAAGACCAATCAATCCACTCCTATCTCTCAAAATGCAAGAAGAACTGAAGAAACTGAGGGATGGAGGGATTATTCAGCCCACAAGGTATTCTTCTTGGGTTGTAAATCTAGTACCAATTAGAAATAAGAATGGTGACATCAGGCTATGTGTGGATTTTAGAAATTTTAATAGAGCATCAATGAAGGATAATTATCCTTTACCAAACATGGAAAACATGCTATAGTTAGTGACTGGTTCTGAGTTACTTTCTACCCTGGATGGTTTCTCTAGTTATAACCAAGTTGTGGTGAAGGAATCATAAAGAATTAAAATAGCCTTTACCACTCCTTGGGGGACTTATGTGTATATCAGGATGCCCTTTGGTCTGATGAATGTTGGAGCAACCTTTTGAAGATCAATGGATGTTGCTTTTTCTGGTTACATCAATGATTTTATTGTTGTTTACTAGGATGATGTGTTTGTGTTCTCCGAGAAAGTGAGGTGATCACTTGCTACACTTTGGAAAGATGTTGATAATATGTAGAGAGTATGACATTTCACTCAATCCAAAGAATTGTCATTTTGGAGTGTAGAAGGAAAATTTGTTTGGTCACATTGTGTCATAAGAGTGAGTAATGATTGATCCTAGAAAGGGTGGAGCCCATCAACAAGGTTCCAATCCCAAGAACCAAGAAAGGAATCCAGACCTTCTTTGGGTAGATAAACTTCATCGAGAAGATTTATATCAAACTTTTTGAGTGACCATTCCAATTACTTCCATGTTAAAAAGGACCGGGTCATCTAGTGGGAGGAGGATGTCATCCAAGATTTTAATGGGATTAAAGAGGCATTAAATCATGTGCCTGTTCTAGCAGCTCCAGTTTATAAGAGGCCCTTTCAATTGTTCTCTTTTTCTTCAATGAATACTATTGCATCTGTCATGTTGCGAAATATGATGAAGGGGTGAGAGGCCAATTGCCTTTTCGAAGTAAGGCATTGTAGGGGTCTTAGATGAAATACACTATTATGGAGAAACAAGCATTTTCCTTGGTAAAATCAATAAAGGTCTTCAGGCCTTACATTTTGAGTTCTAAGATTGTTACTTATGTTCCCCACACCATAGTGAAAGACATCTTATCAGAGATGGAAGTCTCAAGCAAAAGATGTAGATGGGTGAGCAAGTTGCGGGAATATGACATGCATAACGAAACCACAAAGTTGGTGAGAGGTTTGGGCTTGGCTAAGCTTATGGCTGAGAGAATCTTGCAAACTTTTGAGGTGAACAAGGTAGGAGAAGTAAGGGTAGATGTATTTGAGAAACTAGTGGGTCTTTGTGTGGTACAAGGATGTGATTTTTATCTTAGACATTTATACGCCACGAGTATTTGACTAAGAACTAGAAAAGGGCCCTTGAGTTGGCTTCCTAGAAATATGTCATTGCGATTATGGGTTATCTTGGAAGAACCCCGAGGGAGTCCTCTTTAGGTGCATTACTTAAGATGAAGCCCCCAAGATAATTGTTGATCTCCTTGGAGGAGTTTGTGGTGGGCATTTTGCTTGGAAGGGTCACAACACACATGATCCTAAGGGCTGGTTATTGGTGGCCAACTCTTTTCAAGGATGTAAATTTTTGGTTAGAAGATGTGAGAGTTGCTAGCGCTTCTCTGGAATCTTTGAAACCTTCAGGATCCCTTCCTTTGCATCCAATATCAATTAAAGCTCCATTTAAGCAATGGGAATGAATTTTATTGGTGATATTTCAGGCCCTTCAAGTACTAGTCATAAGTGGATTCTTGTAGCCACATATTAATTCACCAAGTAGGTGGAGGCAATCCCCACCACAAGGGCAACACACCAAATTGTCTTAGACTGCATCTTGAACCATATGATCTCTGAGTTTGGGGTACCAATCAAAATTGTTGTTGACAATGCCATGAGCTTAAGAACTAAACCCTTGGAGGCAATGTGAAAAGAATATGGGAAAAAATTGACATATGCTTCTAATTATAATCCCCAAGGAAATGGAAAATATGAGTCCAGTAATAAAAATTTGTTGAAGATTATCGAGAAGAACCTTGGTGCTGAACAAGAGTAAATTGGGTGAGAAGTTAAATTTTACTATTTGGGTAGACCAAATTACTGTTTAAAGAGCCACCTTTGGAAAGAGTCCATTTGAGTTGGAGCATAAAACTCGGACCTTACTACACCTACATATTTAATTATCCTCATATCAGTTCTTGCAACAACTAGAAGATCAAGAATTAAGTCCATATGATGTCCGCATTAGCAGATTGTTGAACTTGATGAAGAAAGGAGGATATCCCACCAAAGGCATATAAAGTCTAGAGAGAAGTGAAGAAGTTGTTCAACAAGAAGGTCACTCCTAAACCTTTCAATGTTTGAGATATTGTGCTACTATGGGATAAAATACATGAAGATAAGGGCAAGCATGGAACATTTGATGCATTATGAATGGGCCCTTACTCCATAGACATTGATTAGTGAGGATACCTTCTTCTTGAAGGATTTGGATGGTGAATTGCTTGAATTTCTTATTAATGGTAGATACTCGAAGCATTTCCTATATTGATTACCCAGAATCAAAGTGAGCATCACCTCTATAGTGTATAGTTTGTTGGTTTATTTTTGTCTTTTTTTTTTCTTGTTACGGTCCTCGATGGCTTAGTTCTACTTTGGTTTCTCAATCTAATTTTTGGAGGATGGTTGTAGTTGTTCCATTATGCTAGCTTTTTTGTGACTCCATTGCCCAATGGTCATTTCTGGCACTTGGTCTCGCTAGTTGTTATTTTGGCACTTGCAAGGAGTGTTCATCCCCGAGTTAGAGTCGATGTTGGTCCTCGTTTTGACCTCGCACCATTTGATTTTCCCCTATCTTTTGCTCTAATTTCTTAAAAATCCGCATGAGTTATGCAATTTGCCCTCTTGTTTTTCCCGACCATGGAGGCTCTAGAATGATCAATTTACATTTGTATGCCTTTTAAAATCCAAATCCATTGTCTAAAGATGCTCGAAACCATGACTCACTTGGTTTTGTTTCAAAAAAATTCATCCGTAGCGAAAAATCAAGTTTTGGGTGTGAATGGTGAATTCCTATGTTTTTGATGGTCTAGCGGGCATCCTTTTCTTATCAAAATTATTCCCTAGAATTTCAGTTGTTAGGTGGCTCCTTTTGGTTGGTCAAGGGACGGCGGGAAAATGTTTTAACTTATCATTTTTTGCCTTTTTAGTAAAAAGGAAAATTTGGTCCCGTAGCTCTACTCAATTTTGATTAGTTCTTTTGGTACTTACGTGGCTTCTTCTAATTGGATGGGGTGTGATGGGTTTGTTTTTGAACTTTTTATTTTTGGCTACTTTGGAAAAATGTTTGAACCCACCCCACGGCCCTGCCAGGCTTTGATTAAAGAAAAATTTAAGTGGCAGGGAAAAAGTCTTACTTTGACCCCACAGAAGGACATGTGGTAAGGTTAAAGGTGGAGATGCGGGCCTTTGGATGTAGGTTGGATATTTCACCCTTTTTGGAAAAATGGAGTAAAATTCTAAAATTGAAGGCGCCCCATCGAATCATTTTGAAGCCTTAAGCTTTTTGATGTTGCACCATAACAACACGTGGCGATCCCATGCTCATTGAGGTCTCAACTTTTTGGGACCATGTCCAAATGCACCATTGTCACACGTGGTAGTTTGAAAATTCAAAGGGGTGGGGAAGTAGACCATCGAGAGGAAAATTGGATTTTTGCCTCTTAATTCAAAAGGATCAAAATATAAAAATGGCCACAAGCCCGACGGGAAGGAGGTCGGGTTGGCTTTGAAAATGTAAAGAGGTGGGGCGGGTCATCCGGGGCAACTTGGATTTTTTTCTCCTTGATATTCAAAATACGAAATCCTTAAAATGACCCATGGGCCCGATAGAGAAAAGTCAAAACTTTCTCTAGTCAAGGGTGGAAATGCTTGAGACTTTCGGAGCAAAATTGGAAAATTTTCCATTTATTGGAAATGGAGTTAAAAGTGTAAAAGGAAACGTGGTTCCACTTTGGGACTCACATGGGACACATGTCAAGCCCATTTTACAAGGGCGGAGCTACGGGAAAACTTAAAAAAATTTAAATTTTCCAAAAAAGAGGTGAAGTAGAAGAATTTGGCCGCGGTTCCTTTGGGACATGTGTCGGGCCCATTTTCAATGGTGGAGGTGTAGAGAAAAATGTGAAAATTTTACATTTTTCCAAAAAGTTGTAAAAGGAGAAAGGGAACCTGTAGGCCCATTTTAAAGTGGTTCTCCCACGTGGATGGCCTAAATTCAAAATAGAAATCAACAAAATCTATGCATACGTATCTCGATTTTTCTACCATTTTCACTCGAGCTCACGGAGATGTGAGTATTCATGATTTCTTGATATTTCTTGCATGCCAAACAGGGAAGGGGAGTTAATTTGATATCTAAGTTTGGTGAGGAAAATATGGGGATGTCTTTTTCCATTAATATAAGATCTGACCTCTGGGCTCGATCCGATCTTCTATTTTTCTTTCCCGAGCATGCAAAGAACTAGATTTGATAGATTAGGGGTAGAAGTGGTTGGCGAGTAGAGGGAAAAGTGATCTACTAGAAGGAGTTGAATGTGGGAGATATTTGAAGAGATCCACCCCTTGAGCACCTGACAACTTTTTACAGATCTGATTCTGGGAATCACGATCGAAATCATGGCGAGCACTGGTGCATTCAATATTTGGAATTTTTTTGGGTGAAAGGCTCTATTGTAAAATGTTATAAATAGGCATGATTTTTTTGAGAAGGGTTAGAGGTTGGAAGTTTGAAGTGTTAGAGGTCAAAACTACATTTCTAAGAAAAATATTGATAGAACCTGTCTTCCGAAGAAACTATCTTAAGAAACCTAATTATCTCTTTTGTGTTAAATTTCATCGTGTCAAGGAGGTTACGAGTGTACGGCCGTTGAAAATCTCTCGAGATTGTTCCAGAAAATTTCTTCTTCTTATAAATTTAATTAGACTTGGGTTAATCTGTGTTATTTTTGGCAAACATTGTGTTTGCTTCATTTTGAATGTCTACAAGTAGTTTTTCTTGTAACCATTGCATTCTTACATTGAAATCGGGTAAATCGGACAAGATCTTATCCTTGTCATAGTTTGGTGGCATTTGAAATTTCATTCATTAGAAGAGCTTTCATTTGATAGTGAAATAAACAAATTTAAAATCATTGTGACTCCTATCATGACTATAAGATTGTTTTTTAGCCTTTGAAGGTATCTTAGGCGTGATGAAAGCAGAGATTGATAATGTTCGGATTAATTTTTACAATTTGAGCCTTAATTTTGGATCCTTGAATTTTGTGTGAAAAGTGTTGATTTGGGCCTCCATTGAAGCACATATTCTGGTTAAAGGAACATCCTGGCTACTCTAAAGCATTTTTTTGTTCAAGCTCTCCATTTTTGTAAAAGTTATCAAAGATTTGGTATAATCAACTTTATCATGCTTCACCTCCCACCAAAATCATTCGAAAAAACAATTAGTCCTACCCATACTACCCCTGTTTTTCCTGTGTGTATACATATGCACAATTTATATTACCAAAACATGTAGAAACACTCTCAGGTTTTCATTGTCTTTAGTGCCCTAAATCTTTCTTATAAAATATCTCCATTATCTAGAGTGACAACTCGTGAGAGTTAGGTTTCGTTGTATTGATCATATTTTCTCCCGGGACTTCTTAAACAATTCACAAGGAAGGAACTCCCCATCTCCTCAATAAATAATAGTCTACAAAAGGGTTCTCTCACCCTGGTTGAAAAGGCACAACCATAAAGTAGTGAGGATGGATCAAATCCTCTTGAGGGTGCTATCCGTTTCTCCACATCCGAGTTCCCACTATAAAACTACTCACTATGATCTATTTGTCTCTAAGATTCCTAAAAACCTGTGATCCTGCTCAAACTTTGAAGGAGAATCAATTTGGGTACCAACATATTCAACATTTTTTCATAGAAGTAGGAGTGTGTTTTACGAGATATATTTTCAAGGATGCAATCTCATTCTTAATTGTGTATAGTGGTGTAGTAATATCTTCCTCTTGAGATAGAGACTCGTCTTCAAGTGTAAATTCTACAAAATCTCCTTCCAATACTAAATAAATAAAATATCACTTTGATGCCACCAAAGTTTCTCCTTAAACAATCGGGTAGCGATGAAACTTAAAATACTTTAGTATGTTCGAGTAATATGATCTTGCTGTGGAGGTGTTGGAGAAAAAAATAAAATCCTTCAAAGTAGTCACCATCCTAGAAATTCCATCCATGAAATCCAACCTCATTGCATTGTGTCAAATCCTCAAGATGAATGACTTGCTCATTTTGAATTTTTAAACCATTTTAGTAAAGTCTTCATCGGGACTTGTAAGATGAAAGAAAAAACACAAGTCATTAGAGGGCATCTCCACTAGGTTAATACCCATATCACGAGGATGCCATTTTTAAAATTAAGTTGTTGAAAATTATTATGATAGATGCTCAGCTTGTGAAAGGAAAATGAGACTATAATTTACAAAGGCATAATGACGACTTAAAAGGAATGTAGCCCCTTGAGTAACATGGTTGATCCATAAATTATGTTGCTTGTTGTAAGTCTTTTCAATTAAATTGGCATTATTAAGTGTGGATTGAGATAAATTTCTCATAGGATAATATATTCTTTGAGCATGATCGTAATTTGATACACATAAAGAAGTCAAATCAGCTCATTACCGAAATCTCTATTTTCCCTTTTTGATTTTTGTTGAAATAAATTTTCAAAGGGGAAAATTAAATCAAGTAATGATGACATGTAAAAAACTCTCCTTGAACATATATTCATGAGAGTGATAGGGCTAGAAGAAACAAGGAAAAGAATTGGTTAAATGGAATATTCATTGTATTCATCAACTAATCGAGGTTGTTCAAAGCTGGCATATCAAAATATAATATTTTTAATAGAGCACTTTTCCCTTCAATTTTTGATGAGTTAAAACCTTAATAATTTTTGGATAGGCTCCATTTGATTATTAGGGGGTAGAGGATGTTAATTTTTAAGAATTTTTATAAAAAGAAGTTTGTTTGTTTGAATAAAAGAGTGGTTGGTGGCCTTTGTAGTAACTCTAATGGGATATGTGGATTTTATATTATGGGATTAGTTTATTGAGGTTTTTCTCCATTGAAGATTCATGCTAAGATGGTTGAACTTGTACAACCATTAGTAGGCTTTGAGAACATTTGTATATGTCTCCCTTATTTTCTCCATGAATGAATACATTGAAGCATGTTGCCATGTTATTTTGTTATATATTCTTTATTGAAAAATCTTGGAATTGAATGATATTTATCTTTCTATGTAATCTTGTATGAATTATGGTAGATTACTATAGAGAATCATTCGCTGATGTAACACCCACTATTTCAGACACACAAGACAACATAGAAAAGTACAAGATAATTTTTTGCGACTTCTTCAAAGTATAGAATGACGAACAGCTGGTCACATATGTCTACAACTAACTCTTTGAACATCCTGAAACAACGATGACAACTAGACAACAAGGAAAAATTCAAAACCCATCAAGAATAGTTCACTTTTCTCTTTTACAAGGCACCACAAAAAGGACCAATCCACAAAACATAGTTATGGTTCGAAGTAGACTACACGGTCCAAAATCCTTTAAGGTTATGTATTCACTAAAAACATCTTACAAGACCTGAATTTACGATCTAGAAGATTTAGGTTTGATTCAAGCATTTATTCTTACAAAGGTGAACTTATTTATTTTATACTATTGACTAATTAGCTTGAGGACAAGTTTTCTGAATGAGGTTCAACTAAAGACTGGAAAAACTAGCTAAATTTGTTTGAACAAAAGAAACACCTTCCATCTCTCACAAGGTTGCTTATTTGTACCCAAGCTACTGAATATTGATTCAGGCCTCCATTGCACAAGGCGATGAGTGTAAGCTCTAACTGAAGTGGAGTGCCATTAGGGTTTGGAGCTACAACCTCCTTGTGCAAGGATAAACAATTAACCATGCTCAAGAGAAGATTACAATGTACTATGGACAAAGGTTATGGTGAGAAAGAAAAATTTATTTCATCATCATGATCTCTTTAGTTATTATCTGGTCTTTTAAAGAGACTTATGAGTTCAACAGGATTGGGTAAAAGCTTCATTTAGGATTCTCTTGATTAAGTTCGACAGAGGATACACACGGGGTTCCCGAAATGGAAGTATTAGGATTAATGTGATCTTAATCAAACTCCCCTACTAACTAAGATCTAACTATATCCCAAAAAGCCAACAATTATATTGCTTTGAGAACTAATTAACATTTCACAACAAAGAGGATATAGTTTAATCCGTAGCTTAGGGTTAGTGAGGGTGATTCTTTTACACTGGTAGAAAACACCTTTCTTTCAAATTAAATACTCTTAATTTTATCTACAACAACACAAATTCATTAGTATCTTATTTATTTATTTGTCTATGTATTCATTTTATTTTATTTTTTAATTTACTTTAGTAGAAGGATTGGCTACCCACTAAACAAAAGTACCTAGAATTGCACTTTGATGGAAGGACCTATCGACACTAAAATTTTCCTCCGTAATTTCTATTTCATTAATGTATGTATTAGGAATAGGATGTTGTTAAGTATAATTAGTAGTAGTATCTAATAGAAGATAACGGGCCGTCGATGCGGTGCCGCCAATAATGTGGAGTACGGTATGCATCAAAGTACAATAGGAATGTTGTAAAAAGTAAATATTTGTCGTAAGTGGTCGGTAATGTTAAAATGTCAAAGTTTGGGTAATTAGAAGTAGGGTCTACATGATTAGGAATTAGAAATATTATATTGGTAATAAAAACAAGGAGTGAGGTCATAAATATTTTGTGTATTTTATTTGTAAAAAGTCTAAAAATGTGGAACCCATGTAAAATGATAAGGTTTATCTTATCTTAATAGATAAGCTTACATGTACGAGATAAGAGTTATGGAATATGATTCGTCGAGTGGATTTCTTATCCTATCTTAGAGATAAGATGGATAAGCCTGGAAGTTCTATAAATAGAGAGGCCACCCCCCTCATTTAGCATAGAAGGAAGTAGTGAGAAATATTGTAGGAAGTGTGCGAAGGAAGCCATCAGTTTAAAGGTGTGTTGAAGAAGCCATTAAGAGGTGTAATTGTAAAGTTTCTCCCATAGTCTTGGTGAAAGGCAAGTGGAGTCAATAACACTTGAAGTACCTCATGGGTGAGATTATGTGATTTCATGTTAATATTATAATTTATTTTGATATTTCAGATTTTCATCATTCTGTCTTATCATAGTCGATGGTATTCTTGTGTTATGTTGTTGTTTTGTTCCCAGATTACATCCACCAAACTAAAGGCTGTGCATTAGTAAATAATCATAGCACGAGGAGTTCCGGTGAAGAATTATCATAGTGCAGGATTGGTGATGACATTTTGGTTCCGTGCGGGACCATTCCTCGTTAGTGGATTTTACGGAGAGATATTCCCACTTAGTCAAAAATCAATTAGAGGGTAACCTTGTTTTTACTGTGCATAGTAGTTACCATGGTAAAGTCATTTTTGCCATGAATAGTAGTTACCATGGTAAAGTCATTTTTGCTGGAATAGTATTTACCACAGTAAAGTCACTTTTTACCATGAATAGTATTTACCGCAGTAACTTCACTTTTTACCATGAATAGTATTTACCACAGTAACTTCACTTTTTACCGTGAATAGTGTTTACCACAGTAAAGTCAGTTTTTACGCAGTAAGTCAAGTTTTACCATAGTTTACCGTGGTCATTTCTATTTTACTATAGAAAGGTGTAAAGTCACTTTCTAGTATAGTGATTCCAATTATTTGTACACATAAGTCTTGTTGATTGTACTTGTGAGTTGGTATTTCACGGTGGTTACTTTTGAAAATGGGAAAGATTCTATTTTTCGCTCAATCTAATAAAGATGCTTCTTCTTTCATTCAAGAGTTTAAGCGATCTTGTATTTGTAATGGCCTTATAAGAAGGGAACAATGGACTGAATTTTTTCCTACCTTTTTGGATGG
Organism: Taxus wallichiana var. yunnanensis; assembly: GCA_018340775.1. Classification (NCBI taxonomy): domain Eukaryota; kingdom Viridiplantae; phylum Streptophyta; class Pinopsida; order Cupressales; family Taxaceae; genus Taxus; species Taxus wallichiana. The sequence continues at coordinate 730,753,917 of CM031237.1, read as the reverse complement.
TTCAACACTTAGGTGGTTTGAAACACTAGGTGATAATGTGAAAAATTCATGGGATTTATTAACCGAAAGTTTTCTTGAAGAATTTGGTGAACAACAAAAATATGCAGATCTCATGATCGAGATCACAAAGCTATCCCAAGGAGAGAAGGAGAAGATAAGGGATTATCATGCTCGTGTTCTAGAGCTAAGGAGGAAGCTCGATGCCCAGATCCGGAAGGAAGGATTAGCGGATGGGTTGATGAATGGCGTGGATAATCTCCTCTGTAAGCACTTCATTCTTGGGATGAAGCCAGAGATTAGACAACGAGTGAAGTATGACCGCCCAGCTACCATTGAATAAGCAAAGGAGATTGTAAAAAGGCAAGAAGAAAGCATGGAAGAGGAGCCCAAAGAAATTTTTGCTAAAGTAGAGCCTACACCAGCACCTTTGGTCCAGAATCCACAACCACTCCCGGTGAGCACAAATATTTCTCCTAGTACATCTACCGAGTATGAAGATCTGCTCAAAAAGATGGGTCGAGTTAACTATTAATCTTCTTGAGAAAGGAATTTAGTTCTCGGGGAGGAGATAGAGGTCAAAAAGAAATATTTCTGAAGTTGTTTGTTATGGTTGTTATAAAAGGGTCATTATAAGTATAATTGTCCAGATAGAGCTTCTACATCGGTAAAGGAGATAATGATAAAGGAAAAGCACTGTGAATTCTTTTGATGTAGTAGATAAGAGCAGAAATAATGAAGTAGATGTGTTTGTAATAAAAAGAAAGAAAGAAAAAGATAATCAAGATGGAAATGATCCTAAGAAGATGAAAGAAGAAACTAGTAAGAAACATAGGAGAAGAAAGTTGGGTGTGCGGGATTTTTGATTTCACGGGGGCAAGGACCATACTCCATCTTGGAAGATCTCTCCAAAAGGCTGCAAATATTACATATGGTCAACTCTTGGCTATGTCTTTTGAGAAGAGGCGGGAGTTGCGAAGTGGACTCAATGCTCGGCGAAGGAAGGAGGTTGAGGTCAATATTTTGGAGGAGAGGCGGATCCCTATGCTCCACTGGCTGAGGTATTATGTAATGGTATTTTAATTCATGATGTCTTAGTTGATGGAGGTGTTGCGATTAATGTAATGACCGAGTCGTAATGAATATGTTTGGTTTAAAAATTGATCGCCCTTGACACTTATGTTAAGGTCATTAAATAAAGGAAAAACTAAACCGAGAAGGTGTAGTTTCAAAGGTGGCAATATCTGTTATGGGTGTGGTATGTGTGGTAGACTTTCGGGTGATGAAAAATGTAATGCATTGCGTACCCAATAGTCTGGGAAGACCATGGCTAAGGAGAGTTCATGCAAGAAACTCTTTGGAATGAAGGTTTCATGACACTTGGACGTGGTAGAGAGAGGGTGAAGATAAATGTGATCACTCGACATCATAAGGTAGAACTTGTGGATTCAAGTGATGAAACTAATGATTGGACATCCTCACGATTACTCTAGTACCGGTGAAGTGGACACGAAGATGAAGAAAGCGAGGTGGATGTTTGAGTCATGGATATCCTTCAGTCACACCAACTCATGACCCCATAAAATTATCGAAGAAGAAGTTGATGATCGTCTCCAAAAAATAAAGATTGGTGATCTTTGTGATGGAGAGTGAGAAGGAATCCTACCTCTAACTCTTTCGAAGGTACATACACCTATTCACTTTTGATTACAAGGAACTCCGTCAAGTAAATTGGGTAGAACATTGTATTGGTGGTAGATGGTCTTAAGCCCATAAAGCAAATGCCATATAGAATGAATCCTAATTTTTCCAAGGCGTAAAAGAAGAAATAGATAAGTTGCTTGATGCGGGATTCATATTTCTTTGTGGAGAATTGAGAATGGGTTTCTCCCATTGTGATCTCAATAAAAAGAATGGGAAGCTACGCATTTGTGTTGATTACGAGGAAGCTCGATAAGGCAACAAAGAAGGATCATTACCCTCTTCCATTTTGAGATCAGATCTTGGGCGAAGTAGTGGCGGGAGTGCTATAGTTTTCTTGATGGATATAGCGGCTCTGACCAAGTTCGTATAGCGAGAGAAAGATCAGTGAAGACCACATTCACCACTCCTTGGGAACATTTTCTTATAGAGTTATGCCTTTTGGGTTGTGTAATGCTCCAGCAACATTCCAGCGTTTGATGAATAGGGTGTTCGAACCCTACATTGGGACCTTCATCAGAGTATTTCTAGATGATTTTTACATCTATGGGAGCAAGTTGGACCACCTGCACCAAATGGAGATAGCATTTCAAAGGTTAGATGAAGCACAAGCCTCACTAAACCCTACAAAGTGTGTCTTTGGATGTTCTAAAGGTGTTTTGTTAGGGCATGTTGTATCAGAGATGGTATTGGTATTGATCCTGATAAAGTTTCAAAAATCAAAGATTTACCATTTCCTATTAATAGAAGTAAGTTGAGATCATTTTTAGGCCATGTGGGTTACTATAGAAGGTTCATCAAGAATTTCTCAAAGATTGCATGCCACTAACCCTTGATTCTTGAAGAAGGATGTTACTTATGAACTAAGAAATAAGGTGCATGAAGCTTTTGGACAATTGAAAGGAAGCCATGGTGTCTTCACTTGTTTTGAAGAATCAGTTGGAGCAAGCCATTCATTGTGTACAACGATGCCTCGGATGTAGCACTAGGAAGTACTTTGAGCCAAAAGGATGAAAATGGGAATGAACATCAATTTACTTTGGGAGAGCGAGACAAATGAGCGATCTTTGAGGTAAATTATCATAAGCTGAAAAAGAGAGCTACGGCTATCATTTTTTTGTAAAGAAGTTTAGAAATTACTTGCTAGGGCAAAAATTTCTAGTTATGCAGATCATCGAGGCTCTAAAATATATTGTAAATAAGCCTAACCCATCGGGAGGATAGCAAGATGGATAATTTTGCTACAAGAGTTTGAATTTGATATTATAGATAGGCGGGAAAGAAGCATGTCAATGCGGATGCACTCTCTCGAGCCTATGATGGTTTAGGATCATCTTGTGATGATGATGATTTCCCGATGCAGCATTGTTATCCCTTAACACAATCCCTAGTGAATACATAGATATTTGGAATTATTTGAATGAATTCAAGTTTCTGATGGTGCCAATCACAAAGACTAAGAGAAAGATTACTCAAAGCGGTCGTCCATATTCTATAAGCATGGAGTATTATTTGAATAGGACACGATGGAGCAGTACAAGAGGGCGAGTTGGGCGTGATCAAGGAAGGGCTGCTAGAAGAATTCCACAATGGTACATGTGGAGGGTACTTCTCTAGACAACTTACAATAAGGATCTTGGATGCGAGTTATCAGCCCACTCTTTTTAAAGATTGTTATAATTATTGTAAGACATGTGATATTTGTCAAACACATGGTAACCGTAAGACTTCATCAGCTCCATTATGTCCTATTCTTCCCCTTGGTCCCTTTGAAAAGTGGGAATAGACATTGTAGGTCCACTTCCAACTACATCACGCCAAAATAAGTATATTGTAGTTGCCCAGATTATTTAACCAAGTGGGTTGAAGCTAGGGCATTGAAAACAACTTCCATGGATGAAGTGGCAATGTTCATGTATGAAGCATTGTCACAGATTTGGTTGCCCATTAGAAATTGTAGCAGAGATCAAGGAAGCCACTTCATTAATGAGGTGGTAGAAGCCCTAGTCAATAAGTTTTCTATTAAGCACGGGAAGGAAACAACATACAAGCCAAGCACAAATGGACGGAGGTGGAGCAGAACAAATTTTGTGTTGTGTCAAATTCTAGCAAAAGATGCGGCCTTGCGGTACATAAATGGGATAAAAGGATTCATGCGGCATTGTGGGCATATAGGGCAACATCAAAGTCATGCAACAGGATACTCCCCATTTCGGTTGGCCTATGGCATTGATCCGATTCTTCCTATTGAGTTTGATAATCCCACTTTATGAGAGTTATGAAAAATGAAAGGATGGATGAAAGTGATTTAGTAAAAAAAAGGTTAGTACATCTTCATTTGCTAGAGGAAATGAGAGAAATAACAAAGGATACAAGCCATAAGAAGAAAATGAAGCGAGAAGGAATACTTTGATCAAAAGATCGGTGGTCTCCATTTCATGTGAATGACTTGGTTCTAGTATATGATTCAGATAAAAAAAAGAAGATAGAGAAAATTTATTCCAAAATGGATGGGGCCCCTACAAAATAGCATTTGTGCATGAAAATGGTACGTCTGCATTGGAGGAATTGGATGGCACTCCCATTACGAAATGGGTTCAACCACGACAAGTTGAAGATTTTCCAAGCACGAGAATAGTCTACTCAGGGACGGACGGAGAAGCTAGGAAAGGGGAAGATGTCGACACTAAAATTTTCCTCCGTAATTTCTATTTCTTTAATGTATGTATTAGGAATAGGATGTTGTTAAGTATAATTAGTAGTAGCGTCGATAGAAGATAATGGCATCATCGGTATGGTGCCACCAATAATGTGGAGTACGGTAGAGTCAAAGTACAATAGGAATGTTGTAAAAAGTAAATATTTGTCGTAAGTGGTCAGGTAATGTTAAAATGTCAAAGTTTGGGTAATTAGAGAAGTAGGGTCTACATGATTAGGAATTAGAAATATTATATTGGTAATAAAGACAAGGTGTGAGGTCATAAATATTTTGTGTATTTTATTTGTAAAAAGTCTAAAAATGTGGAACCCATGTAAAATGATAAGGTTTATCTTATCTTAAAGATAAGCTTACATGTACGAGATAAGAGTTAAGGTATGGAATATGATTCGTCGAGTGGATTTCTTATCCTATCTTAGAGATAAGATGGATAAGCTGGAAGTTCTATAAATAGAGAGGCCAACCCCTCATTTAGCATAGAAGGAAGTAGTGAGAAATATTGTAGGAAGTGTGCGAAGGAAGCCATCAGTTTAAAGGTGTGTTGAAGAAGCCATTAAGAGGTGTAATTGTAAAGTTTCTCCCATAGTCTTGGTGAAAGGCAAGTGGAGTCAATAACACTTGAAGTACCTCATGGGTGAGATTATGTGATTTCATGTTAATATTATAATTTATTTTGATATTTTAGATTTGTCATCATTCTGTCTTATCATAGTCGATGGTATTCTTGTGTTATGTTGTTGTTTTGTTCCCAGATTACATCCACCAAACTAAAGGTTGTGCATTAGTAAATAATCATAGCATGAGGAGTTCGGTGAAGAATTACCATAGTGCAGTTGGTGATGACAGGACCATGCGGGGTTATTTTACAAGAAATTTTATGGCCGAGAAAACAAAACACGGGTATAACAATTCTATTCAACATAGAACACAAACCAAAGGTGCCAAAATATTTGATTAAAATTTGGTGAGAACAAGAAGATAGTGAAATTGGTCAAGCCACGCAACAACATTTTCATGACTAATATAATATTTAAAAAAGAATACTCATAACAAGGCATTTGCATGTTTAGATATAAAAGGATAAGACAACCTTATTTCAAAATACAAAAATTCCAAGTTAATAGGCCTTCCAAACTCCTTTACAAGCAAACTGCAAGATTTACTGACACATTATGCATTCGTCAAGGAAATTAATAAATCAAACCAATGAAACCTTTACAAATATTTCCTTTATCAAGATGCACAAACCACTTACATAAGTATTAACTCGAGTCGGTTCGCGAGAACCGAGCATGACAAGACTATCCATTGCAATGTAAGCTAACATTTAACAATATCATGAAAGGAATGTTCTATTTCAAGAATGGATCAAAGCACAAACCACTAATCAAAATTCTTCACATGAGATAAAATATTTTCACCAACCAACAAGGAGGAAGCCAAATATTCTAGTAAGAACGATATTCCAAATAATCAAGGCAAGACCTTATAGGTTAAAAAAAAGGTCAAAGTATTGAGATTTCAATCATGTAATCCTATGGATTACGTGATTGAAATCTAATACCCAATCCATCCATCTCAAAAGTAAAAACTTGAGAAGTCAAAACATACTAGTTATGATCATAGATGAAATGAAAACAAGGTTATTCAATCCTTCCAGGAGGGAGGTTTCATAGCAATATGGGTTCGTAACCCCCCAAAAAAAACAATCTATAGTTTCAGTTTTAACCAAGAAGTTTACCACCTCCTCCTTACAGGATCTCTTAAAAAGTAATACTTGTTAACATAATCAAAACCACTCTTCAAAAGCATTTAAAAGAGTCACAAAAATCCATTAATCTTAACAAAAAACTCCATCATGATCATCAAATTATCTAAATAATATAAAGGAAAGTAACCCCCAAATGTCATTAATAATTTTTAACATTTTTTGACATAGGCCAACAATGTATTTATATAATAAATTCCATTCATAATCTCATGACTATCCTCATGACGTATCACCAAAAGTCATGAGTTAACAAGAGTCCTATTTCAATAATGACTACAATCATCCCAAACACATTTCAAATTTCAAAACCAACACAGAGGTTTGGTCATAAACTTATGATCATTAATAATACGTTCACTAATGATCCACATAAATAAACACAATTCCACTCATGAATGAAAGATAACTACACTCATCCGAATAACCCAATACTTATAAAATAATCCAAGTGCAATACCGAATCTAAAAGATTCAATATTCAACTTAATGGTTTCAACAAAGTATAAAATTAGAACATTACTTCCCAGCCCCTTTGAGTTGTTTGAAACACCTAACCATGTTTGATGAGCTCATGGCTCATGAACACATCAAAGAAAGGACAATCAATCACAACCAAACCTCTACATTCAAGAGCCATCAAACCAATTCTATTTTTGTGAGAGAGCTTAGCAACATAGTGTTATCAAAATTCATTCATTGCACCCATCTATGGGCATGGTACATTTAAGTATATATAATATAACCACTCAATTGGTAAAAAAATTCTCATCCTTGGTAATGAGAGAAAATTTCAAGATTGAAGAACTTTTCAAGATCACAAGGTTATCAATTTCCTAGAAGTTCAATAAAGAAGAAGGTAATCATGCTTACCTATAAGATTATTGACAAGGTAGTTACATCTATAAGTTATTTACACTTCAACGGTCTTTAAGAGAGATTACAATTCTTAACAATATCTTAACTATGACATCCACAACAAGAGAAAACACAACCAATAATAAAATAGATTCACACTCAGAAGAAAACAAGTTTCAACACCCTATATCCCCATAAGGCGTTATTATCTCGAGTTGAAACAACCATTTCCTTCTTTTAGATTTTAGGGATCTATTTTAGCAAAAAATCGTATGCACAATCCTTGAATGGATTCACCCATTGAACCCATTCATTAACATTATTCGCCATTTACCTTAATAGGCATAAATCATAAAAAAATAGTCACGCAAGAACAATCCTTCCATAACTTCCTAGGCAAGTAATTCCAAAGTCTGGGAATGCCCAAATTAGAAAAAAATAGCTAACTTATTCATATGCAAAGGAATCTAAATTCAAACAAGAGAGCAAGTTGGTATCCATGACCTTTGGCCTGTGCCATTTATCCATAGGTCAAAAAGACAATCAATTGAAACTTGCTCATAGAGCAAGGAGGATTGAAGGGAAAATATATTAGATTTTCCTTGTTCCCATAGTAGGTAGTAGAGGTACCACATTTGATTTCAAGAGTGTGAAACCCCAAATAAAGTTGACCAATATTCCCACAAAGTAAATAATAGAAATAGGCTATCAGTAAACTTAAAGTTTCTTTAAAAGAAACCCATTTCTTGGGTGAGCCATAGAACACATGATTTGCTAAAGTGATGATAACAAAAATATAATAATGTCAAGTTGTAAACATAGATCCCTTTCATAAAAAAGTAAGAGTAAAAAAATGAGTTCCCTCTTTTTGAAATTCAATCATCAAAACCAGCGATGTAAAAATAAAAATAGGGAAACAAACACATGCCAAGAAATAAATAAACAATGACAAAATCCATTTCTAGGTGCCATTTCAGGGAGGAGAACCATTCATTTCATGAAATTATAAAAGGGTAGCAAAAATATTACAAAGTTTAGACTTAACATGCCGATTGAGCTCGACCATTATTCCCGCCTATAATTTTTCTCACCCACAAGGAGTGGCCATCATTTCAAAACTCCAAAGCTGCTCAAATAATCACACCCCTTTTCACCTAAATCTCCTCCAACCCAATTTGCCAACAACTTAAGCTTGGCACTAAAAACACAAAGGAAAGATCCCCATAAAAAAAGCAAAACAAGGAATAAGATGGGTGGGGGTGCCATTCATTAATGCAATTAAATGCCTCCCAACTAAATGTGCCAGTCGTAAATCTACCACCCTCCACACATTGAAAAGGATATAAAGGAAACTAAAACATTCTAAATACCAACAAATAACCAATTTATTTTGGAAAGAAGGAAAAATGAAAAGAAGGCATTCAACACAAAATGGTAATCCCATTTGGTGAAGGCCACCATGTGTGAGGGCTAATGTCACTACTAAAGTGGTGAGAGGTGGTAGGTGGAGGAGTTAATAATTTGGGCATAAATCAATAGTCCCTTCAAAACTTACGCCACACACAACCCCCTACACATTAACAAGGTAGAAATTAAGGAAGAAAAAACCCACTTCCTCCTATGCCAACCAAGAAGATTAAATGAATACAAATTGGCATCTTTGGAGGAAGCAAAATCATATTTTCCTTTAATTTAAACAATTGAAACAACACGCAAGAAGGCCTAATCGACCAAGGGGGAGAAAACTAGAGGTTGACGTTTACAAAAGAAAACATGGGTCATGACCAACCATGGCACCATGATGGGGTAATCCCTTTTCAACATGGAATGAGGTTCGGTCTATGGGAGTGATCAGAATGATACAAAAAATGACATAGAGATAATTAATATTAATATCGATTACAAACGACAATAAAATAAAATAATAATAATATAAAATAATGGTCGATCGACACATAACTTAATAATATCATTATTAATATCATTATTATATTATTTTTTAATTAATTTTACAACTTAAAAATAATTATAATTCATATTAATAATGACGAAAGTCAAGCTTGACAATTCGAGAACATGATTTTCCTTTAATAGGAAAATCATAAAGGACGTTGTGGGGGCCAGCAACTGAAAACATTGACAATGACACAAGTAGGCATGATGAAGAGGGAGAATGCTAATTATTCTCCTGTGACAAGGGTGAAGCCAACTAATGATCAATAGAAGCACAACAACATTCAACACTTAGCAACAAGGTCACTGAAGTATGAACATAGGAGTAACGTCGAATGGGGCATTACATTCTCCTCCCCTTAAGAAAGCATCATCCTCGATGCGACATAACATTGAAGGAAGGAAAGGTGGTAAGCAAAGGAGAAGAATAGAAAAAGATGAAAGGTACACCCTATGGTTAAAATTTTAGTCATTAAAGCACCACAAGGGTAGCCTTAGAAACATTTTGGCAAAATTTTAACTTTCAAAGTTATATGAAGATTGTAATTTTTCTTCCTTGAAGTTCGATTAATTAACTCTTTCTTTTTACATTATTCTTAACTTCAGGTTCTTTAAAATTTCATTGTAGAATTTTAGTTTATTCATTCTTGTGGGTGCCCAACATGAACTGCAATCACAACACCCTAGGGTCATACACAACACTAAGGATTCACAAGCATAATTTTACATACTTTCATGATTGTACCACACCACAAGAGCTTAACCAATTTATGGAAGAGAACAGACATGGTCCACATAACATAGTACTTGTCACATCTATGACTGCCATACCATACTCAAACACAAGTGTACTACAACAACCTGAAATTTCCACAATTCCACAGATGAAGATTTTACATAACTCAAAAAAATAGCTACATGTACATAGGGTCAACAAGGGAATCAATGCCATATCCACAACATCACAAAACATATCCAACTAACATGAGTAACACATACATCATAACACCACAACCAAAACATCATAACAACTTTGCATACCTCTGAAGCATCAATCACACACACACACACACACACACACACACACAAAAATCTCTTATGCCTCCCTCAAGTCTCTTATGCCTCCCTCAAGTCTCTTATGCCTCCCTAAAGTCTCTTATGCCTCCCTCAATCTCTTATGCCTCCCTAAAATCTCTTATGCCTCCCTCAATCTCTTATGCCTCCCTCAAGTCTCTTATGCCTCCCTCAAGTCTCTTATGCCTCCCTCAAGGAGGTTAGTTTCCCTATGGCCCTAGGCACATAGAGTCCAGACACCCCTAACCCAAGTGACATAATAACTCGTGGTTCAACAACCCGCTAGTTATCTATAACTCCTTGGGGCATACCCCATATAATGAAGTGGGTCCATAGGTCCAACCATTCCATGGTGCATCCCATGACCCTATTCCACACATCATGATAATAGAACTAACATAGCAATCGATCCAAATGCCAAGTGGAAAAGTACAAGCCTTGGGAAAGGTGGTAAAATCTTAAAATTTAAAAGAAGATCAAAACCAAGAAAAAAATGGCCAAATAGCCATAGTTAGTGTCAAAAATCCACATGTTAGTACCATAAACCAAGGAAATGCCCAAAATATAAAAACATGCAATCAAGAAAACTGTTGGTCCTTGTAGAAATAAAATAAAAAGTTCAATTTATGAATAAAATACATATATAAGAATAGCACATTATGATGACTATGTGGCCTTATCTAGCCACCAAGGGGGTACTCAATGAGTTGTTGGCACTTCGGAACATCGAGCCTCAACTCGTAAAAATAAACATATCAATAGTACAACTATCATCATCTCTATCTGAATCATCCCACCACCACTTTGACAAGGCTAAACACAATCATAACTACACTTAGGTTGCATCCATACAACAACCACATAGGGAGAGAGGAAAGAAGCATAGGTCATCATCTACTGAACCAAAGGTTGGCTCGAGTTATTGGCCCATGGTACACATCCCTCACTCCAACATACACTTTTACCGATTTCCCTCAAGGTCGGTTAGTGTAAGGTTCACAACATAACATGCAACTACATCACTAACACAATGGTGGTTCATGCACATTAACCATAGCATCTTACACATGGCACGATACAAGGGTATATCACATACATTACATTCATAGTTTACAACACACCACATCACCACATGCTGCACCCAAAGTGCAATCACTATACGATAGGGATCATATACTCACCATATGTCCCAAATTTATGACATTAATCATTACATATTACATGAATTATAATTATGATGAACACAATCTCAACATATAGTCAACTGCCATATAACATGGAAATACACACATTTCTACACAAATGATAATGACATCATTAAGAAATCTAGTTCACTACAACCAACCTTGTCATACAACATATCAGCACACCCACACATCACAAATGCCAAAAGGATCCAACACTCTGAAATCAACAATCACACTTCTCCACACACACAACAAAATAGTGTTTCACACTCAAATTCACATAGAATTCTTGAAAAGGAGAGAGAATACTCTCATCTTTAACACATCAACATGCCATCAATTACACACTAAGTGACATACACAACATGTGCGCTAACAATATCACAATTACGACATAGTTCACATCACGCTTATATCACATTACTCTTCAATATCCACCACAACATGCAACACCATTCGGTAACACCATCACAACTCCAATATGTCCCAGAGGTTTGAGAGCATGAACCTCACTCTGATACCAAGTGTAACACCCACTATTTCAAGACACACAAGACAACATAGAAAAATACAGGATAATTTTTTTTGACTTGTTAAAATAGAATGACACAATAGGTGGTCACAATGGCTACAACTAACTCTCTTCAAACACTTGACACAATGATGACCACATAGACAACAAGGAAACATTCAACACCCATCAAGAATAGTTCACTTTTCTCTTTGACAAGGCACCACGAAAAAAGACCAATCCACAATACATAGCTACATTTAGTTAGGGTACACTCCATGGTGCAAAATCCTTTAAGGTTATATATTCACTAAAAACATCTTACAAGACCTAACTTTACGATCTAGAAGATTTAGGTTTGATTCGAGCATTTCTTCTTACAAAGGTGAACTTATTTCTTTTATACTATTGAATAATTAGCTTGAGGAAAATTTTTTTGAATGAGGTTCATTAAAGACTGAAAAAATAGTTAAATTCATTTGACAAAAGAAACACCTTCCATCTCTCACAAGGTTTTAATCATACCCAAGCTACTACAAAATCTTGATTCAACCTCCATTGCACAAGGAGATGAGTGTAAGCTCTAAAGAAGTGGAGTGCCATTAAGGTTGGAAAACTACAACCTCCTTGTGCAAGGATCAACAATTAACCATGCTTAAGAGAAGATTACAATGTACTATGGCAAAGGTTAGGGTGAGAAAGGTCAATTTATTTCATCATCATGATCTCTTTAGTTATTAACCAATCTTTTAATGAGACTTATGAGTTCAACTGGATTGGGTAAAAGCTTCATTTAGCATTCTCTTGATTAGTTTGACAAAGGATACACATGGGGTTCCCAAAATGGAAGCATTAGACTTAATGTGTTCTTATTCAAACTCCCTACTAACTAAGATCTAACTATATCCCCAAAAGCCAACAATGAAATTACTTTTAGAACTAATTAATGTTTCACAACAAAGAGGATAAAGTTTAATCCGTAGCTTAAGGTTAGTGAGGGTGGATTCTTTTACACTGGTAGAAAACTCCTTTCTTTCTTTCCAATTAAAGACTCTTATTTTTTATCTACAAAAATCACAACTTCATTATTATCTTATTTATTTATTCATCTATGTATTCATTTTATTTTATTTTTTGATTAACTTTAGAAAAGGATTGCCAACCCACTAAAAAAATACCTAGAATTGCATTGATGCCAAGACCATGGAGGGTTATTATACAAGAAATTTTTATGACTTGAAGGAAGAATTTACCATTACTTATCGAGAAAACAAAACATGGTTATAACATTTCTATTCAACATGGCACACAAACCAAAGGTGTCAAAAGATTCGATTGAATTTGGATGAGAACAAGAAGGTAACAAAATTGGTCAAGCCACGCTACAACATTTTCATGATTGATATAATATCATAAAAAGAATACTCATAACAAGGTGATGATTGAATTTTATTCCTCACAAAAATAATTTACAAGTTTAGCTACAAAAGGATAAGACAACCTTATTTCACAAATACGAAAATCCAAGGCAAGAGGCCTTCCAAACTCCTTTACAAGCACCATTGCAAGATTTACAACACATTTGACATTCATACAAGGAACTTCATAAATCAAACCGATGAAACCTTTACAAATATTTCCTTTATCTACATGCAAAGCCATCTGCACAAGTATTAACTTGAGTTAGTTCATGAAGAACTGAGCATGATAAGACTACCCATTGCAATAATAAGCTAACATTTAACAATATCATGAAAGGAATGTTCTATTTCAAGAATGGATCAAAGCACAAACCACTAATCAAAAATTCTTCACATGAGATAAATATTTTCACCAACCAACAAGAAGGAAGCCAAATATTCTAGTAAGAATGATATCTCAAATAATCAAGGCAAGACCTTATAGGTTAAAAAAAAGGTCAAGAGTATTGAGATTTCAATCATGTAATCCTATGGATTACGTGATTGAAATCTAATACTCAATCCATCCATCTCAAAAGAAAAACTTGAGAAGTACAAAACATACTAGTTACGATCATAGACATGAAAAAACAAAGGTTATTCAATCCTTCCAGGAGGGAGGTTTCATAGCAATATGGGTTCGTAACCCTAAAAAAACAATCTATAGTTTCAGTTTTAACCAAGGAGTTTACCACCTCCTCCTTATAGGATCTCTTAAAAGTAATACTTGTTAACATAATCAAAACCACTCTTCAAATGCATTTAAAAGAGTCACAAAAATCCATTAATCTTAACAACAAACTCCATCATAATCATCAACTTATCTAAATAATATAAAGGAAAGTAATCCCCAAATGTCATTAATAATTTTTAACAATTTTCGACATAGGCCAGCAATGTATTTAAATAATAAATTCAATTCGTAACCTCATGACTATCCTCATAACGTATCACCAAAATGTCATGAGTTAACAAGAGTCCTATTTCAATAATGACTATAGTCATCCCAAACACATTTGAATTCCAAAACCAACACAGAGGTTTGGTCATAAACTTATGACCCTTAATAATATGTTCACTAACGATCCACATAAATAAACACAATTCCATCATGAATGAAAGATAACTACACTCATCCGAATAACCCAATACTTATAAAATAATCCAAGTGCAATACCTGAATCTAAAAGATTCAATATTCAACTTAATGGTTTCAACAAAGTATAAATCGGAACATTACTTCTCACCCCTTTGAGTTGTTTCAAAACACCTAACCATGTTTGATGAGCTCATGGCTCCACATGAACACATCAAAGAAAGGACAATCAATCACACAACCAAACCTCTACATTCAGAGCCATCAAACCAATTCTATTTTTGTGAGAGAGCTTAACAACATAGTGTTATCAAAATTCATTCATTGCACCCATCTATGGGCATGGTACATTTAAGTATATATAATACAACCACTCAACTGGTAAAACAGATTCTCATCCTTGGTAATGCAGAGAAAATTTCACAGATTGAAGAACTTTTCAAGATCACAAGGTTATCAATTTCAAAAGTTCAAGTAAAGAAGAAGGTAATCATGCTTACCTATAAGCTTATTGACAAGGTAGTTACATCTATAAGTTCTTTACACTTCAACGGTCTTTAAGAGAGATTACAATTCTTAACAGTCTTCAACTATGACATCCACAACAAGAGAAAACACAACCAATAATAAAATAGATTCACACTCAGAAGAAAACAAGTTTCAACACCCTATATCCCCATAAGGCGTTATTATCTCTGAGTTGCAAACAACCATTTCCTTCTTTTAGATTTTAGGATCTATTTTAGCAAAACATCGTATGCACAATCCTTTGAATGGATTCACCCATTGAACCCATTCATTAACATTATTCACCATTTACCTTAATAGTCATAAATCATAAAAAAAAAGTCACGCAAGAACAATCCTTCCATAACTTCCTAGGAAAGTAATTCCAAAGTCTGGGGAATGCCTAGATTAGAAAAAATAGCTAACTTATTCATATGCAAGGGAATATAAATTCAACAACAAGAGAGAGAGTTTGTATCCATGCCCTTTGGCCAGGCCATTTCTCCATAGGTCACAAAGACAATACAATTGAAACTTGCTCGCAGAGCAAGGAGGATTGAAGGGAAAATATATTAGATTTTCCTTGTTCCCTTAGTAGGTAGAAGAGGTACCCACATTTGATTTCAAGAGTTGAAACCCCAAATAAAAGCCAACTAGTATTCCCACAAAGTAAAATAACAGAAGATAGGCTATCAAGTGGCAACTTAAAGCTTGCTAAAAGAAACCCATTTTACTGGGTGAGCCACAAAATGCAACAGATTTGCTAAAGTGATGATAACAAAAATAATAATGTCAAGCCGTAAACATAGCTCCCTTTCAGAAGAAAAGTAATAGAGTAAAAGAAATGGAATCCCTCTTTTTGAAATTCAGTCATCCAAAACCAATGATGCAAAAAAAAAACAAAGGGGCAACCAACACACTCCAAGAAATAAATAAAACAACCACAAAATCCATTTCTAGGCACCATTTCAAGGAGGAGAACCATTCATTTCATGAAATTATAAAAGGGTAGAAAAAATATTGCAAAGTTTAGACTTAACATGCTAGCAATTGGAGCTTCTCCAAAAGCCATGCTTCCCCACCTAGGAAGTTTCTCTCCAAAGGTTTCTAACCCACCAATCTCATGACAAGGCCAAAATATGGGAAGAGAAGCTTCTAAAAAAAATGGTCACCTAAGATCCCCATGCAACGCGGCCATGGAATAAGATTTTATTTGCCCCCGAAAAACAATCCAAGGAGTCAAATGTGGCAATAAGAGAAAAAGAACCAATACGCATTGAAAATTCAATAAAGGAAGACCAACTTTCTTACCACCCTCCACTCGCCAAAGGGAAATAACTACCAATTTTAAAACATTAGTTAAAAGATATTTTTGAAAGGGAAAAAAGAATAATGTCAATAGAGGTAATCCCATTTGGTGTAAGGCCACATGACAAGGGCCAAGTCACTATTGAAGTGGTGAGAGGTGGTAGGTGGTGGAGTTAAAATTTGGGCATTAATTAATAGCCCCATCAAAATTACCACACACAACCCCCCTTACGCATTCTCAAATAGAAACCAAGGAAGAAAGGAACCCTTCCTCCTATGCCAACCTAGAAGATAAAAAAATGCATACAAACTGGCATGCTGGAGGGAGAAAAATCATACTTTCCTTTAATTTAAACGATCGAAACAACACATGCAAGCAGGCCTAATGACCAAGGGGGAGACAACTAGAGGTTGATGTTGAAAGTGAACACGGATCAACGACCAACCATGGCACCATGATGGGGTCATCCTTCATTAGCGTGGAATGAGGTTCGGTCTATGGGAGTGATCAAAATGATACAAAAAAATGACATAGAGATAATTAATATTAATATCGATTACAATCGACAATAAAATAAAATAATAATAATATAAAATAATGGTTGATCGACAATTAAATTAATAATATCATTATTATCATTTTTATTATTAATTTTACAACTAATTTTTTTATTATTCATATTAATAATGACTAACGATACAATTCGAGAACACAATTTTCCTTTAATAGGAAAATCATAACGGACATTGCGAGGTCTAGAACTGGAAACATCGACAATGACACAAGCAGGCATGATGAAGAGGGGGAATGCTAATTATTCTCTACGACAAGGGTGAAGCCAACTAATGATCAACAAAAGCACAACATCATTTGACGCTTAGCAACAAGGCCATGAAGAATGAACATGAGTAACGTCAAATGGGGCATTACAACTAATATATTGTTTGGTTGGGTAGTAAAGGGAAATATGTTTTGTAGTGCCACTTAACATTACTTGTTTTTCTTATAAATTCCTTTCGTAATCTATTAGGAATGAAGATTTGTTTCCTCGGGGTGTCCTTTGGCTCTAGTTACTTGACTTGATCCATACATAAAATTCAAGTCTTAGGTGTTTTAGCTTCTCTTTTATATATTATTTTGCATTATTTTCTTTACTTGGGTGTCTATGGAAACAAATGACCTTGAGAGGATGAACGCGTTCTATTCTCATATTTAGATGTGGAAAATTTACCAAAATAGTGTGGTTAATGTAGTTACCTTCCTAGTTTGAATTCTCCCTTCCCCTATTTTTAATCCTTCTCCATCCCTACTATTTAAATTACAATGTTGTACTTATCCTACCCCTTTTGGCAGATCTCATCACCATTTCATATCTTGCATGAGATTTTATTGAAAAAAACACAAGCCTTGCATATTTAAAGTGTTTTTCCTTAATAATTGATGTTTATCATCCTAGGAACCAATATACACCAAATTATCAATAGAATATTTAGAAGTGGTAATTTTGATCAGATCCTATGTGTATTTAGTAACCTATGTTTGAGTTCCTAAATGTATTTAGTGATTTTGTGATCACTTCGTTAAGTGAGCATTGCATTCAAAGGTTGAATTTGACCTCACAATGACATTCCCAACCAAGATTGAGGGCACGATATACCACATTTCCCTCTCTATCTTTTGTTCTACACATTGATTTGTCTCACGCTTGTTTAGGAAAATAAAAAAGTAGCATATGGACAGCCACGACCTCACCAAGTGCCTCCTTGTCACTCCCAAAGTCTTGGTGAAGCAAGTAGTGTTAGACTTCATCCTTGGCTACAAAATGACTAAATCGGTGAGTATTTCTTTCCTCCTTTCCCTGTCATATATTTCATTCCTTTTCTGGGGTATTAGATTGGGAACAAACATAGTGAGCAAAACAAAGCATATATAGGATTTATAATCCTATCACTAACAATTTTTGTCTTAAGAGATGTTATTTTTATTAAGGGGAATTCTATGGTCATGAAAAATAAAATGGGAATATTGATAAGTCTAAATATTTTTACAATGATGGTATTATTGATGAAAAAGAAATAGTGTTTTGATTCCAAGAGCAACAATTCCACCTAGTATCCCCTCATCCGGTTCTTATATTCCAACCTGCAAGTCCTAATTCTATTCTAAGTTATTATAGGAAGGTAATAACCCTAAACTATTTTTATCTAACAACAAGAATTCAAATACATGAAGAATGTCCAATAGGTGAGATGATAAATTATGATTTATTTACATAAGCTGATTTTGAACCATCATGTTTAGAAGATACATGTATTACTGATGTTTTGGTGCCAACAATGTAATAAAAAATGGATTCCATTCATAAGAATGATACTTGGTAGAATACAAAACTTCCATATGATAAGAAATGTGTTGGTACTAAATGGGTCTACAAGACTAAGTACAATAGTGATGGTAGTGTTTAAAGATGCAAGACAAATTTCATTGAAAAACCTTCACTCAAATGTCTATAATAGATTATGAAGATACTTTTTTACTAATGGAAAGAAAAGAGACCATTATAATGACGATTTCACTAACAACTCAAAAGAAATGGAGCATATATCACATAGATGTGGAAAAATCCTTCTTGAATTAGTAATTAGAAGAGGATGTCTATGCACAACATCTAAAAGGTTTGGAAGTATAAGGTAAAGAATAGAAAGTATACAAGTTTAAGTAGGATTTATATGGCCTTAAGCCATCACCAAGAGCATGGTATGCTTCAAGAGAAGAAAAAGTGAGCCTACTCTTTACTAAAAATAGGAAGGAAATGATATTCTCATTGTGAGTTTTTATGTTGATGAATTTTTATATATGAGAAGAAATTCTATGGTGAAGGATGAATTCAAAATTTCTATGACAAATGAATTTGATATAAAATATTTAGGTCTCATGTAATGCTTTTCATTTTATGTTCATCAAGTTAAGGATTATATTTTCATTTGTCATAAAAATGCAAAGGATATGTTCAAAAAAATTAGTATGGTTGATATTAAACCAATCTCTATTTTAATTTCTCTTGGAGTTATGCTATGTTGAGAAGATGGTGCTAGAAAATATGATGAGAAAACTTACATAATTATTATTGTAATCTTCATGTTTCCAAGTCACACAAGACTAAATATTTCTTATTCATTTTCTCTTATCTCAAGGTATATGTTTGGGCCATCTAACAATCATATAAAGGTAGCGAAGTGGATTTTAAGGTATGTGAAAGGAGCTATCACTTTTGGTATTCATTATTATGCTAATCAAAACCTTGAACTTTTGCTTTAGTGACTTTGATTGGGGAGGTAGTTTGGATGAAAGGAAGTCTACATCTAGAAATGTTTTTCACTTGGTTCATGTTTTGTTACATGGATCCAAAAGAATAAAATCTTAGTTGTATTTTCATCTACTGAAGCATAATACATTATAGTCACTTCAGCAAGTACACAATGTTGGCATGTGTGTTCTAGTGTTGTCGCTGATGTAAAAGGTTCAAGGACATTAATGGAGAATGTTTATGACAAGAATTGTAACAGGAAATTTTTAGTGGTGATGACATGGGTATAAAAGTAATGGCATGGACTGTAAGAGTGAAAATGGTGAGAGTTGTTTGTTCAAGTAGGCCTAATCAGATGGTCTAGTTAGCAAGGGTGTTGATACATGAAGAAAAAAATATGCATGAAGGCACTGTGAAGTATGGTAGAGACATGAAGAGAATATTGGGAGTGTGATGAGACACTCATCTAGGTCTCAGAGATGATTACAAGGTTAAACATGGTTTGTAGGTGTATATGTATACCTAGTCTAGGTGTTGTGTTTTAATAGAGCATGAAGGTAAGTTTCGAGGTATTTTCATCCATCGGGAATGTAGAGGAGTGATACATGTTGTATTAATTATGTTATCACTTTTTGAAGGGATTTGAAGAACATGTATGGTGCTAACACACTTTATATAGGTCTAAACAAAACCTAATCTCTTGCCCTAGCTAGTAAAGTGAGATTGGTTGACAAGATGCAGAGCCAAATATGATTAGATGAGCATTGGAGAAGTTGAAATATGTTGTTCCAATAACGTGGAAACAATTTCAGGTTTGTATATTGAGTATTTTGCATTGTGTGATGTTTTTAGCTCTCCTAATCTCAAGAAGGTGTCTATTCCATCTCGATATGAGCTATTTCATGTTATTTGGCATGAGCAAAGTTTTCATGGGTACATGATACATTAAAGGATGTTGAAAGATGGAGCTAAGATTTTTCACATTTAGAATGAGATCAAATGATGTCTTTTTGTTTTTGAACAATCACTAAGAAGATAACGTGGTCAACAACCCTACCTAAACCCTAGTTCATTAGCGATGGAGGAAAAATTGTTGGTGTGAGATCAAAATGCATTAGATCATAAAATGTGAATATTGGAGGATTGAAATGACTCTTCCATATTTATGATGGTGGTGGTTTGGTTACTTGATAACAGGTGGAGCCCAATCATAATTTCATGTTTTTAGGAAATTTTGGTTTTCTTTTAAGTTTACCATTAGACCTATTTTCTAAATTGATGTTCTCACTATAAGGGAAGATAGGATACATGTTTGAGGTGATTTCATACCATAGCAGAGATGCTTGGATGTGTGCATAGGTTCAAAATTTAAGACTAATATATTAGGCTTGTTGACATTTTTTTGTAATCCTGGTACATGGGTACAAAATTGTTCACGTAACTCATTTTCAGTGGGAGACTGGCTAATGAACAGATAATAACCAGCTAGGAATTCAGTTCTAGGAAGCTCATTCCTAACATAGGAGGACATTCTAGGTGTCATCTTCACCAAGATTTATATCAACCATGAAGGACTAGTGCATGGCCTT
This sequence comes from Taxus wallichiana var. yunnanensis, assembly GCA_018340775.1. Classification (NCBI taxonomy): domain Eukaryota; kingdom Viridiplantae; phylum Streptophyta; class Pinopsida; order Cupressales; family Taxaceae; genus Taxus; species Taxus wallichiana. The sequence goes on along the minus strand of CM031237.1, from coordinate 730,732,881 downwards.
GATGGATACGGGAAAGACATCATACATAAAAAATTAATATGCTATACAAACAATGATTTAGATTGTAGATTGGAAAATTCATAAGTACAAGGAAGTAGGTTGTAGTTGCGAGGGGAGAATCGTTCATTCATTCATTCATTTTTTAGGTTCAATGATTAAATAAAAGTAAACATAAGTTATTTTAATTCCTTATTATTATATGCATTTGTATTATTTAATTGAGTTTTAGATGCTCATTTAGTTGTGTAAACTAAAAATTAACATAAAGGAAGCACCATATAACTCATTGCATAATTTTTTTATATATTCATAAGGAAATTGTACAATATTTTCCCATACAAGCCATGGGTGTTGAACCTTATTGCATTAGTGTTTTCATCGATATCATATGACATTTATTAAAAAGGAGGATTGAAATGTAAAATCTTTAGGGGCATGAAGGTTGGTTGGGAGTTCCTTCTCAATGAGGTTTGGTATTCACAAAATTCCTTCATGGTGAATTTTGAATAGTCATAATGTTTTTCAGGGTGTTACATGCTTGTTCAAAGTGTGGTTGATTCCCCCTGGAGGTATGGAGATGCTTTGTGTACTTTTCTTAGGTGTCCCACAATTTTGAAGTGGTTTTTCAATTATGTGCAAGGACTTCTAGGGTATATCATTAGGTCATGTATTGTAAGTCATGGGTGGAACTAGCATATTTAGGAATAATTCTAGAGCCTAATTAGGTATATGAAGTCAAAGAAGGCCATAAAAATCCTATGCATGGATGGGATGAGTCTAGGAACACTAGTTAGAGCATTCATGAGTAGCTACATATCATATTTCAACTCTTGGTGGAATATTTGAGGTCTTTCCTAGGACTTCCTTTGAGAACTTGCAGCATAGGCATAAAAATATATGCTTGGTCTTGATTGTGCGAGGCTCATATACGAGAAATCAAGATATGGAGCATGTAGAGAAAGGTATTGGAGTTTTGTATCTCAAGTTCCATGAAAATTTGAAGAAAATTGTTAAAGATATTGAAGTTTTACCAAAACCGGGTTAAGAAAGGTATGTCAAAATAGTGCCTCGACTTCTTAGCATTTGATAAAAAATGACCAGATTTCTTCAGATAAATCATAAGAGTGTTTTTTGAAGAGCATTAAAATATAGAGATTTTACAGAAATTATGAGGTCAAATGGTTGAATGACAAGAAATTTCTCTTCCTTTTTCTAGCACCTTTCACAAAACCCTCACCAAACCCTCATATTGAAGTGATGGTCAAGAAATGAGGTTTTTATCACCAAATAATGTGTGAAAGTGGTTAAAATAACTAAGGGTTATAGAGGACTCTCTCTAGTCCAAGTTGGTGGTACTTTTCCCTATGGGTGTGACTGTACTTTACGAGTTTTCAATTGTTTTGAAGGAATTTTAGTATATAGTACCAATTAGATCGCTCTACGATGAATTTCTTGTTGTGGAATATTTCAAGTGATGTGGTATTAGTGTTAATGAATATTTTAAGGAATGTACATTGCATATTTTATATGAACCAAGTTCATCTTCCTATCGTACTACTAAAGGATAGTTAAGACTAATTAGTCATGAGGGTTTGAAAGGGGTTTTGTGCATAAACCTATTATTTTGATTAAAAATGAATATGGATACTTTCTAAAGGTATGAGGTGACATGTTAGGGCTCATGCTTGGCATTGGTGAAGGGTTTTAGGACTAAATATTCTTGGTCTATAACCACTCTTTTTCCTAATAAATAAGACCGAGAAATAGAGATGCTCTTATGGATTTCTATTCATGACCCATGCTCACAAGTAGTTGGATATGGAGTAGAGATATCTTTCAAGATATTAGTGGAATTTTTGCTCATGTGAGTGAAGGTATGTTGGTAATATGTTTCCAAGTCAAGACTAGTCTTTTAGGCATTAAAAACAATCACACACAACCTGAGAAATGTTTAATTCTCATGAACATATTCCCTAACTTGGTGATTGGATTTGGTGTGGAAATTTTTTTAATAAAAGGATATTCTCATAAAATTTTCTTAGAATTAATGTTTAGAGGTTTCTATAACTAGTCCTACTAGTTCTTGAAGATTGGGTCTAGTTTCTCATAACCCTACCTGAGTATGCTTTGAAAAACATGCAATTTTGAGCCATTTCCTATGGAGTGAAGCAAGGAACAATCCTATGGAGATGAAATACATCCTTAACCATATTTGAAAGGTATATTTGAAGTCATGATAAACTTAGAAAGTGATAGGTTTTCTCAAACCTGTGAAGATGCAAATATCTACTTATAAAAATTATGAATACCTTGCTCAAATGCATGAGTCAAAGCCCTTTATTGAAGATTATCTATAAGTTGTAAATAACTTTCCAAAAGCTTTAAAATATTTGAAAACCTATTAGTTGTATTGTTTCAAGCACATATAATACCGTGATTTGAATTCACTAGGATTGTATGTTGAAAATGCTCTCTTCTTTGTTTTTCAAGATCTCCAAACTCTTGTTGTTGATACAAAAATGATGTAGACTTAAGGATCCCGATAGAATGGAATGTATTGGTTTGATAAGTTACCCTTTTCTTCAAGTTTAAAATTGTGTTCTCTATTTCTTTCTCCTAATTCTCTCATGTGTGATCTTATGAGACTTCAAGTATAAATGGAAAATATTAAAGGAAATGAAGAGCTATTAGAGAACATTATAAGGATTTTTAACATCCTGAGTTGATGAATACAATTGGCACATATTTCAGTTTTCTAGAAGATACAATCAGTCTTTTTGTTATAAAACTAAGTTGCAGGGTAGAAAAAATGTTTTTTCTTAAAGATCGAAGGCTAAGGATTTGGAAAGATTTATTTTTTCATCATTGATGTCGTAGAATCTTGACAAGTCATGAAATTGTAGGGTAGGTTATTGATCCTATGTTAGATAAAATTGTTGCTATATGAAAAATTCTTTTTGAAGACATTTTATCTCCTTCTATGATTTGCAAAGATAGTTAGTTTAATATTTATAGGAGTTTAAGTGAAAATGTCATGTGTATGAGTCTATCCTATTTATAATTTTTTTTTTTAAGTATGAAAATGTGGTTGAAGAATGTAAAAGATAGTTGATAATGTATTGAAGCTAGTACAATTAGTGAAGGTGTATGAAAAGTGTGTATGAGAAAATTTAGGATCACAATTTTTTGTAAATGCAAATATGTAAAGTGAGTGATCATATTGTTGTAAAGTATAAGTTGAAGCTCAACAAGTCTCGAAAGTAGGTTCTTTCATGAAATATGTACCTTATAAGGATTCAATTAGGTGCTTGATTAGATCTTGAATATGGTTCTTCATGTTAAGTAGGTGCTCAAAAAATTTGATACATTTGTAATCTTCTATTAGAAATATTGTCCAACTTAGTACATTGATTTCACGGTGAGTTTTCTCCCATCACGAGTTTCCCACTTTAAATCTTTTTAAAAAATTTATCATGTGTTTCACTTGTTTATAGCTCATTTTTAATAGTGCTAATTATTCATAATAAGTAACCAATTTGAATTTCCATTAAAATTTTGAATTTAAACTGATTTATTCTCCCTCTCGGTGTCTTTATTTCCAACAAACAGTATCAGATTTTGGTCCTTGTGTAGTGAGTTGAATAGCTCAAATAAAATCAAGATAACTCAAGAATGGAAAGAAATCAATCACAAAGTTGTTTCTCTACCTCCAAGGCACATCTCTTAAATGGATCCAAAAATTATTGTTTGATTGTTAGAATGAAAAATTACCTAATTTCCATAGGATTTGACAAATGGCAATCAATTAGTGGCTATACTATTCCAGTAACACCTCCTAACGATGCAACATGAATGAGAGAGTGAAAATATATCAAAAGCTATGAATGCAATCCTTTTTGGAATGGATGAGGCTGAATTTATAAGCGTTATGAATTGCACTACAACCAAAGAGATTTGGGACAACTTGAAGACCATCTATGAAAGGGATATTAAGGTTATCATAGTTAATTTCATATCCTTAAAATGAATGAAGGTGACAATGTTGCATCATACCTACAAAGGGTAGATGAAGTGATAACACTTATTAGAGGCTTGTGAGAGAAAATGGAGGAGACTATGAGTGTCCAAACAGTATTAAGATCCTTGTATTATAAATATGATTCCAAGGTGTTAATTTTGGAAGAAGAGAAATACTTGATCAATCTAAAAATGGATGAAATCCATGGTATTTTAACTTCTTATGAACTAATAATAACTAAATAAAAATCAGATAAGAAAGAAGTAACATTCAAGGTTGATAAGGAATTCCAAGCTAAAAGAAGAATAAATTTTAATTTGATATGGAGGTAGATGATGAGAAGATTTAAGTTATTTTTTTCAATAAACTGAAAAGAGGATCAAGTAAGTAAAAGGGAAATATACCATTCATGTGTTTCAATTATGGAGAATCTGGTCAATTTGCATGCAAGTGTCCTAATAAGAATATGGGATATCAAGGTGAGCATGATGAATAATCCTCTCAGAAGAAAAAGAAGATATACAAGAAACATGAAGGAAACAAAAATTATTTCAAGAATAAAAGAAACTTCTATAATAAAGAAGAATCAAGCTCATGTGAATCTGGTGATTCAAAAAAATCTGAAAGTGAAGATGAAGGGAATCAAAATGAAAATCTCTTCATGGTCATGAAAGTGACCTCTATAATCAACACAAAAGATAAAAATTTGCTTTAAGATGAAATTTTGGATGAGGAGGATATCTTGATGTGAATCTTGAAGATGAGTTAATTAGTGAACTAGAAGAATTAAAACACCAAACAAAGAATAATAAGAAGTTAATATTAATGGTGAAACAATATGAAGAGAAAATCAGCCTTCTTAAGAATACACATGACAATAATGATCAAGAGTATGAATACATGGTCAAGGAACTTGAGGCACAACTAAATTTGATCGAGTAATATTACAAAACCAAGGAAGAAGAGAATATAAAATTAAAGGTAGAGTTATAACTATTGCAAACTCAATTGGATCAAAATTTAAACAAATTAAAGGCCTGTCACAAATTTGAGAAAATCTCAAATGATTTAGATGAAATCCTAAGAAATCAAAGAGATTTAATTGATAAAATTAGACTACTATTTAAGGAAAAACTTAACGATGGTGAACCAAAAGTAAGAATTTAATTAATACCACTTAAGAACCAACCAAATAAATGAATGTTGATGTTAAAAATTAAAAAAGAAATAAAATTCAAGTAAACAATACCACGCAATAAGGTATGTGCATTATTTCCATGGCTATTACTTTTCATGTAATATGTTTGGTCACAAATATTAAAAGTGTAGGAGAAATTAAAATTGTCATGGAAGACACCTCAATTGATATCATCTAAGAAACAAGAATGAATTGATTTTCTTGAACTGTCAAAATTCTAGTCACATAGTAAAGTTTTTCTATCAAAAACCTCTAAAGCAAGGCAAGAAGGTGTAAATGGTTGAATCGAGATCTAATAAGTAAGAAGGAACAAGGTTTGATAGTGCAGAATTAATTTCATTCTAAAATTCAAGGCATGCAATGCTACAAAGACAATAGATACTCAGGTCATATGACGGAAACAATGGAAATTTTGTCTCTCTATAAGAAAATGAATCATGAACGGTTAGATTTGGTGATAATACATCATCTAGAAGCGTAGGTAAGGGATCAATAAGTATTGGAAATGGAAATAATATCACTAAAAATTTCATATATGTGGAAGGTCTAAAACAAAACCTTTTGTGTGTAATTTAGGTGTGCAAGCAAGATAGGGTATATAGTAGTTTTTCATGATAAAGGGTGGGACATAAGGAAGAAAAAATCAGGTAAGGTGGTTGTGCAAGCAAAAGAAAACCAATAACAATATATATGTCCTAAAAAATATCAACAAAGAAAATTATTTTACTAGCAAGGTGGATGGTAGTTGTATTTGACATAGGAGGTTAGTACATCTCAAATTTAAATGCCTTGTTAAAATCAGCTCCAAGGAATGTGTAAGAAATATGCCCAAGATCACGAAACCTATTCACACTCTCTGCAAAGCATGCCTACATGGAAACCAAAATACAAGAAGCTTTAAATCCAAATACTATTCTACTACAAGGCCTCTAGAGATAATTCATATTAATCTTGTTGGACCAACCGAGACTGAAAGCATTCAAGGAGAGAGCTCGTTTATGCTACTAATTGATAACTATACAAGGATGACTTGGGTTTCCTTCCTCAAAGATGAATCAAAAGCACTAGAAAGGTTCAAGACATTTAAAGCACTAGTGGAGAATGAGAAGAGTGCAAAAATAAAATCTTGAGATATGGAAAAGGAGGAGAATCATTTTCAAATGAGATTGATGAGTTTTTGAAACTCATGGGATAAGAAGACATTTTTTAGTCTGTAAGAAAACCTCCACAAAATGGGGTTGTGGAGAGAAAGAAAAGGACAATAAAAGAAATGGCAAGAACCATGTTGAATGAATCAAAATTATCCTTTGGATATTGGAGGGAGGTACTTAGTATAATAAAATACATCTTGAACAAAGATCAAATTAAAATATACAACAAGAAGACACGTTATGAACTTTTGAGAGGAATACTTGTAAGTGTAAAACACCTTAGAGCATTGGGAAATAGTTGTTTTATGAAAAGAGATGATGAAAATCTTGGTAAGTTTGATTCAAGGATTAATGAACAAATTTTCTTAAGGTACTCAGTAGTTATTTTAGCATATAGGTGCTACAATAATAGCCAAAAAAGATACTAGAGAGAAAAAATGTCACAATTTATGAATCATACCCAAAAAGACTATAAATCAGCCTAAGGAGACTCCTAAGAGCATTGAAAATATGGATGATGATGAAATTTCTGAAGTTTTTTAAGAATAAGAGAGTGAAGATGAAGAAATACTAGATATTAGAGCTCCTTCAAGAAAAGTTAAGAGAGATCATCCTCCAAATTAGATCATAGGGAACAAAGAAGGATGCATACAAATAAAAGGTTGAAGAACATTCAAGATCAAGATAGCATATCCCTTCTATCCAAGAGATAACCAAGGAATGTCATGGAATCTAGGAAGGACCAATAGTAGATTGAAGTAATGAATAAATAACTAGACCAAATAGAGAAAAATTAAAATTTGGAAATTTTCCTATGCCAAAGAAAAAGAACATCATTGGAATGAAGTGGGTGTTTATAAACAAGTTTTATGAAAAGGTAAATTTACAAAAATAAGGAAAGGTTGGTGTAATATCTCGAAAGTGCACCCTATTGAGAGATTAATGCGGGTGTTCGAGATTTCTCTAAATCTATCACTTTCGTGAGATACAATGGAAACACCTTAGGTCTGTGGGTATACCTATTTTTGAGGTGAGTCAGTGATATTAAGGTCGGTTCCTTTTTTATGTATCCTAAACTAATTTTTGGGGTTTTGAGTGTAAAAGATGATTGTAACTGAAATTGAAAAGGGGTGATATGACAAACTTGTTGAGGATTTGACTGAGTATATGCAAAATTAAATTGAGAGTAAAATTTGGATGTATAAACCAATGGTTTTCAAAGCAGAATATTAAGGCAAAAACACTTATGTATTGAAGTATAAATGAAAACAACACAATAATATAAACTTGCACACTAAGATTATTCAGAAAATACCAAATTTGCAGCAAGGTAATATGAATAATTAGGGAATTAACATTCACAAGAATTAATGAAGATATACACACCACTGCAAGTAATTGGAATGATGGAAATACGTTCTCATTCAAGGAAAAACTTAAAAAAATTCTTCAACACTCCTATGTCCAAAAATTCCTCCCTTTTTCTTTCCAATTGCACATAATATATAGCAAGATTATTCACCCAACCCATCCTAAAAATAGGCTAAAATTTTTACTCTCCCATGCATGCTAATTTTACCCCTTTATCATGAATAAATAAAGGAATAAAAATAGACATGTTAATATAATGAGACATTAATAGCCTTGATTACAAAAATACATTTCAGTCAAAGTGCAGTTGACTGGTCTATTTTTAAATAAAGTTGGATGAATAATTTGGCTAATAATAGCCTTTGCTTACTATGTAAGTCTTCTCCAATGTGTATACAAACTGTTTGATGTGATACTTGTAACTTGATCCATGTGCAAAGATAAATTTAGCACTATTTAATTCCACCCCCTTGGATGCACATACAAAAATAACCCCCTGTATGAGTAAAACTAATTCTTTAATTTTTAATACTTTACAAAAATATTCATCCAAAGTGTGGGGACCACTTGCAGGCTCTGATGTTGACATCTGTGCACATACTCAACCTTTTTTACTCTTTCCCTGTTATGTCTCCTATTAGATGACATGAAAAAGATATTTCTTTAAAAGAAAAAATATTTCTTGGTCTTCAACACTTAGCAAAATAGAAAAACTCCACCCCACTATGGGGACCACCTTCATTCTTCTCCATTTTCCTTTTACAAATATTTAGGTAAAGTTTGCAAAGTTTAAGGTAAAGCAACCTTTGGATAATAATCCCCTCTTTGACTTGGCATTTATTATGATTAAATAATCATGGGGCTTCTCCTTTTGATTTTGTCATTGGCATATATTGGAGTTTGAATACTTGGCATACTTTGATGAAAATATTTGGGCACCTTGAATATTTTCGAATCAATTATTTAGAACCTTTAGAAAGGTCAAAGAAAATAATATGCTTGGCCACCTTTTGATTAATCATGATGCTCTAAACAATAGTCTTCAGGCCCTTCATGCAATATAATGGTTGTCGGAATTTGATTATTTCATGGCATATGGTTTTTTTTTAGACCTTGGACAAGTCAATGCAATGATTATTATTGGGCCCATCCCCCTCCCCATGATGACTTGAACTTTAGTTTGGTTGGTGGAACCATTTAACTCTTGTTGAGTTCTACACTTTGTGGTTGAGTTGGCGATTATGACATCCACCAATTGATCTTTATCTTGTGTTTAATATTCACTTTGTTGATCTATACCTTGACCTAATTGTGGAAAATATAGAGTTTTCATTAAATAGGGTGATGGATCTTCATCTGTTAGATCTTATACCAACCAATCTTTACAACTGATGTTTTAACTCGCTCGACTCGCTATTTGGATTAGTTCTTTAATGTATGTCATCTTATCCTAGATATTTGATCTAGGCCATTGATATTAACTCCGGATGAGTTATTTTTATTTAAAATATCCTCAAACTTATATTTTCTTCATTTTACATGCTTCTTTTGGGCGGTGAAGCAATGGAAATTTTTCCCGTCATACCCATTCTTTGTTTGATCTCGAGCTTGATTTCCTCCTGCAAAAAAAGGTTGTCTAGGGCTTTGAATATCTATATTTTCATTAATTTTTCTCTCTTTAGAGCTTTTGAGTGAGATTTTATCACATGGTCTGTCATTGTTGAATCCTTTGATTTCTCTCTAAGTGTTTCTATGACAAGCTTCATGAACTCTTCGATCTTTTGAGCTTACTATGATTTCCTTGTGACCAACATGAAAGGGTTTCTTGTAAAGGTATTTCAAATCTCTCTTCATCCGAATGCCTCTTCTCTATCCGAATAAACTATCACCATTCATTAATAATTCGATTTTCAAAGTTTTTGTAATTAATGCATCCATTTTTGATGAAAATTTGAGCTGTTGGTCTATGCATTCTTTAATAATGAACCCCTTTTGGTTTTCTTGTTTTTTTAATTCTGCGACACTTTCATGAGCTCAAATAAGCTTCTAGGTAATTCACATTTTGTCTTTGTAATTCAACCCTTCTAAGGTTTCAACTTCTTCGGGGAAAATGGAAAGTTCTTTTTATTTCCTTTTGCTCTCTCACTAAGATTTTAAGATTCTTTCATGGCCGTGGAAAATAGAAACTTTAAATTTTGAATATTTCATGGGTATCTAAAAATATCTGCATTTTATTCATTTTCTTGAGGATTTGGATTTTTAAACTCGCGTTCCTCACACTTAGTCATCTAGAAATATCAGATATAATGTTTTCAAATTTACAGGTATTTTGTATTTTATGATAACATTCATTGTTTGTCTCGTATCAAAAATTATGAGCAATTCTTAAATTCATGGAACCATTATCATGTAGCTTCTTGCATTTATTTGTGATCTACACATCATACATTACTATAGTAATAGTAGAAATCTTGTACGATAACTTTAATTATCTTTTCCTCTTTTTTGCTTCTTCATGTGTAAAATAATGGTTTCTTTACAATGCAAGTTTGACCCTTAAATAATTTACACTAAACCATTAAGGAAAACAATTATATATTTAGGACACGGTTTCATAGATTTCGCATGACTTTGGCTGCGAGAATGTTTGCATAACCACGGTTAAAAATGCTTTGAGGAAAGGTGAGCTATAGCCCATGTAGGGCGTTTGAAGACACGGGTAAGAAAGTCGAAAAAGCGGGAGGTGCGCTGCACGGTGCGGTCTGCTGCAGATTCACATTGGAAAGTCTGCGCAATATGACAAAACTTGCTGAGGAAAAGCAGATTTCAGACTGCAATCGGACGGCTAGCAGAGAAAAGGAGGAAATACTGAGATCCACACCTTTGGCTTGGAATAAGCTTTTTCAAAGCCCTAACCTCAAGGTGGGTCCGAAAAGCACTGAACAGTTCACATGGGAAATGGACAAAGAGGGTGCCACCTGTCTTAGGGTCCCAGATGGTTTTGTTGATAGAGCTTTAAACAAAACAAACCTCTCCCTCGTTGGTAAGTTTCTTGGCTCTAGACCTAATATTGATTTCATTAGAAAATGGGCTTTGAGAAAATGGAAACCCAAGGGAGCCCTAAGCATTACCATTATGCCAAAAGGTTTTTTCTTGGCTAAATTTAACCAACAAGAGGATTTAGATTCGGTGTTACTTGGAGGCCCCTGGTGGTTGGGAAATATGGGTCTTTTTTTGAAAAAATGGTATCCGGGTTTTGATCCAAATACAGAAAACATAAACACCATTCCTATCTGGTGTAGGCTACCAGGTTTGCCATTGCATCTTTGGGATGATGAAATACTGTTAAATATTGCAAAATCCCTTGGCTCACCTATTGGTTTAGATGGACCCACAAGAAACAGATCCAGGCTTGCTTTTGCTCGGTTCTGCATTGTCTCAGCCATTGATCAGGAGTTTCCAGAGCACATAATATTGAAAACTAGATTTGGATCCTGGACTCAAAGAATTGAAGTTGAGACCTTAAGATGTAAGCGATGCCAAAGCATTGGTCACTCTGACGAAAACTGCAACAAGAAGAAGACCCCTCTTTTGGTTTCTGTTCAGCCTGAGATTGACGCAGATCTAAACAAAGTCAACAAGGATCCAAGCCAGGAAAGGAAAACTGAAGATAAAGGTCCCAGCCAGAGAAATGTGCAGTTAAATAGCAGGGGGAAAAAAAAAAAAAAAGGGGGTTTTAGAACTCATATTAAGAAACATCTTGTCTGGCGTCCCAAAGATGCTTCAATAGCTTCCAATGAAGTAGTGGTCAAAACTATGAAGGCATCTCCGGACAAACCTTTTGAAACTTCTGTGAAGGATGACCTTGCTAAGGATTCCTTGGAAGTGAACGAACAAGAAGGTTTAATCCCTTCTGGTTCAGATGAGAAAGAAATCCTGACATTCATTAGAAAGGAAGCTTGCAACAAGGAGAATATGGATGTGAGTGAACCCCTGGCGATCCTCTCTTCTGGAGAGACAGGAAATGCGGATCCGCTGCCATACCTCAGCATTTCAACAGCGTCTGCGCAGGACTGTTGCAGCCTCAAAACTGCTTCTGGTCATACTCCTGACAGTATCCATAAGGAACAAAAGGTAGGGGGGATCACGCCTACCATGGAAAAGAAGACCTTTTAATCCCTTCTGGTTCAGAAGAGAAAGAAATCCTGCCTTTCGTTAGAAAGGAAGCTTGTATCAAGGAGGATATGAGGGTGTTTGAGCCCCTGGAGTCTCTCCCTACTGGAGAGAAAGGAATTGAGGATCCGCTGCCATACCTCAGCATGTCAACAGTGACTGAGCAGGTCTGTTGCAATCACACTCCTGTCAATATTCATAAGGAACAAGAGGAAGGGGAGATTACGCCTGCCAAGGAAAAGGAAGATCCAGACTCTGGGTTCACTTTGGTCATCTCAAAAAAGAAAAAAAAAAGAATGGAAGGCTTTGAAAGGATCCCAGAATCACTTTATAGTGAAAAGAAAAAGGAAATTGACAATTGGGACACCTCTACCTCCAGAAAAACCAGATCTTCAGTTAGACGATTAGCTGATTTTGGAGGAAGCTCGAAAAGAGGAAGACCCTCTAAAAAAAGACTCTCAGAGCTAAGAAAACAGAGAGGGATATTGCAGATGGTGTTCAGCGACAACTGAACCACCAAGCAAATCCAACTACCAACCATTCCATATGAAGATCATATCTTGGAATATTAGAGGCCTTAACGGTTACTCTAAGCAAAGAAACATCAAGGAGTTACGGGACTCCAGTAACCCCAGCATTTTGATTCTTCAAGAAACTAAGATGAAAGCAATGTCCATGGATAATATTAAAAATAATTTTTGGGATAGCTCTGAAATGGCGGCTGTTGATTCTCAGGGTGCTTCCGGAGGGCTGGCAACTCTTTGGGATAAAAGGCACTGTACTGGTATGATCCTTAGTGATAATTTTAATCATCTTGCAATTAAGTTTGTCACTATTGAAAAAAAGTGTGAATGGATCTTGTCTAATATCTATGCCCCTAACTCTGCTAGTGGTAGAAGAAAACTATGGGCTGATCTTAAAATCTTTAGAAACCAGCACAGTTCTGCTAACTGGCTTATCATGGGAGATTTCAACTCCCCTCTAAACCCAGGCGAAAAGTTTGGGGGAACCCCCACCTTCTCTAATGGTATGGAGGATCTTGCTGATTTTATCACTGAACAAAACCTCATTGATGTGGATCTGCATGGTAATAAGTATACTTGGAACAATAGAAGGGTGGGAAAGGGGCTCATTCAGGTGAGACTGGACAGGGCTCTTATCTCGGCAAACTGGATTCTTAGCCAAGACTTTTACCTCTCTTCCCTGCCCAGAATTGGATCGGATCATAATCCGATTGCTTTAAGCTTTCTAAATTGGACCAAACCTGCAAGAAGCTCATTCAAATTTGAAAAAATGTGGATGGAGCACGTTGATATCTATGATAGAATAAAGGAATGGTGGGATTGGAATGGGGAAGGCACTGCCCAGTACAGATTGGTCCAAAAACTCAAAAATGTCAAAAAGCAAGTCAAACTTTGGAACAAAAATGTTTTTGGAAACATCTTCGGAAAAAAGAAAGAATTAAAACAGAAGCTTCAGGATCTTGAGTTAAAAATGGATACTATGGGGAGATCAGTTGAAGATGAAGTAAATGAAAAGAGAATTCTTTCTGAGTTACACACGATATGCAGTAGAGAAGAATCCTTTTGGCGCCTTAAATCAAGAGCTATCTGGCTTAAAGAGGGGGACAGGAATACAAAGTTCTTTCACATGACCACTCTAAAGCACAGGGCCAGTAATAGGATATTAGAGGTTTCTAAAAGCAACGGAAGTATTACTAAAAATCCAAACAGCATTAAGAAGCAAGCACTTGAATTCTACAAAAATCTTCTTAGAGAGAGTAATGTCAGCAATCCGGAAGCTATTTCCTTCATGCTAGAGGCAATCCCCCAGAATGATATTGAAGACCAGAAATTCAGAGATATCACTAAAGCGGTCGCGCTTGATGAGCTAAAAAAGGCTGTTTTTTCTCTTGAGGGGGATAAGGCTCCTGGACCGGATGGATTCTCCATTAATTTTTTTCAGAAATTCTGGGAAATATGCTCGGAGGATCTTCTCAAAGCGGTTAATGAATTTTTTAGATCGGGAAATCTTCTAAAAGAGCTCAATAACACACACATTGTGCTGGCACCTAAGAAAATGAATGCAAAAGATTTCAAGGATTTGATGACCCATCGATGTGGTTAGGATAATACAAGACGGTGTGATTATGGTACACGAAACTATGCATTCTATGGAAAATAACAAAAAGGCTAACATGATCCTTAAGCTCGACATGAATAAAGCCTTTGAAAAGTTTCTTGGGTCTTCCTTGACGGGATTCTATCTAAATTTGGGTTCACGAAAAGTTTAGAAAAATTGTTAAATCATGTATATCTACGGCCCCGGGTTCTCGTGGTTGTTAATGGAGATCCTGTGGGATTCTTCACCAGCAGACAGAGGTCTAAGGCAGGGAGACCCCATCTCCCCCCTTCTCTTCATCCTTCTGGCTGACAGCCTTAGTAGAACAATTAGCAGAGCGGTGGAAGACGGCCTTTTAAATGGTTCTAAACCCACTTCTCTCAGCCAAGCTGTCTCTCATCAACAGTTTGCAGACGACACTATCCTTCTTCTTCTGGCCTCAGTGGTTGAAGCTAAAGCTATCAAGGCTCTTCTGCAGCTTTATGAATCTGCTTCCGGGCAAGAGATCAATTACGACAAAAGCATCCTTTTTTTCTTTAACACCCCTGGGGAAAGACAACTCAAGATTGCTAAAATTCTGGGCTGTAAAATTGGTACTCTTCCAGCAACGTACTTAGGCCTCCCTCTTGGCACGAAGAAAGTCTCTCACACGGTGTGGGATGATTTATTGACGAGATTTCAGAAAAAAATGGCCGGTTGGAAAGGGACCACTCTCTCTAGTGCTGGTAAGTGCCTTCTCATTAAAAGCACACTCCAAAGTTTGCCCATATATATCATGTCACTATTCAAAATTCCTTCCTCCTTCAGAGAGAAAATTGAAAGGATTCGAGAAAAAAATTTATGGCAAGGCATGGAAGAAAAGTTCAGATTTCACCTTGTGGCCTGGGATAAAGTCTGCACCCCTAAATCTAGGGGAGGGCTGGGAATAAAAAATATTGAGAAAATGAATGAGGCACTCATTGCTAAGATGGGCTGGAGATTGCTTTCTGAGAAACAACCCTGGATTGATGTCATTAAAACAAAATACTTGAATCGGCAAGTCGTTTACTCCTATCTCGCATGATGAGCAACTCCCAATGGTTCCATTTTTTTGGAATAATCTGGTTAAGTAGAAACTTCATTAAGAAGGAAGCAAATGGAAAATTGGGGATGGCAGCGACATTAACCACAGGAGGATAAGCTGGTCCAATGATAATCTCTTGGAGAGATTTGGGACTGCTAAGGACAGTCTTATAAGAAAATATGGAACTAAAGTTAAGGACTACATTGATGGAAATGGCACCAACAAGAATTGGAAAAGACTTACTATGGAGAGTATTGAACTGAAACTGACTATTTCCTCCCTCCAAGACCTTTTGGATCTCTTCCCTTTGTGTCGGTTTGGATTCCAAGGATGAGCTGATGCGGAGCAATTCACACGAGGGTAAATACTCACGGTCAAATCTGGTTATACCGAGTCTTTTCCCTGATAACCAATCGACTTTAATTTGGAACTTGATCTGGATGCCTGAGTTAACCCCCAAAATAAATTTTTTTCTTTGGCTGGCCATCAGAGGCAAAATTCTCACCACTGACAATTTGATGAAAAGAGGTTTTATCATTCCCAATTGGTGCCACCTTTGTAGGAATAACTATGAAGACATTAGACATCTGTTCATACACTGTGATTATGCCTTTAGAGTTTGGAACTTTGTCCTTTCCAAATTTGAAGCTCTCTGGGTGATGCCGGAGGATCTTACTCAGCTGTGGAACCAATGGAACCCACCATTCAGACATTGTGCTATCAGAAGAATCTGGAAATTAGCCATCCCGCATTTAATTTGGAGGATCTGGAAGGATAGAAATAATATAGTTTTTAGAAATAAGAAGCAGAATTTTAAACTCACTACTGGCAAGATCTCCCAAGGCATCAAAGAGGACATGGCCAGATTTAAACCTCCTAAGAACAATTGTTACCCTGAAAATGAAAAGCACATCTTATCAAATTGGCAGATCGGATATTGGAGCAACCCCGGGAATAGTGTGGATAGATCTTTGGTCAAATGGCATCCCCCTGAATCCAATTGGTTCAAGCTGAACTTTGATGGTGCCTCTAAGGGGAACCACTGGAGCATTCTTTGGAGGAGGAGCAATACGGGACCATAAAGGTAATTTGATTGTTGCATATGCTGGAAAAATGGGAATCCAAACCAATCATTTTGCAGAAGCTTTATCTATTCTCTGGGGTTTGAGAGTTGCTCGGGCCCAAAATATCCAGAACCTCATTGTTGAAGGGGACTCCCTTAATATTATTAATCTGCTTAATCAGTCCTCTTCTCCTAGCTGGAATATCAAAGATTTTATCTCTGAGTCCATAAGCATCAGTCATACCTTCAACAGCATCAGAATCATACATACTTACAGGGAAGGTAACAAGCCGGCCGATGCAATGGCCAATTATGGCATTAATATAAATTTCACTATTTGGGATAATGATAGTATCCCTAATCAGCTTCACAACAAACATACATGCGGACCTTCACACATGCAAACAATCTCTAAAGATATGCGTTAATCTTTGGAGAAATCCATAAATTCTTCCCACAGTCTTGTTTTAGTTTATTTGGCGTGGCATATGATATCTACTCCAAATGATGGCAAGATTTTGTTTAGGAACTTCAAGTGGAGCCGTCTAAATTTAAAAACAGCGCACGCGGAAGTCAATGATAATTTGTTGATATTCGGTTGCCAAGCTCCGCGAAAACCGAAGATAACTACAAGGTGAAAGCTGACAGGATAAGGGTTTTCACGCGCGACTTCACGCAGACTCAGATCGGCAATCCTACAGCCGTTCGTGGGAGGACCAACGGCTACAGTTCCCATTTTTATGCGACCCGCAACGGCGAGAAACGAATCACTCTCAACGCCCAAAGGTATTTTGAAAATTGTTGTAACCAGCACATCCTTGTGAAGATGGGAGGGCCTCCCTGCCAGATTGAGCCGTGTGCAGACCCTGACTGGAAAGATAACACTGAGCTCTGGAACATTCTTAGTATTGGCGGATTCACCAACTTTGTGGAGAGAGTGCAAGGGCATGATCAAAGCATCTCTGTTCGCTTTGCCAAGGATTGGAATGAGAGGATGGTCGACTATGGAGGGCAGAAGATTCTTATTAATGACGAACTCATAGCCGAAGCGACTGGCCTCAGCTTGGAAGGATACCGCTTCTTCAACAAGAGGGTTATCAAAGAGGCTGAAGAGAGAAGATTTGTGGAGGAGGAGGAGAAGCTTATATTCAACACCGCGGGTCTGCTTGTTAATTCAATTCCTTCTCCGTATGATGAAGTCACCCGCATGATGATTCGCTACATATCCTTGGAAGGCAGGTTTGTTACTGTCCCTGCCAAGCACCTTGTCTTTTTGAATCACTTTCGTAGGAGTAGGTTGGTTTGCTTTCCCCACTATCTGTTAAACTCTCTTGAGCGCTCCATTTTGGAGTTCCAGAAGCATACCCGGGCGGTTCCCCTTCACCAAGGGCTTATTCTGCTTATTCACAAGCACTGCCTTATTAAATTCCCCGGTCTCCCTTCCTCTCCCGGCCTGGCTTTGGGCTCTGTTGCTGCCAGTCCTGTCTCCCCTGCTGTCCCTGCTGCTGCCCCCGCCTCCGGTGCTGATGCCCCCATGCAGGCTGCTCATGCTTCTCCTTCTTTTCCTCCTGCTGCTGCCCCTGCCACCCACACTGTCTCTACTTCTAAACGTGTCACCAGGGCTTCTAGGAGACTCAACCTTGAGTCTCATCAATTTGAGGAGAGGATGAACCTTTGGATGACATTGCTCGTGATCTGCTTTGAACATTAGTAGTGCCTTGGGTCCCAGGCGGAACCAACGGATAACCCTTACAGAAGATTGGAGGCCTTAGAGGCTGAGCTTAAATTGCTGAAGGATGAGGTAAAAAATCTTGCTAAGCAAAAAGGCAAAAAAAGCATTGAGGGAGAAGGGAGCATTGGCAATAGCCAGCTTGATGAAATATACAAAAAACTGACCTCCCTTGACTCCCGCCTTGGGAAAACGAAGACTAGGCATGAGTATAATATTGCAGCATTCAGGGCCATAGAGGAATTCATCGAAGGTCATGCAAGAAGTGTTTCGCATCTCAGCGGTGTCCCGATGACTCTTTGGGGCAATGAGAAAGAGAGTAAAAGAACCGAGAGAGGATCTCGATAAGACGGATGCTTTGCTCATATGACCACGCCTGGGTATGTACCATGCTTGGAAAAAAGTAAAGATGAGTATTGATCAAGCGGCCAAGAAGTAGTCTAGTTTTACTACCTTTGCTTTTGTAGGCTGCTTTGTTTTGTTGCCGTTGTTTTTCTTTGTTAAGTCTCGTTTGTGTTCTTTGTTTCTAGGCTTCGGTGTTCTTTGCTGTAACTTTTGTGCTTTGATACTGACTTCTCTGCTCCTCTCTCTTATTCGAGCTTTTAGGCCTCCTTTTTGTACACAAGGGTATAGTCCCTTTCAAAAACTATTTACCAATATTAAAAAAACAATTATATATTTAGGAAATTACATCTTGGATAACTTGTTGATGATTGTAAGAAATATATTTCACCATGATGAAATTTTTGACTCAAATCCTCCTAAAAAGAATTGTTTTACAAAATTATATTCACTTGCCCCCTTTGCATTTCGTATTTAGTAGGAATTATACCTGAATATGTTTGAATTCTAATATTCTTTTGGCTATTGAATCTTTATGAAGTATGAAAAATGTCAATAAATTCCTTCAAAGTCATTTTTCCTATTTATTTTGTTAATCTTCAAGAAACTTTGATATATCAAAGTGGTCAAGAATGTAGTTTGTTGATTTCAATTTGAAGGAAAAGTAGTTGTAGCTTGCTCGAGAGGAAGATACCTTCAATTGTTATTTATATTAATTCCGTACCTTTCGATGTATCATGTGTTTTGATTTCAAGTCTAATGCTAACCTTACAGGTGATGAGATCTACAACTAACACGATGATTGTACTTGATCCTTGAAATTATTATCATTATATTAGTTCTATTTTACACTTGTATGAGATATTAAATATTGGTTGTTGGCTCGCTATTAGAACCTAATCATGTATGTTGTGCTTAGTTATTTGCCTCTATCTCGATTGAATCTAGGTTTCATTTTGTTTTTTTAATACCCAAACTCTCTATATAGCATTTGATTTCGTTGCACTTGTACATATTTTGCTATGTTGTATCTTTACAAATAGTCTATTCTTGTAGAAACCACTCAGCAACCTTTTCTTATTCAACTATACTTGATCATGTGTTTGATTTTTTGGAGTATGTGTCTGTAGCTTAGAATTATGTATGTTGAGGAGTAACTTCCTTTTGAAGGAACATAGGCTATGATTTCATTTTGTTAAATAAGGCTTAGCTTGTTCCTTCTCTATAAATCTTTGTTGTTCTTGTTCTCTTGTTGATTCTAAAAGCGCAGGTTCTTATGATGCTCAAACTGTCCTAGTAGATGATGATGTCTCAAACACTTAGATTCTACAAATTTTCTCTAGACTATTGTAGATGTCATTAAGGATTCCAAAAACTAGTTGTGGAAGTTTACAAAAGTCTTTCATTTTAATGACTCTAATGATCTCCATTGATAATCTGTAGCACTTCTCTTCTCTTCTTTGATTTATATATTTTTAGATCAAATTTTATTCTTCCCTTTGCTAGAGTCCTATGTTAATCATATTTGAGAAAACTTTGTAATTGAATATTGTTATTTTCTTTCTAATATGTAACCACGATGCATTCGTTACCTTTTGAAGAACTTTTCTAAGCTTTTGATATTCTCTAATGATGTAGCATATTGATTTAGAATGAATAACTTATCTTGAAAGTTGAAAATGAATCCTTTTAAACTTAACAAATGATGTTGTAAAATTTAAATTCTATCCTCTTATTAGCTTATGATATTTTGTACTTAAAATTACTTATACTGTTGTAATCATTAAATTTGCTCTAGATGTTTTATTATCTTTGAATGGAAGTAATCATGCAAGTTCCTCTTCCGATCCAAACTATAACTCTTTTTATTTGTAGAATAACTAATGAACTCGAGTCACAATATTCTTTCATGCCATTATGTATTTGTGAGTTATTGCAATTTGACATACCATAGGATGGAATTCATTGAACTCTTTTTTATGAAAAATTTATCCAACAACAAGGTCTATAAGACATGCTTTCATTTTCTCCTTCACCGCAACTAGAGCTGAAGTGAAGAAGACTTAGAAGAAAATCCCAAGGAAATGATGGGTTTATTCTATACTCTTTTACTTTTAACTTCATGCACATGTACTTCTTTCTTCAGTAGTTATGAGTTACATCCCATGGCTTGTGTGGGAAATATATTGTACTTCTTCATGAATAAATAACATTTAATTTCTATACTTGAGTTGTATATTTCTTTCTTCTTTTAGCTTTATGACATGTATATTGATTGTATAATGAAATAAACAACTCAAACACATAATTAAATGTATTTACATGTAGAAATAATGAGTTTTTAAATACCTATAACTTTAATAATGAACTCTCTTTCTTGTAAACTGCAACTATATTTTTTGTTCCCAAATTTAGAATTTCACCTAAACTGTGATTCCCACCTTCATCAAGGTGATACATTAGTCCTTCAGGTATTGTTTGTTTCCTTTAAAGAAGAACATGGAATGAAAATCTATGTGAATTGTTACATTTTGTAACAACACACATAGCTATAGATTACATGTAGCTAATCAATTATTGAATCGAAAACATAATAAAATTGTAATGCATTCACCTAGTTAGGTCCACTTCATCAATGCCATCCATCATAACAAAGTTTTGAGTTGCCCATTTTTGCACAAGTGCAAAAATTGTCAATAGTTGGTTTCGAAAAGGATATGCTCAATTTTAAGGAGTTGATTTTGATGAGAAATTTTCTCCTATAGCTAGAATGGAGGCCATTGGGTTATTCTTGGCATATTCTAACACAAAAGATTCAAAGTATTTAAATGGATGTAAATTCATGATTTCTAAATGGGCACTTGAATGAGGAAGCCTGCATTGAACAACTTGATGGATTTTCTCCCACTGAGGAAAAGGATTATGTTTATAGGATGAATAAGGAACTATATGGTATCAAGCAAGACCATAGGTATTTATATAGTAGCATGGGCAAGAAATTGGTTAATCAAGGCTTTAGAAAAGGAGTACATTGATAGAAATTTATATATAAAAGAAGAAGAAGGTTATCTATTGTTTTTTGTTGTCTATGTTGATGATATAATGTCTAGAATTGATAGTGAGATAATGTCACATGGATTTTTAGTGGTCATAAAGGATTTTTAAATGTCAATGCTTCAAGAACTTCAATTCTTATTAGGGTTCTAAATCAATCAATTCAAAGAAGGTATCTTCATATCTCAGAAAAGTTACATCAACGAGATGTTTAAAATATTTCAAAAGGAGAATTGTACACTAGTAAACACTCTAATGACTGTGGGATTGAAACTCAGCAAGGATAAAACTCACCAACGTAAAATCAGACCTCATAAATATATATGATAGGAATTCTCTTGTATTCAATTACATCTAGACCTAATATCATGCAAGAAGGTTGGAAGGTTGGAAGTTTTCAAAAATATCCTAGGGAAATCCATCACCAAGATAAAAAAATAATCTTCAGTTTCTCATGGGAGCATTTTAATATGGAATTTGGTAACCAAAATGTAACAAGTTCTAAATAAAATCCTTCATAGATATAGATTGGGCGAGAAACATTAAGAACAAGATTAACACAACTGGTGGAGATTTATTTTTAGGTAAGTTCCTTGTGGCTTGGTTGAGTAAGAAGTAGTCTCTTTTAGCACATTCAACATGTGAGGCTGAATATGTTGTAACAACCATATGGTTTACTCAAGTGGTGTGGATGAAGCAAACTCTTGAAAGATTATAAAATAAAAATTCAATGTCTTATACCTCTGTATTGTGATAGAAAAAATTCTATAAGTATGTCCAAGAATCTAGTGTTGCACTCTAAGAGAAAACAAATACCAATCAAGTACAATTTCTTGATGGAGCAAGTGAATGAGAAAATAGTAAATCTTGAACATGCATCAAAAAAGAAGGAATTAGATGATATAATTATTAGACCTCTATAAAGATAGGTTTTGAGCATTTAAGATACAAATTGGGGGCAATCCTTTCCCTAAGAAATAACTAAAGGTCTAAAATTATCACAGGGAGCAATACAAGTGCCATAATTTCTCTAAGAAGGATCAAGACGTGTCTTGATATCGAAACCATATCACTATTTTGAGGTACAAGTCAAGAAGACCAATCTAAGGAATGTGAAAAGTATGAAAAGATAGAGTTTGAAGAGAATAGGTTTAGGGAGCCTTGAAATTTATTGGTGAAGTTATCCATACATATTTTAAATCTTTTTTTGACAATGTAGCAAGTCTAATCCAATGGGAGATTTTTGAGGTAAGGTTATGCTTTGTCAATACTTTCTTCCACGGTATTCATATTGTTGTATGTGTGAACCTTTGTCATGTATTTCAAAGGGGGTGATATTGATTTAAAAATAGGGACTAAATGCTTTGAATATGTTTGTGTGCTTGTTTTCCATCAAGGTTTATGATTTAGTTTGCATCATTTACAAAGGAGGAGATTGTTGAACATTGTTTCTTTGGTGTTGTCTTTGATTTCATATGTCAATAATGGAAAAGCGAGTATAAAATTTTCAACTCTTCAAGGGCATTAAGGCTACTTGGTAGTGCCTTTTCTATGAGGTTTGGTGTTCACAAAATGGTTTCATTATGTTTTCTTTAATATTACTAATGTGTTCAGGGTGTTACATTCTTGTTTAGTGTGGTTGGTGCCCATTGGAGGTATGAAGATGCTTAGTGTAATTTTCTCGGGTGTCCTATGGGTCTGAAATGGTGTTTCAAGGATGTGTAAGGGCTTCTAGGAGATCATAAAGTCATGTGCTGCAAGTTATGGTTGTAACTATCCTATTTAGGCCTAATTATAGAGCCTAATGAGGTATATGAATTCAAAGAAGGCCATACCAAGCCTATGCAAGCATCGAGTCTAATAACACTTCTAGAGAATTTATGAGTAAGTACAAGTCATATTTCATCTCTTGGAGGAAAATTTGAGGTTTTTCCTAGGACTACCTTCGAGACTAAAAAATGTGTTGTGTCTTGACTATACAAGATCATTTATGAGAAATCAAGCTATGGAGGATGTAGAGGGAGATATTTTTTTATTATTGGTAAATGGTTTTGAAAGGGACCATACCCAAAAGTATAAAATAGGGATCAAAATTCAGATATAACAAAGTAACAACAGTGGTTTTTTTGCAAGTGGAGACCAAACCCCAAGGAAAAATGCCTATGCAACCAAAATAGAAATTTAAAAATAATACAAGTGGACAACTTACTATAATGAATAAAAAATATAACATCACTATAGCCACATGACCACTGATAATCCATAGAAAATAGAGCATGGAGTAGAAACACGAGGATCCTTCACAAGAGTACTTTGTTGAAACCTTTTTGACCTCCTCCCTTCCATATCCCGGAAGGAATATTGTTGAGACTACTAATCTATTTGACTCAGATTTTGATGAATTACACAAAATCCTTTTGCATGGATGAGTGATTAATTTTTTTCTTCACAATCTTCTCCGTTGACTTTTCCATAATATTTTATTTCTTATATATTCCTTTTATTGTTACCTCAAGCACATAATTGTTGTCAAGATCTTTCTTTTCCGTATCTCCCTCTACGAGTAAATGAGCCAAGTATTTCCCAAGAATCTTGATTCTCTCATAATTCTTCTTATTTGGAGCCTTTAGATTATAATGGGTATTGGTGTCACGGTAAGCTAGACTAATGGATAATATACTTTCACAAATAGAAATTTCTTTACCTTTTTTTGCTACTGAGAGAACTTGTTTGGCTAGAGGAGGAGATGGGAGTCTAATATTTTTGGTCTTCACCCTACTTGGTAGAGAGGGTTTTATAGGAGGAATGAGGTGGGAGGGGTGTTAACATAATTTTTGTAATAATATTGGTGTAACAATTGAATAACTCTCTCGATGAAGTTGGAGGCCAAGTTAGTGGGAGTGAACCTTTTGTATGGATTTATCAAATGACTGCAAGATATATTAAGGTAGAATAAATTTAGGCATCTTGTGAAAGTTTTTCAAAAGGAGAAGATGATTTAGGGGAAGGGTTGTAAAGTGGCCCTCAATGGTAACATAGTGCACCATAACTATGGAAACTTCACCAAATGGGGTAGGGATGGAGGAGAATACAATCCCATATTTGAAAAAATTAATGGTTTTAGAGCCTTAAATTAATTTCTTCTCCTTAACCTCTTTATTAAATTTATTTATAAAAAATATGATCCCTTCCATTCCAAGACCGGTAAAAATATATATCAAATTTTCAATGATGAAATATTCCTTAGAATTGTATGTGAAAACCATATCTTTCCATTTTTACAAAGGACACTAATATATGCTTGTCATGGCCTTTGATCCACTACATGAATGATATCTCAACATTCAACTCCTTCTAAATCTCCTCGGTATTTATCCATGTCGAGTAAGTGGCGGCCAATTAGAATCTCCATGGATTACCTCCTATGGCTATGAGAGTGAGAAATATTTCCATTAATAGATCACTCACAGGATTCTAACGGTACCTAATATTGTAGTAATTTATGTAGAGGAAGTTATTACGAGTGGTCTATGTCAATTTTTATGAAAATTTGAAGAGGATTGTTGAAGATATTGAAGTTTTATTACAATAGGGTTAAGAAAGTCATGTGAAAATAGTGTCTTGACTTATTGGCATCTAATGAAAATTGAAAGAATGTCTTCAAATGGATCAGATCATGATTTTTTAAGAGCATTGAATGAAAGATATTTTGTAAAAATTATGAGGTCAAAATTTTGAAGGACAGGAAAGTTTTCTTCATTTTTTTAGAATTGTCCAAACACTCACCAAACCCTCATATTGAAGTGATGGTCAAGAAATGAGGCTTTTGTTCCCCAAATCATTTTCAAAATATATGATAACCACTCTAGGCTATAGGGTCTCTCTAGTACAAATTTGTGGAAATTTAATCATATGTGACTGTACAATATGGATTTTCAACTATTTTGAAGGAATTTGAGTATATAGTCCTGATTAGATGCTTGAGATGAATATCCTATTATGGAAGCTTGAAAGTGATGTGGTATTAGTGCCGATGAATATTTTTAGGCATGTACATTACATATTTTATATGAACCTAGTTCATCTTCCTCTCCTACCACTAAAGGACATACAAGCCTAACTAGTTATGTGGATTTGAAAAAGGTTTCTATGCATAAACATGTTATTGTGATGAAAAATTAAAATTGTTACTTTCTACGAGGTCCAAGGTGAAATGTTCGGGCTCATTTTTTTATTGTGTGAAGGAGTTTGAGGTCTAAATATTCTTCGTATATAACTAATTTGTTTTCCTAGTCAAGAAGAATGAGAAACAAAGATGGTCTTGTGGATTTATCTTCACAACCCATTCTCATAAAAAAATGGATATGGAGTAGAGATCTCTTTAGAGGTATTAGTGGAATTAGTTGGTTATGTGAGTGAAGGTATGTTGGTAAGAAGTCTGCAAGTAAAGACAAGTCTTTGATTCCTTAAGAACCATCACACAGTCCTAGAAATTCTTGATTCTCATTACCATATTCTGGAGTTAGTGATTGCATATAGTCAGGTAAGTTTCTTAAGATACCTTTGAAAAATGTTTATATAAGTAGTCCTACTCATTCTTGAATATTGATTTTAGTTTCTCATAACCCTACCTGAGTATGCTTTGAAAAACATGAAATTTTGATCCATTTTCTATGGAGTGAAGCAAGGGACAATCCTGGGAGATGAAGTACATTGTCAACCATTTTTAAAGGTATCTTTGAAGTCATATTCAAATAAGAAAGTGTGAGGTTTTCTTAAACTATAAAGATGCAAATATGTACTTAAAAAAACTATGAACTCCCTACTCCAATGTAAGAGTCAAGAAGGGAATAATAATGACTTGTTATTTATTTTTTATTGAATATGATCTTAAAGCCAAAAACACTTTCCATAATATTGAAAACGATTTGAAAACCTATTGGTGGTAGTGTGATAAGCCCATCTAAGACTGTGATTTAAATGCACTAGGAATTTGTGTGTGTTGATGGTTGTGAAGAAGAGATGTGCAAAATACTTTATTCTATATTTTTTAATATCTCCAAGCTCTTTTTGTTGATGTAGACATCTTGTAGGCTTAAGGATCCTGAATGAATGACATGTTTTGGTTTGACAAGTTCCCCTTTTCTTCAAGTTTATAACTATGCTCTCTAGTGCTTTCTCCTTATTCTCTCATGTGTTTTTATGAGACTTGAAGTCTAAATGGATAATATTGAAGGACATAGAGAGGTATTATAGCATATTATATGGATTTGTAATATCCTAGGTCCATGACTACGCTTGGCACATGTTCCATCTTCTAGAAGACAAAAGTATTCTCTCTTTTCTAGAAGAAAAAATCATTCTCAAGCTGTTCAAAACTAAGTTATATGGGTAGAAAGAATGTTTTTTTAGAGATAAAAAAGTTAGGGAGTTTTAAAAAATAGTTTTCAATCATTGATGTCAAATAATCTTGAAAATTTCTGAAAGTGTAGGTTAAGTAACCAATCTTATGTCAAAGGAAATCATTTCTATATGAAATTTTATTTTGAATACCGTTTATCTCCTTTTACGAGTTACAAAGTAGTTATTTGAAGATTTTTAAGAGTTGAAGTTAAAACATCATGTGTATGATTCTATCTCATTTATAAAAGATTATTTTTAGTATGAAAATGTGGTTGAATTATGTGAGAGTTTATTGTAAGGGTCGGATATCTCGATAATGCATTGAAACTAATGCAATTAGTGAAGGTGTATGATAAAATTTAGGATCACAATTTTATTGTAAAAGTAACTATGTAAAATGAGAGATCAAATTTTTGTAATGTATGAGTTGAAGATCAAAAATTCCTAAAACTAGGTGCTTTCATGTAATTTCTGATTCAAGGAGTCAAGTATGTGCTTGATTAGAGATTAAAGTTTGTCTTTCGTGTCCAGTATGTGCTCAACAAGTACAAAACCTTTGTAATCTTCTATTGGACATATTGTAGAGCTTAGTGCATTAGTCTCATAGTGGGTTTTCTCCTATCATGGGTTTCCCACTTTAAATCTTGTCTTCTCATATGTTTTACTTGTTTATTTCTCATTGGTGATAGAGCTACATTTTCATAGTAAGTAACCAATTTGAATTTCCCTTCAAAATTTTATTTTACACTAATTCACCCCCCTCTCAATGTCTTTATTTCCAACAGTGGGATATGACTGTCTAAGAAAGAATTCAAATAAATTTAAAGTTGTAAATTTAAAGAGGAAAAGGGACCCATCATTTCTGGAATATGAGACCACCTTCATTGCAAGTTTCTGCTCCATCGATTTTTTTGTTGTTGCAGTTTACCTAAAAGAAGATAAGGGAAGGGTTATTAGAGCTCGGGTTACTTTTTCCTCATTTAATTTTCAACTTCAAATGTATATGCATTATTCATTGTAAAAATAAAAAGGTGACATGTGTATCATCAAATGAAATTAAAGAGAAATGTAATACAAAGCATGATGAAAAATATAGTTTTTTGAGAATAAGTCACGAGAATTACTATTTTTCAGACCTCAAGATGGCTATGTATTTGCCTGAGAGAGAAATTTTCCAATGATATATTATTAATAGTATGGATTTTAGATCTAATAATGAGTGTTATGCATTTAAAAATAAAAAATTTCCATTTTTCATCATGATTTCAAGTAAAAGACGATGTTATGAGAATGTAGTTGAAAATTGCAAGATAAATGTAAAGGTTTCTTTCTTTGTCAAATAGAAATCTAGAAGTGTGTTTTCAACTAAAATAAAGATAAATGCATGAAGAAAAATTATAGTAGGAATGAGAAAGTGGATATCATGAATTTTCTAAGGAATGTGAAACTATTTGTTTCCATCAGTACTTTCAAAGTTGACTAAAAATGAGATACAAAATTTCAAAAAAATAGATTTTTAGATTGAGACTATTTTTTGTGAATTTATATAACTACATTTTATGATCTAAAAGGGGATTTATTTGTGCCCAAACGAGATGAAATTTAGATCTTCAAGTATAACAATATAGATAAAGTGAAAGAGATAGTTTTCCATTCCACAAAGAAAGTGACAAATTTCTATTTTAAACTAAAAGAGAAAGAGTAACAGATTTCATAGAGAAACTTTTTTAGAAAAGAGCATGTTTCAAAAATGTAATACATGAACTCTCAAATTTTCTATTGCACGAAATGAAGACCAAAGTTGCATCCATTTAAATGAAATATGGGAAATGTCCTTTCCCAAGTTCTAGAAAACCATCAACAAAGAACAAAAGTAAAAATAAATTCTTGCCTTATACAAATCGGGGTGTTGGGCTTGTGTATCCAACTCATGGTCGAAATGTGAAAACCCACTAAGCTGGTCACGTGACCCCATCACACCGAACTAAGAAAATTAAATCCTATCTAAAAAGGAGATCAAGCAAAGTTGTGCAACCATGGCTGGTTGAGTCAAATCCCTTAAAAAAAAATTGAGATCCGCATAAAGCCATACAAAGAGTTGTTAGAGATTTACAAACAATATCTCGCATTCAAGTGAAATTTACGCATCCAAGCCGGAAGGAAGACGGTGAACTCGAGTCTAAAAAAGGAAGTGCAGATTTGGAGTAGCTAGCAAACCCTTTTATAAACATGAAAAGAAAACGCAAAGAGGAGGTCGAGTTATCGGGACGGAATGGTGAGCTAATGATGAATAACTCAATCATCACAAACTCATACGACCATATTCCATCTTATATGGAAAAATGAGTATAAATCAAATAAAGAGCTCAAGTAGATAAGTGAAAGCTGACAAATGAATGAAGAAACATGACCTAGTTCGAGAGAACTCCAACCCAAGCTATCCATAAAAATGCATAACACAAAGGTAAAAAAACATGGTGAGATAGTTATAATAGGCCAAAGAATGCATAGTTATAGGGTTGAAAATTGTGATGTTCAAATTTAAAAACTAGGAACAAAACCCCTCCAGATTCAAGAGACTAGATCTAGGTCAAAATGGTAGCCATACAAAAGTTGAAAGAGTTTCCCAAAATTAAAAACCTCGAATAACTGTAAGCTAAACAATGATAATGAAATCATATTAGGGTTTCAACACTAATGCTTAACTCAACTAAGTGACCCTAAACATGGTCGAATTTTTGCATGGTTAGAGCTACTACATATTTTAAACCATTTTGTTAAGGTGCCCACGTATATGGGTTGATAATGATTTTTAATTATTAAACTTTATAATATAGGGCATTAGTGGGAGGTAATCATGTATGTGGGGGTAGAAAATTCTCGAGTTAACAAAATAATCGAATGATTACCAATGCATGCACCAAAAGACTAAAGTGGAGGCCAAAATTACCTTAATTTCTACAAAGTGACCATATAGCTATGTTATTTTTTGCAAAAGGAGATTTTGACTAGAGTTTGATTGATTTAGTAAATAAGGAAAATAGATTATGCAAACCTATTTTTTTCCATTTCAGACCATGAACATTATTTTTACTTATTATTATTAGAAATTGTATTTAATTATTTAGAATGGGTCAAATTATGCATGTATGGTCTAATTTTTCTAGCATTTGATTTGTCTCTAACTAGCTATTTTTGGTTGAATTCGGGTTGAAGTGTTATTTTTGGAGAGTGAGTTTAGTCAAATCCTCCTTCCTTTTGTTATATGTACCCTTGCTTTTGAAGAAAGAAATGGATTATCACTTCGTCATGCCAAAGCTATATAGAATTATGTACTAGAAAACACCTTTTGAAGCAATAAAAGAATGATTTTACTCCATTTGTAGATTTTTGAAGAGTGTTACAATAAGTTATTGATCATTCTAAGTGCATGTTAGCTTTTGGATTAGTTTGGAAGTGGAATAGATCCATGTTTTCCTCCCATCCTTTATGATTTGGTTTGCATCATTGACAAAGGAAGAGATTGTTGAACATTGTTTCTTTGGTGTTGTCTTTTATTTCATATGTCAATGATGGAAAAGGAGTATAAAAATTTCAACTCTTCAAGGGCATGAAGGCTACTTAGTAGTGCCTTTTCAATGAGGTTTGGGGTTCAAAAAATGGTTTCATGGTGTTTTCTTTAATATTACTAATGTGTTCAGGGTGTTACATGCTTGTTCGGTGTGGTTGGTGCCCATTGGAGGTATGAAGATGCTTAGTGTACTTTTCTCGGGTGTCCCATGGGTTTGAAATGGTATTTCAAGGATGTGTAAGGGCTTCTAGGAGATCATAAAGTCATGTGTTGCAAGTTATGGTTGTAACTATCCTATTTAGGCGTAATTATAGAGCCTAATGAGGTATATGAATTCAAAGAAGGCCATAACAAGCCTATGCAAGCATTAGAGTCTAATAACACTTTCTAGAGAATTTATGAGTAACTACAAGTCATATTTCATATCTTGGAGCAATATTTGAGGTCTTTCCTAGGACTACCTTTGATACTAAAAAATGTGTTGTGTCTTGACTATATAAGACCATTTATGAGAAATCAAGCTATGAAGCATGTAGAGTAAGGTATTTTTTTATTATTGGTAAATGGTTTTGAAAGGGACAATACCCCAAAGTATAAAATAGGGATCAAAATCCAGATATAACAAAGTAACAATAGTGGTTTTTTTACAAGTGGGGACAAAACCCAAAGGAAAAAGGCCTAGCAACCAAAGTAGAAAGTTAAAAATAATGCAAGTGGACAAATTACTATAATGAATAAAAATACAACATCACTATAGCCACATGACCGCAATAATCTAGATAAAATCGAGCATGGAGTAGAAACCAAAGGATCCTTCACAAGAGTACTTTGTTGAAACATTTTTGACCTCCTCCCTTCCATATCCCGGAAGGAATATTGTTGAGACTACTAATCTATTTGACTCGGATTTCAATGAATTACACAAAATCCTTTTGCATGGATGAGTGATTAATTTTTTTGTTCACGATCTTCTCTGTTGACTCTTCCATAATATTTTGCTTCTTATATATTCCTTTTATTGTTAACTCAAGCACAAGATTGTTCTCAAGATATTTCTTTTCCATAGCTCCCTCTATGAGTAAATGAGCCACATATTTCCCAAGGATCTTGATTCTCTCATAATGCTTCTTAACTTGAGCCTTCAGATTATAATGGGTATTGGTGTCACGGTAAGCTAGACTAATGGATAATAGACTTTTAACAATAGACTAGGTTTTGAAGTGTATGAGCTAATTTGGTGATCACGATTAGTTTTTAAGCAACAAGCATTAGGTGATCTTCATCTTCAGGTGGATGAATTTTTCTTAGTCATCTTAGGGGTTGAATCCTCCTTTTAGGGTTGGTTACTTATTAAATAGGGGTTGGTTCTCCATTGGGGATTGGTGTCTCACTAAAGAAATATTAGCTGATGTGTAATATTCTTGTAGTATTTTGAATCAAGTAATATATTTATAAGTTTCATTGGGTTTTCTTCCCCTTGAGCATTTCCCACTTTATATCTAGTTTTTGTACCCTATCATTTATGTGTATGCTTTTTCATACTTAATATGCTTTCATTAGTTAATGAATGTTAATTTGATGCTTCAAATGATGTATACAACTTAAGGTAAATAATTACAAGTTTTAAAGGGTTGATTCACCACTCCCCTCTCAGTCATTGATCTTTCAATAATTGGTATAAAATAAAAGTCCTTTTCAATAATTTTAATCACTTGAAGGAGATATTTTTATGCACTAAAATGGCAATTTAGCAGATTGGCACTTCCACTATCAAAGCTCCTTTGTTTGATGGGTCATACTCACATCACATCCTTAGGATGTGAAATTTGGAAGTCTTTGTTAGATGGGTATATTTTTCTTAAGACTCCTCTAACCATTTCTAGCACAATAAGGCTAGTAATGATGACTACAAATAAATGAATGCTATCTTGTATGGTCTATCGAATAAAAAATAGTTCAGGGCATGCATTTTACAAAAGCTAAGGTAATATAAGAGAAATTGAAGGTCACCTATGAAGGATATTCCAAAGTAAAGATAGAAAATATTCAGACATATATGAAAATGTTTGAAGGTCGAACTATGAAGGAAAAATAATTTATTACTGCTTATGTACTCAAAGTTGATCAAGTGGTCAACATCATCAGAGGTTTACGTGAAGAGGAGGAATAATAAAGAGTGGTGCAAAAGGTGTTGAGATTCATCACCCCCAAGTTTTATCCTAAAGTGTCTTCTATTGAGGAAGCCAAGGATTTGAGTGTCATGTTGATGGATAAGCTCCATGGCATTTTGAAAACCTATGAGATGAGGACCATTGATTCAAAACCTATCAAGAAAGAGATTTATTTCAAGGATGAGAAGAATTCAAAGGATAAGAAGACTAATGATGATGATGTTGCTCTTAATATTAATGATGATGAAATAATTGCAATGTTTTCTAGAAGGATGAAACCTATTTTAGGTAATTATAAGGGTAAATTTCCTTTTAAATGTTTTAACTATGGTGAAATAGGTCATTTTTCCAACAATATCCATCATAAAATTAAGGATGAATATGATCAAGAGCATGATGGAAATCATAACAAGAGGACTAGAAGGTCGACAAGGGTAAGAATAAGTTCCAGAGGTTTGAGATAAATAAGAAGAGTTTCTACACCAAAGAAGATTGTTATTCATCCGAGGAAACAAGTAATGATGGTGTTTCGACTTTAATTCTTATTCTCGGAGTGGCGATGTAGGTGATGAATTCTTGTTTATAGAAAAGGATCTTAATATATCTAAGAGTGAAGACTCGATATTATTTAGTGAATCCATGCATTCTAAAGAAGAAGAAGAAGATGATGACCTAGAAACTAGGATAATGTGTGTTCAAATAGAGTTGAAGCATGGTGAGAATTATAACAAGAATTTGAGAGAATAAGTAAAATAATATGAAAAAAATATTCATCAACTTGAGGAGAATTATTGGTCTTAAACAAGTAAGATTTATGAGTTAATCAAATAGCTAAAAATACAAATGAGTTCTCTCGACTCCAATCCTATGATCCACAGAGGAAGAATGCATTAATTTTTATTAATAATTGATTTTTCTAATGGAATATCTTCGTCAGTAAGTAGCAAACAAGGCTAAGACATTTTAGAAATTTTAAAAGAGCTCCAAGGATCTTGTTGATCTCTTAGATAGTCAAAGGTCTATAGGAGATAGGACAGGTTTAGGGTTCAAGGAAGACCTCAAAGGTAAAGAATTGATGCAAGAAGACATTGTTCCAAGAAAGGATGTTCAATGTAAAAGAACCAAAGAAGACAAGGAGAGAAACTTCAAAGAAAATGTGAAGACAAAGTTTGTAAGGCATCCCAATGCATCAAGGTATGAAAAATATTTTAATGGCTATTATTATACTTGTAATGGTTTTAGGCATAGAGAAAAGGAGTGTAGAAGGATATTCAAATATTATCACCCATGGAGAGATAGTAGAGATGATCAATCAAGGAACATTATTTTTATAACTTTCGTGAAAAAGTACACATTGCTAGATACTTCGTTTATGAATCATCTAGTAAAATTAGGAGAAATGAAGGTCCTAAAGGTAAGAGTGAAGTTGTATGTTTTAACTACAATAATGTTGGAAATGTTTCTAGTGAATGTTTTCATGTTCCTTCAAGGAGAAACAAGAGATTTCGGGCTCCTAAAGTGTAGGAGAAAGAGTGTGACCTAGAGGTATGTTTAAAGGAGATGAAAAAGGTCTTTGTGACCTTGTTGAGAGGGAAATGATGATGTGATGTTTTTTAGATAGAGGTGAGGTATGGGAGATCTACGAAAGATGTGTAAATCATCTTGAAGGAAATTTTTTTTTGGCTTGGAGACCGTAAAAATGTTTTGATCAAGAAATAAGGAAAATGTGAGTCACATGTGTCAAAGAGTTCATGGAATAGGGTGTCTCTACTAATATTTTTATAGACATTTACCATCCATATAAAGTATGGTGTAAAGGGGAGCTTGAATGGTTTGAAGTCTGAAACTATAGGAGTGTATTCATGAGGACAATATGTTTTCATTGGGTGCTTGAAGGTCTCTAATATACTTAGAAGTTGGTTCACGTATTGATATATGGAAAGGGTGTTGGATTCATGAAGAAGAAAGTCATTCATTTTGTATGATGAATTGATCAAACCATCATATGCAAGGTGTAATGTTGCATTCCAGGTATTTTTTGTCCATATTGATTCTATATGTTGTGACTCAAGTACTTGATTCATGTGTTAAGGTGTATCAAGTGTGGTCATGCATCATGGTGGTAAATGAAGACGAATAAGCCTTTATCTATCTATGAAAATTTAAAAAAAAATACTTGATTGATGAGAATTGTTGCAAATGTGTATGTGGATGCTTTGGTTAGAAGTGTTATCTCAAAAGGAGAATGGGATTTCGAGATGAATTGTAAGGATTTACAAGTTTAGAATGAAAGTTTGAAACTTGATGAATATCTATGTATATTGTTTAGATTCTTCAAAATAGAAGTTATGCTTATTATTTTATCCTTGAAATGGTAGTTACGTAGTAAGGGGGTGCATGTCTTGTTACTAATTGTGCATGAATATTTATGGTGTTGTATATAATTACATCAATTGAGTTGAAGCTTGAGTGCTCATTATCAATGAAAAGTGAATCTACGAGTGTTTCCATTCAAGTATGTTTGAAGTATCCATCGTGATAGAGTAGAGTATCCTAGTGTGTATAGTAATTGTGAGTATGACTATATGAAGACTTCATAAGATATTGAGAGATGATAATGATCTTGAAACAGTGTGTCTAAGGTGTCAAGATTTTTGTTTAGGAAGAGTTATTGATTTTTGTAGGAATATTTAAAGGGGTAGCTATTCATATGGTCAAAAAGTTGTGATATCATGAAAAGAAGGCAAATAACATTGAAAAATTGCTTAAGGATTGTGATAATGGATATGATCTATCTCCATGTAATTTGGTCAAGGTATGTAATTTTGTATTTACAGTAAATAGTTAGATAATGATAATATAATGTCGGGGAGCTATAAGGTGACAAATTATATGTTTAATATGCTCCGTACCAAGGATAAAATTTGCAAGATTGGTGCGAAGTGTAGCTCTAGGGCTCTTGGTCCTAAAAGTCATTACTAGTCTACGTATGTAGCAAGATCGAGTCTATCTATGGGTGTTTGCAGCTAGGATAAGACTAAGTATGAGTATAGAATGATGTTTTATCTCATAATTAGGTATGTAATTGTGCATATTATGATGTGCATCTACCTAGGGAGCTACAATGGTCAAATGACATAATGAAGCCAAAATAATGATTACATAAGAATACCAAAACCTTGAGCTTCGTAATGTTTTTATTAATGTTTTCAACTAATAGGTAGTCCTAATATGTTGTTAAACATGGAAACTAAGTGGTACAGGTATGTGAATTTATCATTAATGTAAAAAGGGGAGAAGTATCATTTTATTTTCCATCAATGACAAAGGGAGAGATTGCTACAAAGTGTTTTCTAGTGTTGTTATTGATGTAAAAGTTTTAAGGACATTAATGAAATTTTTGATAATAAGATGTGCAAGAGAAAGTTTTTAGTGGTGATGAAATGGGCACACAAGTAGTGGAATGATTGAAAGAGTTTAAATGGTGAGAGTTTCTTGGTAAAGTAAGCCTAATAAGGAGGTCTATTATACATGTGTGTTGGCACATGAAGAACGGAGATGCATGAAGATCAAGTTAAGAGTGTAAATAGACACTCATAGAGGTTTTAGAAGGTGATTGTAGTGTTGAGCATGGTTTTTAGGTCTACATCTAGACCTAGTCTAGGTTCTTGGTGGCCTAATGGAGCATGAAGGTCAGTTGCAAATGTTTTTGAGTCCACACAGGCATGTAAAGGAATGAAACATGTTGTTTTAAAGATGTAAGGGAAATTTTAAGGGATTTGAAGCACATGTATGGTGTTAACCCACTATGTCTAGGTCTAAACTAGACCTAATTCCATGACCTAGCTAGGAAAGTGAGATTGGTTGAGATGATGTAGAGCCAAGTATGATCAGATGAGCATTGGAGAAGTTGAAAGGGTTGTTCCAATGTCATGGGTAAAACATCTATTTTTTTAATGTTGAGGATTTTATATGTTATGATTTTTTCTCTCTACCGAGCTCAAGAAGGTGTGTTTTCCAACTCGATATGAGATATTTCATGTTGGTTGGAATGTGCAAATTTTGTATGGGGACTTGATCCATTCAAGGATGTTGAGGCATGGAGCTAAGAAGGTTTCACGAGTTGGAATGAGATCAAATGATGTCATGTGCTTTATGAACAATCAATAATAAGGTAAGATGGTGAAAAGTCCTACCTAAATCCTAGTTTAAGAGTGATGGAGGATTTGTTTTTAATTTGAGCTAAGACTTAATTAGATCATCAAATGTGATGATTTAATGATGGAAAGGACTCTTCCACCTTTCGATAGTTTTGGTTTTGTGTGACAAAGTAGGTGTAGCCAACTCATATTTGTAAGTATTTAGGAAAGTTTGGTTTGTTCTCAGGTTTTCCATTAAACCTATTGTCTAAATTCATGTTTTGAGCATAAGGGAAGCTAGGATACATGTTTGAAGTGATTTTATTCCGTGGTAGAACAATTTGGAGTTCTTCACATGTGCGAAAGTGAAGAATGGGTTTTGGACTAATTAACAGTTTTTACTTGGTCATGGTGAAGGGTGGTTCTTGGGCATGTGTGGCATAATAATAAGTGTGTAATACATATGATGGTTTTGTAGACAAAATATGAAATTTTAAATTTTTATGAGCCCTACAGGTAATTTTGGTTGGTAAGGATGAGGTCATTAGTTGAGCTAATTGAGAAGGTATGATGGAAATGATGGTTCTTTGGTTCAATTGGTCTGAAATACCAATATATTGTCTTGATTAATTATATATAGCTTTTTTATAGTGATGATCAGTTCAATTCTATCCTATTCCATCCATTACGAGGTCTAAAAAGATCAAGTTTCCAAGATTGCTTTCGGGAAGCATAGGTATCTTAGAGGAAAAAGTTCATTTGATGACTTTATGGGATGATTCATGAATTATAACATGTTTTTCAATGCTCCTTGGGTTATGGGATTTCCCAATGAATGCTTTCATGCAATGGTTGAGGTGATGTGTTGAATCTTGGTCTTAATCTTTAAAGATTGGTCTATTGGAGGAGCTCAAAATGAGTAGGAAAAACTCCTACGATGGTGACATGGAGTTAATGGATGGTGCAAATTTTCTGAGCTTGTAGAATATGTTGACATGATGTATCGATATTTGAATATCTTTTCCAGTCATGATGGAGCTTCCTTGTGTCCTTAGAGTCCAGGAAGCATTCGATGGAGAGAAAGAGCTTGTTTTAGGCATTGTGAACTAGTTTGAATTGTGTAGGATAATGCCAACCTATATGGTCCTTTCATGTAATTTTATATGGAGTAGATTTTTTTCTTCTCTTTATGGTGACCTCTATGGTGGTGTAAACAAGAGTCATGTATATAAAGTATGTTATATTTTCTCATTGTGACTAGTGGAGTGGATAGAGTTGTAAGTAAGATAGATGAGGTGAAAGAGAGTGTTAGAGGTATAAGTTAGAGCTAAGAAGAAGTATGAAAAGCTAGGGAGATCAAAGTACAAGGTATTCAAGTTAGTTATACCTAATGAGATTATGAAAGAGAAATATTGAGAAAAGTAGAAGAAATATTTTTTTGAGAGGGTTTTGAAGTGTATGAGATAATCTTGTGATCACAATCAATTTTTGAGAAACTAACATTTGGTGATCTTCATTTTCAGGGGGATGAGTTGGTTCTCGGTAATGTCAGGGAGTTTTAGCCTCCTTCTCGGGTTGGTGCATTACTAAATACGGGTTGCCACTCCTTGTGGGTTTAGTGTCTCACTACGAAATCTTGTGTGATGTATAATATTCTTCCAATTATTTTCATATGAGCAATATATTTATAAGTCTCATTGGTTTTCTTCACCTAGAGGGTTTCCCACTTCATAGTTTGTGTCTTGTTTACTCTCTCATTCATGTGTATGGTTGTTCATGCTTAATATGGTTTCATTGGTTAATGAATGTTGATTCCATGCTTTGAATTGTGTATGCAACCTAAGGAAATTAAGTAAAGGTTTTAAAGGACTAATTTACCTCCCCCTCCCCTCTCGGTCATTATGCTTCCAACACACAAAAATTATGGCTCAAGAATGTTTTAAGAGAAATTGAGAAGAAACAAAACCATCATGTACTAATTTTTTTATAACATAAGTGCCACCAAATTAGATGAGAATCACGTCTATCATATCAAGTCAAAGAATTGTTTATTTAATGTACCACTTCATTTGAGATTTGATTTAAAATAAAGATATAGTGTTGTAGTACATAAACACTAAAGAACAAGTTGTATATATCTTTACCAAAGTTGTTGTAAAGTTTAGTTTTGAAGCTTTTAGATGCGGTTGTTATCTCGGTCACCATCAAGGGGAGAATGTTGGTTAACTACTACTCGAGCTTAAGTTTAATTCAGTTAATTTTTGTTTTTATCAATAAAAATTCATGTAATGTCTTGGAGTTAAGATTAGATTTGTTAGGATATTTTTAAAATAGAATAAATTCATGTTATCCATGCTTTAAAATTAGATTGGATTATTATTAAAAATAGTAGTAGTTCTATTTTTGATAATATATATTTTTGGAAAAGAAATTACCTCTGTAAACCCATAAATACATGTAATGGGTGAATTATTTGATAATCATAAGAGCCGGAAAGTTTTGTTGATCTAGGATTCTCTCCAGGTTATTTATGGAAAGTTGGTTATGGATGTGAATTATTTGGTTTTTAATATTTATGAATATTGATGTTTTTTCTATTCCTTATTTTAAAATCTTTAATAATCTCGCATGCAAGTAATGACCAAACAAAGTAGAATCATCTTTTATGAAAGAATGTGTGAGATGTAATAACCCTTGTTCTCATTTAGATAACGCCTTCTTCATAGTAAAAGTTAAATAGTTAATTTCTCATCGAACTCAACTTCCCTTAAAATTTCTATAAGCATTGTGTGGTAATTTTAAAGAAAAATGTAGACGTCGTTAATAAATAAAAACTAAAAGCGATTAATTAAGCAAGGTTAGACGACAATCAAATAAATAAAGTTAAAAATTGAACAAATAGCTCCATAGCCTTCCTACCCCATATCGAAAGGGTTTACCATAAAATTTATAGGATCATGGAACACCAAAATATTTCCACCTCTTTCTTTATCTATCAAAAAGTTAAATCAGTCTCTCAAGTTTTAGTTAAAGAACAATCACAAATTTCGGAAAAAGTAGAGTCTACACAATTGATTATTCTTGTTGTGTTCCATATATTAGTGAAATGTGGGATATTTCCAGATGAGGATCAACAAACATTCAATTGAATTTTGTCTCAAGATGAAAGAAAATATATCTTGGAATAAAATATTATAATACCAAGAATTCCACTTTTATTGAACAAGCCAAAGTTCTAGCGGTGTAAAATAATTTCCACAAGTGCAAGTTAAGATAATGCAAAGAGATAGGAAGACACAAATAACGCGAATCTTGATAAAGGAATATGCATGCATTAGGCTTGATGACCCGTTATTAATGGGTTATAAATTCTCCAAGTATTTTTTTTTTTTTTTTTAAATAGTGCGACTCAACAATTTTTGTCTCCCACCTTTCAGTTTAAAATTGGAACCTCCACTACTTTTACTGCTGCTATAATATCTTTTTACCTTTTAAAATTTAGAATTATTTTCTCGTCTAATGTTTTCATCTAAATTTTAGTTTAAAATATCTTAACATTTTTTGATATGAAAGATTAATCACGTTTCAAAAAGTTTTCTTTGACATTTAAATATGGGATACCTTACATGGGTTTTTCCCTGTCTCCAATAGACCTCCACCAATGGATCTTTAGATTCTTACCTCATATGACACAATATTCCATCTATTATTTTAATTTGATTAATGTCGTGGCTATTATTAACAAGCCTGGTCTATGGAATAAAAACACTTGTTCTTTCTTGACGAGGAATCACAAGTGGTGGTTCAAAACACATAGTATCAAAAACATGAACACAATTTCAATCTCAAATTAAGTTTTCAATCCCATGGATTGTGAAAATACAAAAAAAAATTCATTTTTTTTTTTTTTAGAAATCACTTTTGCTCGTGAATATTTTAATTTGATTAGATGAAAAAGTATATAGATTTTTTTTCCTATAATTTTTGTAGTGCCCACTTCCTTGAACGACACTTATTATATTATGATTCGATTCTTGTTGGTTATATACATGCATATTATTGTATCATTTTGACTTAGCATGATGATTAGATGATAGAAGTATTTTGATTATTGATAGATGTCAATTTATAGTATGATTGTATGGATTACTTAGAGAGTCATTTTTATATGGATGATAATGTGTTGTTGAAATATTTATATAATTCGACATTCGACATTTTCGTCATATTGAGTAGGATTTAGAGTTGAACTAATCTTGTAATCTTATTGGTATTAATGAAATATAGAATTGAGATGTTGTTGGAATTTTAAAATAGTAACATTATTTGCGTAAATGATGATTTTATTTACGTATGGATGATTTTTGACTTATATGCATATATTTTACCTTAGATGTTTTGATGCGTCCATGAGGCCGAAGGAGGTATTATGTGGTTTGCGGTGATTATATCACAACAATCAAAGGGGATTGGAGACCATCCACATTGGAATGTTGAATGGATTTGACAATGGTCACCGTGGAAACTTGTGTTATATTGTGTTTTTTTTTATGGGGTTACCATGAGGTGGATTACCTCCAATTGTGACCAAGGGGTTTGTGTAGTGCACACTTCCCTTTGACACCTTTTGATACTAATCATGATACAACTGATTATATTATGGACTTGATTATGGACCTTATTATAATATGATGATAGATGTTAGATCGTGGATTATTGTTGACTTGATCTAGTTATGATGCATGATGATTATTAAAGACATTTTGGATATTGATGTCGATATATTGTTTTACATGGTTATATTATGGATGTTGTTCGGACATGTGATATTTAGATATTGTGAGTAGACCTAGAAATGTAAATTATTTGATGATATAGTTATTGAGTAAAATTACAAATGATCTTGTTCGTTGCTTGGATGTCGTGGTGATTCATATATCTAGATGATCTTGGAATTTTATTTATGTATTTTGGATGTTTTGATATGGTCATGAGGCTGAAGGAGGTGTTTGTGTTTTACAGGTTAAAATATCACCACAAACATTTGGGGATTGAAGACAAACCACATTGAAATTCTATATGAATTCAGCAAGGTCACCATGGCAAGTAGTATTTGTTTCTACGTGTTTGTGTGTGTGTTAGGGATTCCCATGAGGAGGATCACTTTTAAATGTGACCAAGGTCTTATGTGTTGTTAATTATTTGACCCTTTTGTTTAATATTGCATGTGTTTATTTTGTAATGCATTGCCCCTTTTTTATTTATAAAATGTTGTATTAATATTGTGGGTAAGCATGTTGCTAATATTAATTAAATAAAATTTGTTATGAGAAAGTAATTAATATAGTTGTTGGCCTTGATTTAAAGTGTTGTAAGAGATGTGTAAGTGATGTGTAAATTAACTTTTGAGTGTGAAACACTCCAGCTTCTTGGAAATTTGAATTTGTCTTTGGGGGCTGATTTTGGAGGCTTGTGGGACAAGTTAAACTAGTCCCATACCTCTTAAATTTAATTACCAACCATACCTACAGTTGGAGAGTTGAGATTAGACTTTTATAATGTTTTTTTACTAGGTAAATTGTAGGTTTTAATTAAACTTTTCTTACATGATTTAATTTCATTCGTTTGGGTGTGGGTTGAATTTGAGTGTGTAAGTAAACAATCGTATTATTCACCCACCTATTTATTGTGCATTGGAGAATGAAGTTGACTTTGGGGTTGCAATTGAGGATATGTGATGTGGCATCCTACATGGATCCACCTTATGCTCTTCTCTTCCCTCTTCTATAAAATTCTAATTCCTTACCTTGTTTTGGGTTGATTCACCTTGGAGACTTCATTCTTGGGGGAGAATTCTTTTGTTGTCTTGGAGCTCTTACTTTGAAGAAGTTTTTGGAAGGTTGTTGCATGCTTGTGCTTGGTTGATTTGGATTTCTTGCATTGGGATAAATCTTGTTGTTTTGGAACTTGGAACAACTCCATCATGGAGAGGTAGGATCTTGGCTCTTGAAATGCTTCTTTTTGTTTGTTTATGAAAATGTTAATGTGTGAATGTTTTGGCATGTTTGTGGGCTGTTGGGTAGATGGCCTAGGAATGGTGTAGCAGAAGAC
This sequence comes from Taxus wallichiana var. yunnanensis, assembly GCA_018340775.1. Taxonomy (NCBI): domain Eukaryota; kingdom Viridiplantae; phylum Streptophyta; class Pinopsida; order Cupressales; family Taxaceae; genus Taxus; species Taxus wallichiana. The sequence goes on along the minus strand of CM031237.1, from coordinate 730,690,203 downwards.
TATGGGGTTTATTTTGTGGGAGGCATGAGTGTGTTTTAGGGAGGCATAAGAGTGGAAGGAGTTGGGATTTGGGAAGAAATAGCTTGCATTTCTTTACTCGTTATGGGTTTCATAAAAGGTTGGGGAGGCATAAGGAAATGTTAGGAATAAGTGGTACTTTGGGGAGGGATAAGGAATGTCGGGTTGTGATATACTATATTTTGGTGGTTTGTAATTCAGGTGGTGATACCCATTTCCCCTTTTGGGAGGCATAAGAAGCATCCCCCATAGTTTCTTGCTCCTTTGGCTTGCTTGATAAATCCTTAGTATTGTTTTTCATGTTTTAATGTAGTTGTAAACTACATTCTATTTTGGGACTGTGTTTTATTGTGAAAATGTTGCTTGTGTGTTTGTGGAAGCCTATTGTTGCCATGAGTTGGATCACATTTTTATTGCATTGTGGTTAGGGCTTGGGGGCTAATGAAGAAGGATGGATTCTCATTTTCATTGGATGTTTTGGTTGGGTGGAGAGCTTTTCCTTTCCCTACTCTTGTTGTGTTTAAACTAGAAGAATGAGAAATCTGAATGTAGTTGTTCTAAAGATGAGATAAAGACAATTTGATAGTCCCTTGTGAAATGAAATCTTATTGTAACCTTTCCCACTTGAAGTGGATGAACTTGTATATGTTTGTAATGGAAATATGTTGTAGTAGTTATGGAAGTGTAAATTGGAATGTGAAAGAATGATACGTATATGGTATGTTATATTTTGAAATCAAATGGAAAGGAAGTTGTAAGAGTTTCATTTGAATTAATGGAAGTGGGTTTGTCTTGTCTATATGATTTATTCCATTAGAAATTTGTGTTTAGCATACACTATGAAATCTTTGTTTGGAAAATGGAAAAGTGAAACACGTGAGAAGAAAATGTATTATTTTGCCTTATATATAATTTATGATTTTGGAAAGAATAAAAGAAGGAAGTTATAAAGTTGTCTTTTGGAATAAATAAAGGATTCCATAACCTTCCTCAAATTGTATCATTGTGTTGAATTTAATCATCTAGATGTGAGTTGTAATATCTATTTGAAAGGAATAAATGTGTATAAAGGAAGTGTAATACTCGAATTTTGAAATATGTGAAAATTGGAAATCAAAGATGTATTTTAGTTTTTGAATAGTTGAATTGAATCAACTATATGTACTAGATTAGAATTGGAACACATTATAATACTTGGACAAAAAAATGGCTAGAAATAAACCTTTTAAAAATTTGATCTTTGTCTTGTATTTTCAAACTAGAAAATATTTAATCCAAAATACTGAGATCAACACCGTAACAATGAAATAACAAAGTAAATGATTAAATTGAAGTAGTTTGCCTTAAACAAATCTAATTAGACAAAATTACTTAGAGGAAATATTTCAAAACATGGAAAAGCGAGTCCAAAGCTTTCACGGTCATTTTGTTGTCAAAATTTTAAAATTTTGAATTAGAATTCAATCACATAGGTCTACATCACAAACTTATCCTAAATCCACCTAAGAAAAATTATCCATGTGTATTGGACATGTTGAGAGAGGAACAAGAACAAATTGAACAAAATTTTATAAGTTAAAATTACCAGTTTGGACTATAAAATCCTGCAGAAAGTTTTTCATAAATTTACCCCTCAAACTTTATAAAAATCAAAATTTGATGATTCCTACGTAAAGACGACTTATTTACGAGATATTTCCATAAAGTCCTTGTTTTCCGGTGTTAAAAAAAATTGGGAAAAATTTCCTAGGCAGGCCCGCGGACCCGAATTTTTCCCTTAGCACTTCAAAAAAATTTGGGAAAATTTTCCAAATTTTCCCCGCCGCCCGCAAATAATCGGAGGCTACTTATACGTACCGAAAATTGTAAGGTCTCAGATCGCGTAACAAAGTGTAACAAGTGCCCCAATGATGATACAGGTCTCCTCGCAAGGTGTTCGGGATCTGGAAAAGCCCTCGGAGTACGTGTTAACATCCCACATGCACCGCTTAGCCCCAGCGCCCTTTGTTTTCCCCCTTTTTCTTCTTTCCTTGGCCTTTTGATCTTCGGTGACGAAACCGCCGCCCTACAGGGCGGCGGTCACGTGCATGTTTTCCGTAACGTTCTTTGACACGACTCGCGTGAAATATCATGATTCACCAGCTTTCCTTGCCGACTTAAGCATGCATTTATGTTTTTGGTCCCCTGGAATAGTGTTTTTCCTTTGTTTATTGTTTAGGAGTTCAATTTGGTTTTGGTTTTTGGATGTTTGAATTCCTATAAATGCATGGTTTGTGCATAAGCAAAGGGTCTGCCCCTCATTCAATTTCATGCTCTGATTCTCATATTTCAGTCTTTTATTCTGTTTAGAAGCCATAGTGTTAATTCCTTGCATGTTTTGATAGGATTGTTCAGTTTGTTAGTAAGCCACAGACCCATCTTGTGCGGTGCAGTCTTTGTTATCTCATCCAAATCCAGTTAGAAGCTTGCCTCTGAGTTTATCTTTGCTGTAGATTTGCTTTCATCATATCTTGGTGTTCTTAGTTCAATTCATTATATGCCTGGTTAGCTTTATTCAGCTGTTGGTAAGCCACATATCCAACTTGTGCAAGAAGTGTCTTTATTTTATCCAATCTATTGGAACCGAATAGCTTAGGAAGCCATTAAAGTTGTAGGTTTTGCTCTTCGTATAGGATAGTTACTGAGTTTCCTGGGTTGCTTCATGTTGCATGACTCGCAGTAAAATCCCGCTAGGAATCGCATAAGCCAAGCTCTGTACTCTTGCGCTATCCCTCTCCTACTCGCATTTTCAGTCTGCATTCTAAGTTGTCCTTGTTCCAAATTCTACTCCTATCGGTGCTAGCATTACACGCTTTTCTAGATCCACGTGAACATGAAAGAACGAGGAGATCATACTGAGGGGACGAGATCACACACACCATCGGATTCGCCACTGTTCTGCGGAATCTAGGTTTTAAATTTCAAAGTTCTAGTTAGAACCATATCAAATAGAGTAGTTAATCGCTTTATTTCAGTAAATTCTATTCTCGATATTGCCAGGGAAGCTGTGGGGATTGATAGTTTCTGAGAAACTATGATTCACTCCTCACTTCTGAGGTAGGATCGAGAATCTTGCAGGTAGATTAGACAAGCTATTTTATTTATTTAGAGTAATTCTACAAAATCGCACAGGCAAATAACTACACTCGGTTATCTTGTCTGTTTCAAATTATTGTTTAGTTATTATTTCTAGATACGCTTAAAATAGTTTGCTTTCCTTAAAATTATTAAAAGTTTTCTTAGAAGAATAAAAGTTATACAGTTAGATTTATTTCACATAGTTAGAATTTGTTTCGTTACAGTTAGATTTGCATTTTGTTTCGTATGACAATCACGGGACCTCAGGAGCCCAGGGAATATATATTTGAGCCAATCGTGCCTCAACCAAACCTAGTCACGGCAATAGTCCGCAACCCATAGATCGAATCATGCGAGCTCGATATTGATTGGAGCCTTCGAGCAGTCATCCTTGCTGATCGATCTATCACACCCGAGTTAGAAGGGCCTTCTTTGCCTTAGATTCACAAATTCCACTAGTGCGTGTCGAAGACATTAGACCGCCTAACTAGTTTGTCCGAATCCAACGCATATTCTACCCCCACCTTTGTCTCGGCACGATCTCGAGAGGTCGGGTACGCGGAAGAGTCACTTGTAGATTCTCAAGCTCACCGTCGCTTTCCTCAGCGTACAAAATTGGTGAACCCGACGTGAAACAAAGAGCTGCTTTCACCTTCGCATACCTCATTAGCATTCACATCGGTTTCACCAACAAAATTGGTGAACCCGACGTGAACTAACAAGCTGTTTCACCTTCTCTTTGAGAAGTTTCATCTTATCTCGACTCACCTTCGCTCCTTCCCATTATTCATGGGTATTCATATACCCCCCGAATATGTCGGGATTCGATGCATATGGCAGACCCCTCTTGGGTCTTGAGGCATACTACGCCCAACAGAATAGGCAATCATCACCCTCGCTCTCAGTATGGGGCGACAACTATTCAACTAATCAGTTGTCAACACAAACCCCAAGAATCAGATATAGTTCATCTTTTCAAACTGAGGAGTTAGATCAACCCCCTCGAACCCAACAAACAGAGCCTTCAGGTTCAAACAATATGACGTTTACCAGAGAATCTGGTTCGTCTCCTCAAATACTACTCAGACCACAAATTAGTAGGCAATCAGATCCATACCTGGTCTTAGATGATGGACAGCCAACACGTTATCCTAGGAGTGAACAATGCTCCCGGGGAATGTACCCACCTATAGGAGGTTTACAAATACAACCCGAAATCTCTTTTCAAGAAAATACCTCTATGCCACTGCATACAGGAAATATTCTTGGAGAAACTTGGCAAGATAGCGATCAGTTTATGACAGGATATCACATACCTATACAACACCAAGGTATACAACCAACACCACTCAAGCAAAGTACCGTGACTTCACCAAATGAAGTCATTTCAATGTTAGTAGAAAGAGTGAGAGGGTTAGAACTGGCTCAAGCAAGTCAAAATTCTCCATTCATACAAACAGGAAGTTCCAATCCTCCATACCACTCTGGCCAGGTAGATCTCCTTACGGGAGTAGGCACGTTAGGCATGCCTCCTCAATATCCACAACAAACGCCAACAAGGCCTATCATCTCTAACACTATTCCTCCCGGTCTAGTGTCGAACAATCCGTTCCTTGACAATACCCCGTCCTACTTAAACATATACTCTAAATCACCACAAGGAGATATGTTCTCCTCTCCCGGCATGTTTGCTCAAACGCAGGGACCTCCTTATGCCCCTGCTAACGCATACGCTGCACCGTATCAACAACCTATCCCACCACCACTCCCTCAGCAAACACCATCAATGGTCGAAAGCTATGCGATAGGGACTTATTCAGAATACCTAAAGGAACCCTTAGATTTCACCATACGAAGTGTCATGCTTCCAAGACCTCTCCCTGATTTTCCCAAGTTCAAGGGTGAGGGAGATCCAAATGCACATATCAAAGCTTACGCTACAGCCATACGAGAATTACTCCCTTGGGATGGGGTGGTTGCTAAAATATTTCCCAAAACCTTGGAAGGCATCGCTCTCGATTGGTATTATAGAATACCTGAGGCTTCCATACATTCATTTAAACAACTCGTGTCAGAGTTCATCAAAGCCTTCGACATGAACAAACTATTGAGAACAGGAATCAGGGAATTCTTGCATATCAAACAAGAACACAACGAATCTGTCGCCCATTTCATCCAGAGGTGGCGTACAGTTCTTTATTCATCAGCAAGTGCTCCAAACATGGATCAGATGGAACTATGTGATTTATTCCTTCATTCTCTCAGTAGAGAAGTGAAGGAAGAAGTCCAGAAGTTCCCACTAAGGACTTATGATGAAGTACTTGAGAGCGCTCTGCGAATAGATCAAGCAGCGATAGATAGTGGTCGTAAGACATATGGAACAAACGGGAGGTTAATCACCTCCACTCAAAACACTACAACTACCACAAATGTCAATCAAGGACCCAAAATCCTTAACAAAAATCGTGGGGTAACAATGGATGGGGTAACCGACCAGCCCAAGAGGGTAAATGTTGTTAATGCTCCGTCACAAACAAACAACCAACGAAACAACAACTTTACCCCGACAATCAATACAGTGGATTTTAACCATCCACAACAACAACAACAACAACAAACAACGGTGAAATCCCATACAAGGGCCAAGCCAAAACTCATTTGGTTACCAAAACCAAAGTCAAAACCAGAAACAACAATTCCAAAACTTTAGTCCTAATAGGTAGTAGTTTGATCGGAATTTTAGGCCACAATACACACCAAACCAACAAAACAGGAATTACAACCCCAATTCTTATTGTGGTTTCCATAAAATTCGGGGTCACGATACTAGAACGTGCCGTGACTACAATAAATTTATGCAACGCTTGCCAGAAGAACAAAGACAGTTCTTCACAGACCTATTTTTGGCGGATCCCGTCTCATCATCACCAAATACTCTCGCAGGGGCAGTTTCTCCTCAGAATGCTCCCCTCAAGATCTTTAATGATCCGCTCCCAAATCATGATAGCAATAGGCTGAATCCAACCGGAACAAACAAAGGTGCAATGACGGGAAACAATGATCATGAAGCCTTGACTTCATTAAATCCGTCAGTTGCGCCACAGTTGGGAGCTCAACCGAGACCCAAGATAGTCAGTTTGGTAGAATTAGACGTTGAACTACCTATTGAAGCTATAACAAGAACACGAGAGTATTTCTCTCAACCGAGCCCAAGTCATCTGCCAGAGACAGATAAGAGTCAGCAAATAGTTGAAAAACCCATCGGTGCCTATGATTTAATTAGTGACCTAACAAAGACCTTCTCACACATTTCATTTTTGGACTTACTAAAGAACTCTCCCCCTCACAGAGCTGCTCTTTTAGAAGCATTAGGTCTAGGCCATCTAATTAACATCACTCCACCTCCCGAAACACAAGTAAATCACGTAGATTTTGATATCCACCCTCCGGGGCAGCCGGACAAGGATGTCAAATTCATCTTCGAAATAAGTAAAATGCCCATAGATGCTGAGATCGCACACCGAGGTGACCCAGCCTTACACTTGCAAGTATGGGTTTATAATAACTATGTAAAATGGGAAATGGTTGATGATGGGGCCGCAGTTAACATAGTCCCTTTCTCTTTCCTCCAAAAACTTGGATATGGGGAAACAAGCTGTTCCACTACTCGAAGTACATTGAGAGGCTATGATAGCCTTAAAGCCACTTCGATAGGAACTATAATATCGCAGGTCACCTTAGGGCCCAAAATCATCTTGGTGAGTTTTATATTATAGATCGGAAACTAACTATAATATGATCCTCCGACCTTGGATACATCGAATGAAGGCAATCCCTTCTACTTTATTTCAAGAAGTAAGATTCTTGCATCTAGGAAAGGTATTTATAGCCAAAGGCGATCAAAACCTTCGATTTGCACCTAGCTGATTTAAAGAAAAGACCAGGGTGCGCTCGAATTTGAACTTCCAACTAACCAACTTAATAAACCCTCGACCCAAAGCCGGAGGAAAAGTTGGTACCTACAACGAATCTTGAAACTACCAAAGATATCCAAAACAATTCCAACCCCTAAAGGTAAAACTAAAGGAACAGTATCAATAGGGACTACTGCGAAAATTGTTGAATTGATAGAACAAGATTCACCAATGTTCTTACCATTTGATTCAGTAGGCATGGGATTTTCCCTAGGTGTTGGTTCCTTGCCAATGAGAGGATCTCGTATGGTATAAGTAGAGTGCGTAAACGTAACAAATGCCCCAACATCTATACTCCCGGCTAAGTATTGGACTCTCCATTTCGATGGAGCTAAATGTCGTTATGGAGTGGGGGCAGGTATAATTCTTACTTCGCCCGAGGAGAAAGTCCTCCCATTCACTTTTAAATTAAACTTTGAATGTACAAACAACGACGCTGAGTACAAAGCCCTCCTTCTTGGCCTTACCTTAGCCAAAAGAATTGGCATTGATAACATCAAAGTCTTAGGAGATTCTCAATTAGTGACAAACCAAGTTTCGAGGTATATGAAACTAAAGTCGAACATTTACAACTCTACAAAAATGCTGTATTAGATTTAAGCAAGGCGTTTAACTTTATATCCATTGAAGCAATTCCCCGAGAGAAAAATCTTCTCGCCGATTCAATAGCAACCTCAGCATCACGTTTTACTCCAAGCAATGAGCTAAAAGATACTCACTTCACAGTATCCATTCGTGATGAACCATTGGTAAAAACAATGACAAATCCTCTTTCAAGCAGAAGTGAATCTACCGTCCTAGACCATGTTGGAAATGATGCGGCTACTTTGGATTACTTAAATGCCTATGCAGCACTACATCTCTCCTATCACATGCTAGATTTATCCTTGATTCCACATTCGTCTTCCTACTTCGGAAATCCCATAACGGATCTTCCCTCACAAATGGAACCTAGCATATACGCAATAGAAAATGGGGATGATCTAGATTTACCTCCAGCACCACCTGAGTTCGAAGAGGGTAACACCTCTTTGATCGAAGAAACAATCGATGTCAACATCGGGACAGAAGATGAACCAAGAATATTGAAACTAGGTTCTTCATTAACCCCAGAAGAAGTGGAAATACATACTCAGATTCTCAAAGAACATCAGAAGGCGTTTGCATTTAATTACAAGGAGATGACAGGAGTCGCACCCCACATTGCGGTGCACAACCTCGTCACTAAATCAGACGCAAAGCCAATTAAACAAAAATCAAGACCCATGAAGCCCAAAGTAGCTCTCATGGTAAAAGAGGAGGTAATAAAACTCCTTCAGGTAGGATTCATCAAGCCAGTTGACTACTCCCAATGGGTATCCAACATCGTTCCCGTTCTCAAGAAGAATGGAAAGATACGCATCTGCATAGATTTTGAGATATCAACAAAGCGTGCCCTAAGGATGACTTTCCATTACCATCCATAGATGTTATTGTTGATGCAACAGCACTGGTTTTGAACTCTTGTCCCTCATGAATGGATTCTCGGGATACGGTCAAATCTCGGGATATCCGAGCAAGATCAAGCTAAAACCACGTTTATAACTCCTTGGGGAACCTATTGCTACGCTGTTATGCCATTCGGTCTCAAGAATGCCGGTGCTACGTACCAGCGGGCCATGACATACATATTTCACGATCTAATTCATAAAATCGTGGAATCCTACATAGATGACTTATTGGCTAAAGCTAAGATGTGTTGTGACCATCCCGAAGTACTCCGCGTCATTCTTTCATGTCTAATAGAATACGGAGTCACGCTAAATCCAGAGAAATGCGTCTTTGGTGTAACAGAGGAAAGCTCCTAGGTTACATCATATCGTCACGAGGGATTGATGTTGATCCAACCAAAATTCGGGCCGTCCTCGAAATGGTCCCACCTTCGAGTGAATCTGGAATCAGATCATTTCTCAGAAAGCTGGGTGCAATCCGGAGATTTATCCCGGACTTAAGCTTCGCCATTCATCCAATCAACAATCTACTCAAGAAAGACTATAGCATTGATTGGACCGAAGATTGCAATGAAGCCTTTGATGCGGTTAAGCGTTTCCTTTTGTCACCACCTACGCTAATGCCACCTAAGTTAGATCGCCCGTTAATTCTATATTCACGAGCTACCGATGTCTCGCTGGCTTGTATGTTGGCCCAAGAGGATGATGACAAGAAGGAACGCATGATTTATTTCATCAGCCGAACACTGCTCGACTATGAAACACGCTATACACAGGCAGAACGAGAATGCCTTGCCATAGTCTTTGCTACTAAATGCCTAAGACATTATATGCTGAATCAAGAAACGAAGGTCATGGTAAAACGGACCATTTACGAACTTTTCTCACACAAGGGTCCTTATCTAAAAAGGCTGGACATTTTATAACCTTAATGGGAGAGTTCGAATTAACATTTGTAAATCAGAAGTCGGTTAAAGGACAAATCATCGCAGATTGGTTAGCTGACAACCCATTAGACGGAGGCGATCTAGTAGATTTAGACTTTCCAGATGAATGCGTATACTACATTGAAACACGACCCGCTATCTCTGAGTGTCCTTGGTACACTGACATCATTAATTATATCATGGACCATACGTACCCGGAGGTAGTTACACTGCAACAAAGAAGGCGGTTGCGCATAATCGTAGCCAAATATGTCATTATAGAGCAGGTGCTCTATCGAAAAGCATTCGATGGAATGCTCTTAAGGTGTGTCGACACAGAAGAGTCCAAGAGGATTCTCCATGAATCCCACAGTGGTATATGTGGAGGCCACTTCGGTGGCCATGCCACCGCTCGAAAAATACATCGAATGGGCTATTTCTGGCCCACTCTAGAACATGACGCAATAGAGTTTGCACGCAGGTGTCATAAGTGCCAAGAATTCTCCCACGAGATCCACATGCCGGCACAAGCTCTGCAACCAATCGCTACTCCATGGCCCTTTTCTACATGGGGTCTAGACTTAATAGGGAAATTCTCTCCCTCATCCACAGATGGCCATAATTTTATAATCACGGCCACTGAATATTTTACCAAATGGGTGGAGGCCATGCCTCTTACTACTGTACCTGGTTCTGTGATCGCCAAGTTCATTTTGAACCAAATCATTTTGCAGGTACGGTATCCCACAAATCATTATCTCCGATAATGGAACTTCTTTTAAAAATGAAGAAGTTCGCGAACTATGCAGTAGATTTAAAATAAGCCATCATACGGCTTCCTTGTATTATCCCCAAGCCAACGGACAGGCTGAAGCAACAAACAAAACACTGAAAGCCATTCTCCTTAAAATGGTGAAAGAAAACAAGAGAGATTGGCATTTGAAGTTATATCCGGCCTTGTGGGCCCACCGAACTTCAATAAGAACACCAACGGGAGCAACTCCTTTCTCGTTGGTATTTGGGGCAGAAGCAGTTCTCCCGCTTGAGGTCGAAATACCCAGTCTCCGCATTTCACTACAAGGGATTCTGGATGAGGACGCTTACAGAGAAGCACGTCTTTCCCAACTAGAAAGCCTAGATGAAACTAGGTTAGATGCTGAGCAACGGCATAGAGCTTATCTTTGACCGAATGTGTCGGGCGATATATGAAGATTTATGAGCGCGATATATACGAAGGTGGTCTAGTTCTAAGGCTAGGACACCGGATCGACAAGAATACCAGCAAAGGAAGGAAATTTAGGCCCAAATGGTTGGGCCCATACCGAAGTCATGAAGGACTATGGAAATGGTGCTTACCTCTTATGTACGTTAGAAGGTGAGGAATTTGGTGAAACAGTCAATTCCCTGCACCTCAAACGTTTCTACGCATAAGCAGCTAACGCTACCTATATAACTATCTACATTGCATTTTCATATAGATTAGGATCATTTTGTCCACTTGTTCTTACATAAATTGTGATCAAGGAATCTATTCTCAAAGCAATTCATTACAAACTCGTGATGTTTCTGGCATAGAACTTTCTAATCATACCTCTCCATCTTCGTGTATCATCAATCATCTTGGAATCTTTTATCAAATAAAATCAGACATGACGAAGTCCTAATGGTAACCATACCAAGATCTGCAAGTTTGTTCTCACTTTGATTTCTTCTTAGGATAGGTGTCTTGCCTATGGTCTGTTCTAGAAGCTTCATGGTGTCACATCTATCCCATATATACATCTCTTTGGAAATAAGCATATACTGACATTTTACTCAAAAAGACAAGTCAAAAAGTGATTAAACAAAAAAATTTATTTTTACACATTTCCTTGCCCCACCAACCTTCGGTGATGAGCTTGCGTCTCTTACTAGTGACATAGGGTTGGGAAAGGATGGAAATGCCCTTACTCGCCTACGCCTTGCCCACGGTGATAAACCCACGCTTCTTACTAGTAGCATGGGGCAAAGTGTAGGGGGTCCTCTTGACAAAGCAAACGTTAAAAGGTCATAAACAAACTATTCAAACTTTGAGTCAAAAACGAATGAATCAGATATTCAAAATTCCAAAAAGAGTTAAAAATCCTAAAAACCCAGATTTTGTCTACTATGTGGCCATCTACGGGTCTAAGTCTAGATAAACCGCAAAGCAAGTTGCATCCAAAACTATGAAGTCATTCAGGTAGGGTAGGCTTGTAGCTTCCAATTTGGTTCCGCCAAAGCTTTGTCTGTCTTTCATCACTATCATTTCACCATATTTCATAACTTGCGCCCTTCTTGGCTCTTGGTGATGAGCCCTCGCATCTTACTAGTTGCGTGGAGTTAGGAGTGGGGCAAGTTGATCTGTTCATCATACTGGTTATTTTCATCACTTTGCCAAAACAAACATGAGGTATCCAAATTGCTCACAGAAGCTAAAAATCAAGATCACAATATATCTACAGTATCACGTATCAGCATCATGAAACACAAAAAGAAAACAAACATTTGCATCATTTGTTTTCCATTGCATACATTCTAGAAAGCATATAAAACATACATCGTAGTATACACGAGGAAACTAGAAACAGAAAGGGAAAACATGAGTGACAAGTTTTGATCCAAAAACGAATGCATATATATAAATAATCAATGTTTATATACAATGCCATCATGCTCTAGGCATGGTCAAAATGCTCAAAGAGCCCGTGATATACAAAAGAATCTATAGCACAAAATACATAGGAACCAAGTAGTCTCTCAACCCCTGCGCGACCCCTCCGAAGGTGCGCGCCCTCGTCTAGGACTCCGGCTACGCTGACGCTCTGAATGAACAGAGGGCTCAGGGTCCCGAGGGGCAGCCACGGTCTCACCACGAGAATGGCTCCTCATAAGATGCTCAGCCATCCTGTAGCCCGCTAACTCTGTGCGAAGAGTCGACACCATCCTCGCCACGTGCCAAACAGGAGCAAAGACGTCGGTATGCCTACCAGGCTGCTGAAGGCTCCCCGGCATCTATAGATAGCTCCGCATGGGTCCTATCCATGGGGATCATCAGGGAATCAGTGCATACCCTGCGGATCAGATCCCGCCACTCGTCAACAGTCTCTGCAAACAAAGGAGAAAAACGAATTAGAAACTAGGCAAGAGGCTAAAATATACAAGATAAAAACACAAGGAGAGATAGCAATTAAAACAAATCCTAAATTAAACAAACATTGAAAAGGAGGAAATGATAGCTTACTCGGATCTCCGGGCCTCCAAGATGGATCGCTGGGGCCGGCACCCGCCGCGGATGCCGCTGCCGACTGAGGGGCTGCTCCTGTAGTGGGAGCAACATGACGCCCGCAACCGACTCATCCTCTCCACCATGGCCCTAGGAGAGTGGCTCCTCTGAGACTAGAGTATCTCTCTCTGCGCTCTGCTCGGCCCTCTCCGACCTGCAAAATATCCTGAGTGTCATGCCACTCAGGATCGCTATCATCCGTCTGCTCCTCCGATCCTCCCTCTGTAAACTCCTCAGAATCGGAGTCAATATCTATGGGGTCATCACTGCTGTGAGCAGGACCCACAGCAATCGAAGCTAAAGGTGACCAAGGCGCACCGGCTCTCCCTCAGCCGAACTACCCTCCTGGGTGTAATGGGAATGCCGGGAGTAACCACCTGCCCGGCCTCGGCCTCTAGGCCCCCCTCGGCCTCGCGAGGGTGATCACAGAACCGGTGCCATTGGGGAAGCATGCCCGCATATGGAAGGCCGAAGGCTGGCCGAGGAACTCGCAAAAGGGTGTACCTCCACCCATCCCACGCGGTCGATAAGTTGCCCTATGGTGGGCGGGCAGAGATCAATGTAAGAGTCTCCCTCGCCCATATGCCGGCCATAAGCCGGTGCAGTGTCGCCTCCATATCTGCTTTGTGGTAAGGGAGGCAACTGGCAGGCGGTGAGGTGCTCTAAGCACCAACATATCTGACCATCACGGGCTGCCCTCACAGCCCCTGGATCTGCCACCTCTACGCCTCTGCCATAAGGAATAAAATGCTCATACACCCAACTCATGACTAGAGTCGGGTGGCTCAATGACTGTCCCTGCAAACGGACCACCCTGTATAAGTCATGGTAGGTGGTCCCCAGAATATCTGCGCCCCAGGCGTATATCCGGCCATGCCCCTCTATCTGTGTAATGATGGGGGCCCAGCAGTATAGTAAAGTATCCCCTCCCTTGTCCCCGATCAGCCTCGAGGCAAGGATCCCCATGATAGCCTGTCGAAATACGGGGATGGGCAAAGAAGGAATGGATCGAACTCTCACTCCCTTCTTCGACCCCGTGGAGATGGCTGCATCCCCCATGTAGCCTGCCCACTGTGCAATCTGTGCTCGGGACCCTGCCGTCTCTAGTGTGAGTCTCCTCCCGATGATCGGGACCCCAAAATATGGTAAACATCCTCCAACGTGATGGTCCACTCACCACGGACCCCTGGCAATCGGAAAGTGTTCCGATCTGCGTCCCAATATGAAAATAAGTCACAAAGTATGTGACTGGATGGTGTGACATGGGGCACGCGCGATATACGCAAGTATGCCGGCCCTCTGTAATGTATCCTCCTCATCCTGAGAAAGGGCATCCAATACCCCGGAGAGCCAATCACACTCTCTCTCTTGGCTCCATCTGATATACTCTGCTCTCGCCTGCATACACCCAAAAACACACAAAACAGAGCAAGTTAGTATCTGAACAATACCAAGAAGGTCATAAAAACATATAGAAGTGCAAGAAAATACAAGTGCAATCTCAAAAATCAAGTTCTTTTGCATTCTGGTCAGAACCGCCGCCGCCAAGCGGGGAGGCGGTTTCAGAACCGCCGCTAAAGGGCGGCGGTCGCGTGTCCGAAAAACTGCGGGTTCGCTAACCCGAAAAAGCCCAAAATGAGGAAAAATAGACCATTTAAACTAAAAATGGAGCCTACCCAGTAGGCGCCCCCTAGGTGGACCTTTTGAACCTAACATTTTCAAAAATAACCCCCCCATTATGACGAATTTAACATTTCAAATTTAAAGGGGGAAAAACACAAAATTGAAGAAAACCAACCTGTGATGATCGCGGGCGGTGTTCCACGCGTGGAGGCATGCTCACGATCTCACTGCGAACGTTTCGACTCTACTCACGTGAGAAACCGTCACCGTGGGTCCCAGAGCTCAAAATCAATCAAATCAACTCGCGCAAATGAATAGGAAAATGGGCCCACTTTCATATATATATCGTTCTGTTTCATTTTAAAATGACTTTTTCACAGGTTTGGAGCGCTGATGGAGGTAAGTTTCTATCCCCACACGAATGGTACGTTCTCATTCCCTATTATTTTAGCGTTTATTTTCCAAGTTATTGCATCTATTTGCACTTGAGTTCTCTTTTCATTTTGCAGGTAGCGGGAATTTCGGATGGTGTCATTCAAAGCACCTGAGACGCGTAAGGTATAGCTTCTAACTCCCCATTTTGGGGACTGTCTATACTCGGACCCACCGTTTTATGCCTCTTCATGGCTAAAACGCTTCTTTGAGGGGGATATGTATGTACCAAAAATTGTAAGGTCTTTATCAGCTGCGATGAGTGTAACAAGTGCCCCGATGATGATACAGGTCTCCTCGCAAGGTGTTCGGGATCCGGAAAAGCCCTCGGAGTATGCGTTAACATCCCGCATGCCCCGCTTAGCCCCAGCGCCCTTTGTTTTCCCCCTTTTTCTTCTTTCCTTGGCCTTTTGTTCTTCAGTGACGAAACCGCCGCCCTACAGGGCGGCGGTCCTGTAACCGCCGCCCCCTGGGCTGGGCGGCCGTCGTGCTGCGTTTTCGAGCGTTCTTTGATGCGACTCATGTGAAATATCACGATTCACCAGCTTTCTTT
The DNA here is from genome assembly GCA_018340775.1 of Taxus wallichiana var. yunnanensis. Taxonomy (NCBI): domain Eukaryota; kingdom Viridiplantae; phylum Streptophyta; class Pinopsida; order Cupressales; family Taxaceae; genus Taxus; species Taxus wallichiana. The sequence continues at coordinate 730,674,766 of CM031237.1, read as the reverse complement.
GCCGACTTGAGCATGCATTTATGTTTTTGGTCCCCTGGAATAGTGTTTTTCCTTTGTTTATTGTTTAGGAGTTCAATTTGGTTTTGGTTTTGGATGTTTGAATTCCTATAAATGCATGGTTTGTGCATAAGCAAAGGGTCCCCTCATTCAATTTCATGCTCTCGATTCTCGTATTTCAGTCTTTTATTACATTTAGAAGCCATAGTGTTAATTCCTTGCATGTTTTGATAGGATTGTTCAGTCAATTGTTAGTAAGCCACGAGACCCATCTTGTGCGGCTACAACAGATCTTTGTTATCTCATCCAAATCCGAGTTAGAAGCTTGCCTCGAGTTTATCTTTGATGTAGATTTGCTTTCATCATATCTTGGTGTTCTTAGTTCAATTCATTATATGCCTGGTTAGCTTTATTCAGCTGTTGGTAAGCCACATATCCAATTTGTGCAAGCAGTGTCTTTATTTTATCCAATCTATTGGAACCGAATAGCTTAGGAAGCCGTTAAAGTTGCGAGGTTTTGTTCTTCGTATAGGATAGTTAAAGGTTACTCGAGGGTCGCTTCATGTTGCATGACTCACAGTAAAATCCCGCTAGGAATCACATAAGCCAAGCTCTGTACTCTTGCGCTATCCCTCTCCTACTCGCATTTTCGGTCTACATTCTAAGCTGTCCTTGTTCCAAATTCTACTCCTATCGGTGCTAGCATTACATGCTTTTCTGGATCCATGTGAACACGAAAGAACGAGGAGATCATACTGAGGGGACGAGATCACACACACCATCGGATTTGCCACTATTCTGCGGAATCCAGGTTTTAAATTTCAAAGTTCTAGTTAGAACCATATCAAATAGAGTAGTTAATCGCTTTATTTCAATAAATTCTATTCTCGATATTGCCAGGGAAGCTGTGGGGATTGATAGTTTCTGAGAAACTATGATTCACTCCTCACTTCTGAGGTAGGATCGAGAATCTTGCAGGTAGATTAGACAAGCTGTTTTATTTATTTAGAGTAATTCTACAAAATCGCACAGGAAAATAACTACACTCGGTTATCTTGTCTGTTTCAAATTATTGTTTAGTTATTATTTCTAGATACGCTTAAAATAGTTTTCTTTCCTTAAAATTATTAAAAGTTTTCTTAGAAGAATAAAAGTTATACAGTTAGATTTATTTCACATAGTTAGAATTTGTTTCGTTACAGTTAGATTTGCATTTTGTTTCGTATGACAATCACGGGACCTCGAAGCCCAGGGAATATATATTTGAGCCAATCGTGCCTCAACCAAACCTAGTCACGGCAATAGTCCGCAACCCATAGGTCGAATCACGCCGAGCTCGATATTGATTGGAGCCTTGACGGTCATCCTTGGCGATCGATCTATCACACCAAGTTAGAAGGGCCTTCTTTGCCTTAGATTCGCAAATTCCACTAGTGCGTGTCGAAGACATTAGACTTCCTAACTAGTTTGTCTAAATCCAACACATATTCTACCCCAGCTGGCTGTCTCGGCACGACCTCGAGAGGTCGGAGTGCAGCGGAAGAGTCACTTGTAGATTCTCAAGCTCGCTTTGCCGCTTTCCGGCGTACAGGCTACCATGTGGCACTACGAAGTTTTATCGAAGGAGGATCCCTTTTTAACTTAGCACTCAAGGGATATTTTGGGAAAATTTTCCTAACTTTCCCACGCCGCCCCATTGGCTCGTAGCCAATGAGGATCTGCCACGTGGCATCCCGAGGCAATGGTGGAGAAGCAGGTCCCTTTTTACCTTTGGCATTTTGGAAAAATTAGAATTTTTTTGAAGTTTCCCTACCAGCTCGTAGCCAATTAGGAGCTACCACATGGTATCATAAGGTGTCAGTGGATGCACGGGTGAATTTATCCCTTTTTTCCTTCGGGGCACTAAACCCTTTTTATCTCTGCGTTGGCCGAGGCACAACATGTCCTTGCGAACTCGTGGGAGTGGGGGTGCAAAGTTGGTTTTTTGCCCCGTGGGGAGAAATTTTGTAAAAATCCCCCATGGCCCCGCCTAACCCGAAACGAATCCGGGAAATATTTCTCCCCACGGCCCGCTTGAGACCCTCCTCCTGGGAAAATTTCCTTCTTAAGGCCCGTAAACCCGCTCTTGGGGAAAATATTCACCCCAAGTCCCGACGGCCCATAACTTGAGAAATATGAGAGTTAGGAGGACTTATTTATATCAATGGAAAGGTGAAGAAACTTCCTATTCAATGGGAATGATTTAGGAAAATTTTGAATGTGTTAATTTTGAGAAAATGAAGTTGAATCTTTAATCCTGTTAGAGAGTGGGTATGGTGAGGAATTATCCTTTAACCCTAATTGAACCTTCTAACCCTAAATTTTTGACATTCGACCTCTAACAATTGTGTTTGAAATAAAAATATACTTGTGTGGATTTGAATTAATCTAGAGCTTGTTAGTGATAGTTGTTGTATTGTAAACTGGTTGTAGAATCTTCTAAATAAAAAAGAAATTATTCCAAAATCTTCCTAACTAATCTAAGGTTGTTCTTAGGTCTCAAGTGGGTTGTTTTAACTGGTGTTACACTTGGTATCAGAGAAGTGGTTCAAAAGATTTGGCCATTGGGCACACTAGAAAACTTGAGAAATGAACTTAAACTAGCACACTTTTAAATCTAGAAAACAACTTAGAAATTTCATATTTTAGTAAACATGGAAATTGAATAAAACTTAGAATATGAACTAACTCTCACCTTAGTCCGTGCAAGAGGTGCAAATGGGACGAGGGTATTTTTACATAGACCTAGGCATACCACCACGAAATCATGACGTAGCAGCCATCCTACCTCAGATTTTAAAGACTCTTCAGGATGTTAATGCCATTCTATGGGGAGGATCGGTAGGAGGACATATAGTCAAACATGATAGAATAACTTCCATTGAGGGTCATGTATCTCCTCAACCTAGCAAGGAGTGTGGAGGAGAGAACTCCCATGCAAAGTCATCCGAGTAGATTCACCACATAATGGAAAGGGTGACCAAGTTTTAGGACATAGAAAGAGGTCTCGGATCCCTAGGCTTAGGGATGAGCATACAAGGAGGCCCAGAGGTCATCAGACCATAGTGGTAGATCACATCAGGGAGATCCTGAAGCTTTGGCCATCACATTATTCTAGTGACATAGGTGGATTTCAGGTAGAGGCCTGGTTAGTGAGCTTGAGTGGGTGCTTCAAGCTCTGTCCTTGTTCTAGCAACATGAAAGCTCATGTTGCTATCCATCTATGGAGGGATGGAGCTGGTATCCGGTGGCGAGACAGAGGAGTAGATGCTCTCCGAGGTTGATTATGAGATAGTTACTCAGAGCTCTTTGAGGAGCATTTCTAGAGCGAGATACATGTCACGAAGTTCATTCAAGAGTGGATAGATGAATTCCATGACCTTCGACAGGCATCTCTTATAATGGCTAAGTATTAGAGTAGATTTTTTGATCTACTCTAGTATGTTGATTACATGCAAGATGAGCAGTGCATAATCACATGTTCATCCAGGGCCTGAACCGAGACATTGGAGGCTCGGTGTGGATCCATTGTCCATAGACATTAGCTGAGGCTATCGAGAAGGCCTATATAGATGAGGAAAATCGGGAAAGACCCAAAGAGGCTAGAGATTGATTCTAGAGCTGCATACAGTAGATGAAGGATAGTAGATCGATGGGGTTAGTACCTCTTCCTCATGGTGGAAAGGGTTTAGCACAGTCATCTTTTAGACTACAGCTCTAGCAACAATAGTCCCGCCCACCTTATAGACCTCCATAGAGGTTTGATACATGGGGTTTAGATTATGGGGCCTCCTCCTAGGGTCCCATCAGACACAAGGAACCCAGAGAGCTCACTCAGAGGGAGCTTGCTAGTAGATACCTTAATAAACCACACTAGATCATCGGATCGACACCATGCACTCCGCAGTACCGGCCGAACTTGCTCTCGGAACCCTAATAACAAGGGTTGTTTTGGGTGTGGTGTTACTGGACATTTTTGGAGAGATCGCCACGTAACCCTAATAACAAGGGTAAGACATGTATCTCTGAGCCTATTGTTGGTGATATGGGCTATAGTCATAGGATGTACACAGAAGTGAGAACCACCAGGTAGAGCATCGATCATAGTTATTGAGACTCGGCAGTAACATTGGTGGTATTTCTACCTCTATTTTATTTGATTCTAGTTCTTCTAATTCTTTTATTACACCATCTTTAGTAGAGTGATGCAAGATAGTGGTGGTTAGGTGGGGTCATAGTTATGATGTTTAGATAGATTCTAGAGCCAAGATCTTTGTAGACTCCTTAGTTAAGGAGTGTGTGGTGGAGTTTGGACGTTTCACCACTACCTCGCATTTTCATATCCTTCCATTGGGATGTTATGGAGTCATCTTGGGCATGGACTGGTTATCTACACATAGATCCAGAGAGGATTATTACCACAAGATGATATCTTGCTTAGATGATCTAGGAGTGGAGATAGTGATAGTAGGGGTCAAGAGACCCGTTTCTATTTGAACCATCTCCACTATGTAGTTTAAGTGGTGTGTACGACGGGGTTGTCGGATGTATGTTGTTACGGTCAAGTGATAGATCAAAGGATGGGTCTAGTGGACCATCATTAGATGACCATACCATTTTGAGAGATTTTGTAGATGTATTTCCAAGGGAGCTACCGGGGTTACCACCCCCATGTGAGATTGATTTTCATATAGATTTGGTTCCAAGAGCAGAGCCTATCTCACGAGTACCTTACCGGATGATTACCCTAGAGCTCGTGAGCTCAAGTTACAACTGGAGGGCCTCCTAGAGTAAGGCCTTATCCATCCCAGTGTATCCCCTTGGGGTGCACTGGTGATTTTTGTGAAGAAGAAAGATGGATCCTTGCGGTTGTGTATTGATTACCACCAGCTAAACAAGTTAACAATCAAGAATCATTATCCCCTTCCACACATTCATGATTTGTTTGATCAGATGAAGGGAGCCACAATTTTCTCTAAGATAGACCTTAAGTAGGCTACCATAAACTAAGGATTTTGGAGGTGGACATTCATAAGACCACCTTCCATATGAGATATGGCCACTATGAGTTCACATTGGTACCTTTTGGTTTGACTAATGCCCCTAAGTGTTTATGAGTTTGATGAATGGGTTTTTTAGGATCTTCTTAGATCGCTTCATGGTCATCTTCCTAGATGACATTTTGATTTACTCACGTATGCATGAGGAGCATGAGGGGAACCTTCGTCAAAGTTCTTCAAAGGTGCCTTCAAGAGAAGAATCTTTAAGGGAACTTGGAGAAGTGTGCATTCTTTTAGATGAAGGTGTAGTATTTGGGTCACATAATTTCTGGTGAAGGTATCGCCATCAATCCTTCCAAGATTAGAGCTATTATGGACTAGCCAGACCCACTACCTTGTGATGAGGTGTGCAGCTTCATGGGAGTAGCATGTTACTACAGGAGATTTGTTTTGGACTTCTCTCGGATTGCACACCCCATCACTTCCCTTTAGAGGGAAGGGAAGAAGTTTTATTGGTGAGACAAGTGCGAGAAGGCCTTTAGTACACTGAAGGAATATCTCACTACAACACCTATTCTTGCAGTGTTGGATCCATAAGGTGAGTTTTTCATTTGCACGTATGCTTCTTTAGGAGGGCTTGGAGGTGTGTTAATGTAGGAGGGTAGAGTAGTGGCTTTTGAGTCTCACAAACTCAAATATTATGAGCTTAATTATCCGACTCATGATCTTGAGCCATGTAGTTGTGCACGCTTTGGTTTAATGGAGGAACTTTCTTCTTGGTTAGAGATTCACACTCAAGACTGATCATTTGAGTCTTCGCCACCTCTTTACCCAACCAAATCTCAACGCTCATTAGCATCATTGGATGGAGTTGCTTTGTGAGTATGATATGGAGATAGAACATGTGAAAGGAAATGAGAATGTGGTGGCAGACGCTCTCAATAGATGGAGACATGTGGCTATGGCCACCTCAGTGGGCATAGATTTACTGGAGCATGATTCTTCAATAGCTTCCTCTTAGTAGCTTCTACATTATATTTCGAGTAGAGATCGAGTCTCGAAAGACCCTCGGTGGGAAGTTTGATGGTTTTTCCTTAGAGGCTGATGGTCTTCTCAGGCACAGAGGCCGGATTTATGTTCCCAGAGGTGGAGGCTTGAGGTAGGACATTTTGACAAAGGCACATCGTGCACCCTATTTATCCCATCCAGGGGTGAAGAAGATGCACTCTACCTTGAGAAATTGTATCATTAGAGAGGACTTCGTAGAGATGTGGCCCGCCATGTCACGATGTTTAGAGTGCCTAAAAGTGAAGGGACGAGCATCAACATCATCGGCCTTCTCTTTCCTCATGTTTTACTAGATTGGAAATGGAACACCATTTCCATGGACTTCATTGTTGGGCTACCTATGTTGAGATATCACCATGACATCATCATGGTCACAGTTGATAAATTCAAAAAAGTGGCTCACTTTTCTCTAGTGAATACCACTTATACAACTAGTGCAGTGGCACGGGTATATCTTGATGAGATTTTTAGGTTACACGAGATTCCACAGAAGATCATTAGTGACCCCGATCCTTTGTACCATGCAACACGCCTTAGGAAAAGGATCAATTTCAGCATAGCGTATCACCCCGAGGCAAATGGATGGATAGATGGAGTGGGTGAATCAAATTTTAGAGGACATGCTCAAGATGTATGTGATGGATCAGCAGTCTAGATGGGAGGAGTACCTATACTTGGTGGAGTTTGTGTACAGTAATAGTTTTCAAAGTTCTATAGGCATGGCTCTTTTTTAGGATTTGTATGGCAGAGAGTACAGGACACCTCTTAGTTGGGATAGGTTAGAGGATTGGGTTTCTCTTGGACCAGCTTTATTGTAGGACATGGTACATCAGGTGATTTTGATCAGACATAGATTTTAGGAGGCACATGACAGGTAGAAGAAGTACATAGATCAGCATAGGACCGACCATAGATTTCATGTGGAATGAAGGTGTTCCTTTGTGTCGAGACTACATATAAGAGCACTATCCATTATGGAAAATGTTTAAGTTAGCTCCTAGATTCATGGGTCTTTTTGAGATCTAGAGCATATCGCCCCTTGGCCTACCGTCTAGCATTGCCACCAAGCTTGTCTCGCGTACATGATGTGTTTCATGTTTCAGTTATTAGGAGATATGTTACAGATCCTTCTCATGTATTAGATTGGACATCATTAGAGGTGCAAGATCGGGGAAGGTAATGGTGGAGCCCATTCACATCCTAGATTGTAGGACCATGGGCCTTCAAGGCAGAGAGGTTGATCAGCTCTGGGTGCAGTGGGATAGATATGATGAGACTGCAGCTACATGGGAGGATGCTACTTTACTATGAGTTTAGTTTCCACATTTCTTCCAAAGAACTTTCAGAGAAAGTTGAGTCTAAGGGGAGGGGGATGTAGTGCCCACTTCCCTTTGACATATTTTGATACTAATCATGATACTGTTGATTATATTATTGACTTGATTATGGACCTTATTATAGTATGATGATAGATGTTAAATCATATATTATTATTAAATTGATCCAGTTATGATGCATGATGATTATTAGATACATTTTGGATATTGATGTTGATATAATGTTTTATATGGTTATATTATGAATGTTTTTGGACATATGATATTTGGATATTGTGAGTAGACCTAGAAATATAAATTATTTGATGATGATATAGTTGTTGAGTAAAATTGTAAATGATCTCGTTGGTTTTTGGATGTCGTTGTGATTCATATATCAAGATGATATTGAAATTTTATTTATGTATTTTTGATGTTCGATATGGTCACGAGGCTGAAGGAGATATTTGTGTTTTGGAGGTTAAAATATCACAACAAACATCGGGGATTGGAGACCAACCACATTGGAGTTATAGATGAATTCAACAAGGTCACCATGGAAACTAGTATTTGTTTGTGTCTATTTGTGTGTGTTATGGATTCCCATGGGGGATCACCTTTAAATGTGGCCAAGGGGTTATGTGTTTTCAATTATTTGACCCTTTTGTTTAATATTGCATATGTTTATTTTGTGATGCATTGCCCCTTTCTTTATTTATTAAATGTTGTATTAATATTTTGGATAACCATGTTGTTAATATTAATTAAATAAAATATGTCATGAGAATGTAATTAATAGAGTTGTCTGCCTTGATTTAAAGTGTTGTAAGAGATGTGTAAGTTAACTTTTGAGTGTGAAACACTCCACCTTCTTAGAAATTCAAATTTTTCTATGGGGACTGATTTTGGAGGCTTGTGGGACAAGCTAAACTTGTCCCATACCTCTTAAATTTAATTACCAACCATACTATGGTTGGAGAGTTGAGATTAGACTTTATAATGCTTTTGAGAAGACAAATTGTAGGTGTTAATTGCACTTTTCTTACATGATTTAATTTCAGTCATTTGAGGTGTGGGTTGGATTTGAGTGTGTAAGTAAACTATCATATTATTCACCCACCTATTTATTGTACATTAGAGAATGAATTTGAATTTGGGGATTGAGGTTGAGGATGTGTGATATGGCATCCTACATGGATCCACCTCATCATCTTCTCTTCCTCTTCTATAAAATTTGAATTCCTTGCCTTGTTTTGGGTTGCTTCACCTTGGAGACTTCATTCTTGGGGGTGAATTATTTTGCTTTCTTGAAGCTCTTTCTTTGAAGAATTTTTTAGAAGGTTGTTGCATGCTTGTGCTTGGCTGATTTGGATTGCTTGCAATGGGATAAATCTTGTTATTTTGGAACTTGGAAAAACTCCATCATGGAGAGGTAGAAGCTTGGCTCTTGAAATGCTTGTTTTTGTTTGTTTATGAAAATTTTAATGTGTGAATGGTTTGGCATGTTTGAGGGTTGTTGGGTGGATGGCCTAGAAATGGTGTAGGAGAAGACTATGGGGCTTATTTTTTTGTTTTGGGAGGCATAAGGGTGGAGGGAGTTGGGATTTGGGTTCCACCTTACAAACAAATAGCTTCCATTTATTTACTCATTATGGGGTGCCATAAGATGTGGGGAGGCATAAAGAAATGTGAGGAATAAGGGGTTCTTTGGGAGGCATAAGGAATGTCAGTGGCTATGATATACTATATTTTGGTAGTTAATAATTCAAGTGGTGATACCCATTTACCCTTTTAGGAGGCATAAGAAGAATCCCCCATAGTTTCTTGCTCCTTTGTCTTTCTTGATAAAGCCTTAGTATTTTTTTCATCTTTTAATTTAGTTGTAAACTAAATTCTATTTTGGGACTTTGTTTTATTGTGAAAATGTTTCTTGTGTGTTTGTGGAAGTTTGTTGTTGCCATGAGTTGGATCACATATTTTATTGCATTGTGGTGGGGATCGAGGGCCAATGAAAATTATAGCTTCTCCTTTTCATTGGATGTCTTAGTTGGGTGGAGAGCGTTGCCTTTCCCCTACTCTTGTTGTGTTCAAACTTGAAGAATGAGAAATCTGCATGTTGTTGTTCGGAGCCGAGATAAAGAAAGTTTGATAGTCCTTTGTGAAATGAAATCTTATTGTAACCTTTTCCACTTGAAGTGGATGAACTTGTATATGTTTGTAATGGAAATATTTTTATTATTTATGGAAGTGTAAATTGAAATGTGTAAGAATGATATATATTTGGTATGTTGTATTTTGAAATCAAATGGAAAGGAAGTTGAAGAGTTTCATTTGAATTAATGGAAGTAGTTTTGTCTTATCCATATATGATATTATTCCATTGGAAATATATGTTTAGCATACACTATGAAATCCCTATTTGGAAAGTGGAAAAGTGAAACACATGAGAAGAAAATGTATTATTTTTCCCTGTATATAATATATGATTTTGGAAAGAATAAAAGAAGGAAGTTGTAAAGTTGTCTTTGGAATAAATAAAGGATTGCATAACCTTCCTCAAATTTTATAATTGTGTTGAATTTAATCATCTAGATGTGATTTGTAATCTCTATTTGAAAGGAATAAATGCATATAAAGGAATTGTAATACTTTGTCTTTTGAAATATGTGAAAATTAGAAATCGAGATGTATTTTAGATTTTTGAATAGTTGAATTGAATCAACTAAAAGTATTAGATTAGAATTGGAACATATTATAATACTTGGAAGAAGAAAATAGCAAATAAACCCTTTAAAAAATTTATCTATGTCTTGTATTTTCAAACTAGCAATTATTTAATCCAAAATGCACAAACGAACCTACGCAATAATGAAATAAAAACTAAACAATTAAATTGAAGTAGTTTTCCCTAAATAAATACAATTAGATAAAAATACTTAAAGGAAATCTTTCAAAACCTGGCAAAACTGAGTTCAAAGCTTTCACAGTTGTTTTGCTGTCAAAATTGTAAAATTTAGAATTGGAATTCAATCACATACATCTACCTCAAAAACGTATCCTAAATCCACCTAATAACAATTCTACATGTCTATTTGACATGTTGAGTGAGCAACAAGAACAAATTGAACAAAATTTTATAAGTTAAAATTACAAGTTTGTACTGTAAAATCTTGAAATTTTTTTCATGAAATTGACCCCTCAAACTTTATCAAAATCAAAATTTAATAACTTCTTTCTAAATAAGATGTCTAGAGCTTTCCAAAAAGTCTTCGTTTTCATAGAACTCGATATCTCTATCAAAAGTTATGGCCTTATGAAGTTTTACTTCACCTCGGGCGTAAAAAAAAAATTGGGAAAAATTTCTTAGCCGGGCCTAAATTTTTCCTTAGCGCTTCAGAAAAAAATTTGGAAATTTTTCCAAATTTCACCCACCAGCCCGTAAAATTAGAGGCTGCTATGTGGCACCACAATGTGTCAACTGAGGGCCGAATCCCTTTCTAACTTAGCGCTTCTTGAAAATTTTCCAAATAATCCCCCTCCACCCCGTCGCTCATAGCCAACCAAGAGCTCCCACGAGGCGTCGCCAAGTAATCACGCGGAGGAGTGGGTCCCTTTTTTCCATTAGTGTTTCAAAAAAAATTGGAAATTTTTTCTAAAGTTTCGCTAGCCTACAGCCAATCAAGAGCTGCCACGTGGCATCGCGACATGTCGGTGGAGCTGCGGGTGAATTTATCCTTTTTGCCTTACGGACACTAAACCCCTTTTTATCCCAACCACCCCAATTTCCATACATTGGGTTAGGAGGTGTCACGTGTCCAATGTCGACAAACAGGAGTGCGGGCGCAAAGTTGGCTTTTCACCCCGCGCAGGGAAAATTTTCAAAAGTCCCCACAACCCCGTTGAGACCCAGCCCACTCCTCCGGGAAATATTTCTCCCCACAACCTGCAGACCCACCCCTCGAGGCAAATTTCCTCCCTCGGGCCCATAGGCCCGCTCTCGGGGAAAATTTTCACCCAAAGGCTCACCGGCCCATAACTTGAGAAATATGAGGAGTTAGGAGGAGTTCTTTATATCAATGGAAAAGTAAAGAAAATTCATATCCAATGGGAATGATTTAGGAAATTTTGAATGTGTTAATTTTGAGAAAAATCAAGTTGAATATTTAATCCTATTAGAGAGTGGGTATGGTGAGGAATTACCCTCTGACCCTAATTGAACCTTCTAACCCTAAATTTTGGACCTTGTGACCTCTAACAATTGTGTTTGAAAGAAAAGTATACTCTTGTGGATTAGAATTGATCTGGAACTTGTTAGTGATAGTTGTTGTCTTGTAACCTAGTTGTAGACTCTTCTAAACAAAAATAAAAATTATTCCATAATTTTCCTAACTAATCTTAGGTTGTTCTTAGGTTTGAAGTGGTTTGTTTTAACGGTGTTAAACTTGGTATCGAGCAAGATGGTTCAAAAGCCCGTGCCATTGGGCACACTAGAAAAATTGAGACATGAACCTTAAACCTAGCACACTTTTAAATCTAGAACCCCAGTGAGACAACTATGGAAAGTGTAAAGTACTCTTAGTGTATAGTCTTCAACACTTCCTCACATGAAAATAGGCTCAACAACGTAACATTTGTAAGAGGTTTGTCATACCTCTCAACCACCCACTTATTTTTCCTTGGAGTATGGGTTTGACTTGAGGGATGTGGGTGGAGAAGAAATGATGTGGCATCCTATATGGAGCCACATCATCTCCTCCTCCTCTTTTCTATTTATTAAAAATTTTGGTAAGTAAATGGGGTTACTTGCTTAGCTTTGGATCTTGAATTTTGGTGGGTGCTTTATTTTTGGAGTAGAAGGGAGCTTGGAGTTGCTTTAGTTTGAAATATTTTGGACTTTCTTCAAATGTGGAGCTTTACAATGGCATGGTAGGATCTTGAACTCTTGTTTTATTCTTGTTTTCTTGTACGTTATGTGTTGTATGGATGTTTGTTCTTGTTAGAAGTGTTGGGTAGTAAATTAACCTTATGTTTTGTTGAGATTTGGAAGTGGGGATGAAATATGTTGTGAGGCATAAGAAATTCTTTGTGTTTAGGAGGGCATGGGTTTTGGATGCCCCACCTTGTTCTATTTTATTATTTTGTGCATTATGGGATCCATAAGAGAGAGGGAGGCATAAGAGTGAGGGAGGCATAAGAGACATATATTTGTTGTTGTAGGGAGGCATAAGAGATTTTGGGGTTGAATGTGTTCTGAGTATTTTGGAGGTTGGCATCCAAACCCTTTGGAGCCATAAGGGCCCCCATGTTCCTATCTCTCTTGGATTACTTTGGAGCCATTTTTTTGGGAAGTTATTATGCTTAAAAATGTGTTTGTTGTGGTTATATTTTCTTGTGTGTTTGTTTCTTGATAGTAAGTGTGGAAGCATTCTAGAGTTTCCATGTGTTGGATCCATCACTTATTGTCTTGTGGTTGTGGAGCTTGATGGCCAATGAGAAGAACTTATTCTTATTCTCATTGGAGTTTTGGTTGGGTTGAGAGTGTTGTCTCTCCCTAATTTTGTTGTTTTGATCAAGTGAAGAGAAGATGGAGCTTGGTTGGATATTTGATTCTTGGAGCAATAATATAAGACAAAATATATTTCATTATAGTTTACTTCTTATAAAATTCCCACTTCAAGTGGAAGATATTTTATTATTCTTTTGAAAGAGAATTCATATTGATTATTGGTTAGTAAGATTATAATGTATGTTGGAAAGAAAGGCATTTTAGCAAAGAAAGTTTCAAAAATAGAAACGAAGTTGAAAGAGAAACAATTTTAGTGAGTTATTTTTTTGTATAATGGAATTGAGATTGAAAGGAAAACTACTTAATCCTCATTTTAGTTGGTTTGTTGTCTCAAATGGGTGTGCATTTCTTATTGGAAAATTAGTAGTCCTTATTTTAAAACTATGAGAAATATTGTTATAATTGCTTGAGAGAATGTTTGCAAATTTATATTTTGTAAAAGTAAAGAAATAGTTATTCCCATTGTATTACATGGAAGACATAGGGTAGTGAAATATATTATATTTTTCATTCTCTTATAGTGGTTGAAAGAAATTTTAAGCTTTACATGTGTAGATGGAAAAAACTTAAATTTTGTTTGTCTTTTTCTTGGTTAATAAAAAATATTAATTCCTAATACTAGGGGATAAAAGAAATTACTTATTTGCAACTTAGGCCTTAGCCTCATTGGAATGTGTAAATTCATTATTAAGTTATTGTAAAATTACTTATAACCCAATGTAACTTGATGTAACAACAAGTGAAGGTTGGCTTGATTTTAAACTTCTTACCCCAAAATATTATCAAATTTTAAAAGAAAACTTAAGTGTAAGATTAAGTTAGTTAAAAATATAACTATCATTACTCCTTAACAATAGTACTAATATTAAAATATTATTAATAATGTTATTAAAATATTACTAATATATATATAAGTGTTGTATTAAACATATAAGAAACCAACCCCATTCAAAGATTTTAATTTAAAAAAAGCAATATGCAATGTCAAACCTATGGCCACGACCTATACATAGGGTTTTTAGAAAAGAATGGTGCCATGACCTATGAGCAAGGAGTGAGGGAAAAATGGAGGGGGTGGGGTCATCATCCCACTCTAATACTTTTAAATCTTGTAAAACCCAATGGGGTATCAACGTATCTAGTGTGATTACATTTTTTCACATAGTGGCTTGATATTTTTGAAACTATCACATGCGGACCCTATTAAAATTTGATCTTGTATATATATAATCACTATGAGTATTTCATTATTTCATGTTTATATTAAGTGTTGGTATCAATATTCATTCTCATCTGAGGGCTAAGCAGCATCATGAAATTGGCATGATGCTTAAAGACAGATGAATCGTGATATGAGTCTAGTAGCAGAGAAGGGATTCAACCGACTCTTTGTCACTCGTGTGTTAGAGAAATGGATAACACCTCACCGAGGGTTTTATCTACTCTCACTACTTTAGGTTGTGCCTTCAACTAGGGTGAGAGGACCCATTCTATAACCCGTGTTGGTGAACAATATCAAGAGACCCTTCTTTGCACAATTTTCATGAAAACTTAAGAAACTATTATCAATACAACATAATATAACTCTCATGAGTTGTAACACTAGAGATTGGAGATGTTTCTTGGAAAAGGTTTGGGTTACTAAAGACAATAATTGAATCCTTATTGTTTATACATATTTTGGCAGTGGAAATTGTTCATTTATGGATACACAGTACAAATAGGGGTAGTTCATGTAGGATTATTTGTTTGAGAAGTTTTTTGGTGGGAAGTTAAGAATGATAAAGTTGATTATACCAGATCTTTGAGGACCTTTAACATAAATTGGGAATTCACATAATAGAATGCTTCAATACAGCCAAAGTATTCTTTCAACCAGAAGTGTGTGTCGATGGAGGCCCAAAGATGCAGTGGTTTCATACATTCTTCAAGAATTCAACATAAAGGCTCATGCTAAAGACTCAATTAAATGCTAGAAATCCCTAGTTCATCATGCTTAAGATACACTCATAGACTTATAAACAATCTTTATCAACATAGTCAAAAAGTAAAGTGATTTTAAATTATTTATTTCATTACCATATGAAAGCTCTTCTCATAATGAAATTACAAATGCCAAAATACTAAACACACGAGATGATATTTTGTTGCGACTTAGAGAGATTTTAATATAAGGTTCATAACAAGAAAAAGAAGAACTATTTGAAAATAGTATGAAATATAAATAGACACAATTATTCTCATGATCAACAAAAATTTATTTGAGGTTGATTAGATTCATCGCCAGGGAAAGTTTCTTGAACAATCTAGAGCTTATCAATGGATGTACACTTGCAACCATCTTGATACGATTAACTAAAAAACATAGGAGATAAACATGTTTCTTAGATGGTCTCTCGAGAAAATGGTTTTTCTCAAACTTTCTAAAAGTTAACCCCTTAAGAAAAATTCTTCTCTTTGTATTTATACAATTTCACTCACTCACTCATCCCAAATTTTCCCCCAAAAGAAGAATATTCAAGGAATCCTTTGTTTGTTACAAGTATGTTCCAGAAATTGATATTTAACAAACTTACACCCAAAATCTTCCAGTGGATAAATCATGAATTCATCATGTTTCTCAGTCCCTCAACTATGTTTGGGATGCCATATCATAAGTTTTTATACTCTTCTTAATCTTTATTTTATTTTTTTCGTGCATGAAATCCCCTTTTAATAATTCTCAAGTGGCTCCATATGGCTTGATCTCGACAAGAAATCCTTTTCACCTATGAGAATACACCTTGAGAAATGATTGTTGCATTCATGCCTCTCAGAAATGAGTGTCCTCGCATAGATTATACCACATATCTGCGCTGCGAGTCCGAGTCGGCCAAGTATAAAGAGGAGCCAGCAGAAGCCTCCACGTGTTTCCTTGGCGCAACTACAAAGGTGAAGTCCAGAGGTAGGTTCCCAAATGAGCGCAGGCCCTCCACATGTTCAGAACCCTAGAGAGTTTCATTGGTTGCTAAAAATTTAGAGTATGGGAGGTCTAGTAGAAGCTTCCACATGTCTGTTTGGCATAACTTCAAAGATGAAGTCTAGGGGTGGGACCTCAAACAAATGTAGGATCTCCACATTCCCTAGGCCCAAGAAAGTTTCCTTGGCTATTGAAAAATTCTCAGTATAAAAAGAGCTAGCGGAAGCCTCCACGTGTCTCTTCGGCATACTTTTGATATGGCACCAAAAGTAGAGACCCCAAACAAGTGTGGGCTCTCCACATATCTAGACACTTGCAGGTCGTGCTTCACTTTTATACCTTACTCCCTTTTCAAAACAAGGCTAAAAGTTCCAAAGTCCTCCAACGACCCACCTCCCCTCTTTAACTTTTCAATGCTGACTCAAACATGTGACATTATTTGGTCCCCAGCTGAGTTAGTGCTCATTTTATAAATGTTATGCTTTTCACAAAAAGGAAAAATCTTCAAAATGCTCCGACAATCTGCCTCTCTACCTTTGAATTTTCAAATCGCCACGTGTCCATCTTCGGGGTAAAATTAAGAAATTTTCTTCACCACTTCATATTGTTGAATAGAAAATTAGAAATTATTAGGGTCGGGACCAGTTTGGCATTTTTTACAATTGTGAAAAAAGTGACAAGTTCACCAAATATAACTATAGAGCTAGGTCCAATTAAAGATGACCATGTATCCACAAATGATGGGAAAGTATTTACAGAGGAGACATAATCGTGGAAGACACCCAAAAAAAAATTCTCCGCGAAGAGAAGATCAAATAATACCAAGGCTCAATGTGATCCACGACCCAAGGAAAGGACTGACAATGGAAACCAAATGAAGGAGAAATCTTTCACGCATCCATACAGGGAGATAGAGAATACTTCAAACCATGTGGATTGAGAAATTTTGAAGAAACAAGGTGAGATTAAATTGAGCACCAATATTAAGATCAAATCCATATATATATATATATATATATATATATATATACAAATGTACATACATACATACATACGTGTGTGTGTGTGTATATTTTTACCCAAAATGAAAACTTATACCAAATTTAACTATATCAAAAATGTGTGCAAAACCCATTTTCCCATTTGGGAAAATGCTAAATAATGAAATAAATAACGCATTGAAACCCTAGGTAGCAGAGTAAATAAAATAATAAAATAATTAAAGCATGGGCAACCATCCAAAATATTGAGATGGCCTTTAATGGCTTCCTCCTTTTCCTCCACCAATTTTAAACAAAAAGAAATAATCCTTTCATAAGAAAACATAGGGTTAGTGGAATCCTTTGATCTTGTGGCCCCAAATTAATCCATCCAATGGATGAGATTCATCCCTACAAAAGTAGGTGGGGAGTGGTTGAGTAAAATTCAAATTTTAAATGCATGGGTTGACTTTTAGGGGGCCACTTGAGTTGTGTAGGTGGGATTATTTTTCTAACCCTTGTGCTAAATTGAGGACCTTGTTATTTGTTTTTAAACCTAGTCACCTTGTGGGATTAAAATAACTTTAGTATTTAATTAAATAGACCCCTTTACCCATGGGATTAATTTGTGCAAGTTTGGCTATGGTGTAAATTAAATTTTATCAAAATAAAATTTAGGGGAAACTAAACCAAGCCTTAGACTAACTTGGTTTATTCATAGGTATTGAGGGAATTATTATTTTTATTATAATGGGGATTAAATAAGGAAATTTATATTATTAATTTAAAGTAACTTAGAAACATGAATGTGACAACTGTTAATTCAAAACTTTTTGCGGGCACATTTTTCAAAAAAAAATTATTCCATAATTTTTCTAGCTTGCCCTAGGTTGTTCTTGGGTTTCGTGTGGGAAAATTTAGCGAATGTAACAATTTGTTCCTATTTAATTTTAATTGGTTTCAAAATGGTATATTATTTTTATTTGAATTTTGAATCTTATTAATTAATCTATATGATTCAATTCTTAACCATTAATTGATATAAATTTTAATAATTATATAATAACATGTACATATTAATTCATGATGTGTAAGAAAAAAATCAATGTTAAGGTAGGGACTAAGTGTATCGCAATTCTTGTTTTACTAAGAAACTATTCTTAAAAATGAAGAGTTATTGAATATATTGTGGTCCGATAGTGTGTATGATGGTGTAAAAGGTGTTGCCTAGCCATCCACCAAGATTCAAATTCTAGGAGATACCAATAAATAAGGGATGATGTACGATGTGTCCCAAACTAGTTTGGTGAAATGGAATCACCTCGGTCATTGGTAGCTAAATCTAAGAATTATGTGCACCTAGCTCGTGCAAACTTTGAATTCAATCAAAATCATAAAATAATGAAGAGTTGTAATGTGCTTAATCCTCACCTTAAAATCTATTTATTCTATACACCATAAATTAATATCTACATGTTATTATATGGTTCTAGAAGTTAAATTAATTAATGGTGATGAATTAAATCCATGAAAATGAATATAAATTTATTAATAAAATTCACATTTAACATAAAAATAATATTTCATTTTGTGGGAATATTTATAAAAAATTAAAATGAAATAGTTACCTCAACATTTAATAGTTACCTATGAATTATTCTATGCATTTTTGATTCAAGTGTTTAAGGATGTTTCGACCCCCCTTTCTATGGGTCACATCCCCATCAAATCCATTGCAGTGGATCTTCTAATTGCATTGGATACAGGAAATCAGGAATGGACAGTGGTGGATAGGAAAAAGAAGGGAAATAACAAATCTAAATCCCCCACCATATCGGACAAGGTATGATTCTTGTCTTTTGGGTGCTATTATTGTTACATCTAGGCAAATGGCCTCATCATGCTAATTGTTGGGAAGTTGTGTTGCTATTAAGTTGATGTTTTTTGCTGTTTTTAGCAACTGTTTTGCTTTTCTGGTTCTTTTTCTGTTGTTGGGCTTTTTGGGGTAAAATCTTGCTTTTGAGCATTGTTGTACAAGGGTATAGTCCCTTTCAAAAAACTATTTACCAATAATAAAAAAATATTTAATAAAATTATGTGATTTATTTTAAGGAGTGAAATAATTTATAAAATTTAATTAATGCCAAAAAAATTTATGTCATAAATTAGTGTCCACGAGTTTTAGAAATTAAAAATGGTTTTATATAACATGTAAACATGAAATGAAAACCATGATCCGAACATGAAGA
This sequence comes from Taxus wallichiana var. yunnanensis, assembly GCA_018340775.1. NCBI lineage: Eukaryota > Viridiplantae > Streptophyta > Pinopsida > Cupressales > Taxaceae > Taxus > Taxus wallichiana. The sequence goes on along the minus strand of CM031237.1, from coordinate 730,655,592 downwards.
TGGTAACAAGGGCTATATTTTATTAACCAATCATCAATTAGATAAATGTAAAAACTTTAAAACATAAGAAAATAAACATACAAAAATAATACTAAGTTACAATTGATTGAAATTGTAGATTAGTAATAAATAATAAAGTGAAATTGAAACATTAAATAAGCCTACAAGGACATGGAATACTACATAATCGATACATTTAAACCTATAAATACTCGTGGTTATTAATTAAATGTTAATATATATATAAATCTTTGTGAAATATGTACTAATGGAGTCAATTTTGATAGCGAGAAGATCGTAGAACAAGACAAAATAATATTCAATGTATTAATCATGATTACAAAGAAGAGTGCTGAGCCTTATAAAGGCTGCGGGTGGAGGGTGACAGTTATAACTGTCCACCATAACAATGTATTAAATATTAAACAATATTAAACTAATGCTAACATTCCCCCCCTTAATACATTGTTCCTACAAACATACATTTATGATAATAGGTTAAAGAGAACATCACAAAGAGGGTCTTCACAGCATGTGCCTATTGGTCTCACATGGTTTTTCTAAGGTCGAAACCTAGAGGGACGGGAACACTTTATGTTCACCTCGGTGGTTTTACGGGATTACCACGAACCAAGAGGATTTTACCCGGTGGTTTTACGGGCATACCACAAACCCAAGAGGATGATACCTCGGTGGTTTCGGGATTACCATGAACCCGGGGGCGAGTACCATGCGCTGCTTTGGTGCTTTTACATTCCCCACAACGCTCTTCAATTAGAAGGTCCCAAACAGGAAACTTCGTATCATCTGTACTTTATTGAATAACACAACAAAGAACACGACACAAAACAAAAACTGAAATAAACAAGCCAAAAATTGAGGAATAGGTCCTCAATCTTATTCTCACACCCACAAACGCCGGCGGCCTGCGTCGCTTGTGGCTTGCAAGAGGTCTTGGATTTGCCGTTATCCTCCGACCTCTGTAATGTATTTCTACTTACTTCACATCAGAATTTTCAACACCTTCAACATATGGCGGGTCTTTATAAATTTTCATTACACCCATTATATTTTTCTTGTATACACGAACATCAAGTCCGTTAACCTCTGCATTGCTTTATTCCAATTTAAATCCATCTACTATACTTCATAAAATTTGATTCATTCCAATCACATAAAATCCTTCAACACATATTCACTGTGCAACAAAGGCATATAAATAAATGAAAACAGTTATGAGTAACCGGTGCGTGAAACGGTTATGCAAATACCTTCCTCTTTCTCCTGCTGCGTGTCAGCCTTGTCTGTATTTTCTTTGACTTGGTTAGCAAGAAAATTCCAAACCACATGACTCAATAAACATCTAAAGGGACCAAAAAACCCAGTCGTGGCATTCCAAAATGTAAGATCGACAACATTCCTTTGAGGCAGTCGTCGGCCGCCACTACTAATTCACCAAAACCGTTTTAGACTAACTGCAACAGGGTATATAAAAACGTCTTCTCCTTTTATCTCCAGTATTTGACAAGAAAGCGTCTTCTTCTTTTATTGAATCTCCAAGGCAAGAATGCTATACAATAATATGGCGCCTGCAGTTTAATGTTGGACAATACACAGCCACGTCTGTAAAGGATCACAAGTTATCCTTCATGGTGCCATGCCATTCAAGGTTGTTCGCTGCCACATTTCCTCAAGACTTCCACACAGGTCTGATTTCTCCTACACACCACGCCAAATAGATTCATCAATGCCTTATTTCCACGTTTACGGTAGGTCGAACTCCATGCCAAGGAAAGACTTGACGCTCTGATACCAATGATAGCAGAAGATCAGAACAAGACAAAATAATATTCAATGTATTCCAATGTCTATGATTACAAAGAAGAGAGTGAGCCTTATAAAGGCATTTTGGGTGGATGGTGACGATTAATCTGTCCACCATAACAATGTATTAGATATTTAAACAATATCAAACTAATGCTAACAATTTTGTTACTTCACTTAACTAGTGATTAATCAATCTACCTTTTTTCTTGATCGATGTATCTTATTACTAATCAAAATTTGTACATTTTTTTATTTTTCCATTATGAAATGTTAAAAGTCACAAACACGGGTAGCTTGTATTGTTCACCATTTTGGTCATCATTATAGAGGGGTATACGAACCTTCATATTACTCATTTTCAATAGCAGATTGGACAACACATGACCATCAAGAAATTAAGGATGCCTTTCCATCATGCCCATGCCTCACAAAGGAAGCCATTCCAACATTTATCCTTGTAAAAATCCTACATCATCCTTTTCAGACTACTATGCGGGAAGAATGGAGAATTAACAAGGAATCTAATAAGGTATTTTATATTCATGGTAATCAATACCATCCATTATAATTAGGGAACCCATTTTGGAGGAAATATTTTTTAGATCAACTCAAAATAGATCCTTTATAAAAACACTAAGGTCGAAAGGAGTATTTTGAGCAAGAATGAGTTTCTGTGAATGAATTATATGGATGGGTTTCATGAACTCTAAACTATAATCATGGATATCCTGTTGAACAACATATTCACTTGACGAATCTCTTCACAGTGCATGGATCACATGATTTTTTTCTTCGGGTAACTCAGACTCAGCCATTTAAAAATAGTCTAGAACATTCAAACATCCCTCAATTTCCCACATCCAAAAGCACCATCGGTTGGAATTCCAAAACCCACACGAGACTTAGCTAATTGTCTTGCGAGTTCTATAAAAAATCGACACATGTTTATTTGGCCATCAAAGTTTACACCACTAAAGCGGTTCAAGCGTAGAGGATCAAATGACGCCACATGGTGCTGATCTAGTAGCTAGAGGAAGGGACATAGCGGAATTTTGTCACACTTCAAATTAGATGCATTCCATGGATGGAAATTCTTAGATATAAACTGATTTCATAAAGGCTTGGTATGAAGAAAAGTCAACAATGTCAATGTCAGCTTGAGGCATACGTAGTAGCAATTTTATAAAGACAAAAGTTTGTAAGTCCGCCGAGAATAAAAGTTACAACGCGAGGGAAAATTAGGAAATACTAATAACCCAAAGCTATGAGGATCCTTCTTATTGGATAACCTTGTGTAGTCTAACATTCCAAAGGTTAAAGTTAGGTCGACACATCGAATATTGAAAGTAGTATGCAGCAATTTTATTGGTTAAAGACATTTCATAGTTGTCAAAAAGTCCTCATCAAAGGATTGAATTGGGAAAATTGCATGGAGCTTTATTTATTGGCTCAATCCTTATTAGTTTTGGGTCAAGAGTTAAAGATATGCTAATACTACAAATATTCATGGGATATTCTTATTGGTTCATGTTTTTGCAATCTAATAGGGTTATTTTGAATAAAAGTACATTGTGAATGGATGTGGGGCTTCCTCATTGGTTCTTGTTTCATAGTGGACATAGGGGCTATCAAATAGACTAACACCAAGGTAGTGTGGAGCTTTTTCATTATCATGCATTTCACAATTGTTAGTTAAGGGCTATCAAAGGTTTGATTTTTAAAGTAGCATGGACTTTTATGATTAGCCTATGCTTTACAATAGATAGTACAAGGAAAAGAAAAGAATGACACCTTTGTGAAAGTTCATGTATCCTTCTCATTGGTTCGTACTTCATAATGGAGGTAAAATAGAGGATCGAGACTGGGAAATCTAGAGCATCTGCAACATCCTCTTATTATTTCACATTTTATAAAAGGCGAGACCCATTCACAAAGGAAAAGGAAAAGAAAGAAAATAATTAAAGCTTGAACCTACAAACCAACCAGATATAAACATATGGGAAAAATAAAATCAAATAACATATTATTAGAGGTGATCCCACGAGCTAACTGAGATACCGACACGTGTCACTCTCATGTTCATCCCAATAGACATATTTTCAAATAACCATATCTTTCGATCTACATCTCCAAATGTAATAAAATTTGTCTCGTTGGAAAGATATTGTACTCGATATTCATAATGGAATAATTCAAATTAGAAATTAATGAAATTTATAGGGTGAAAATAGAAAATAATAGCATTTCTTGTAGTTGAAGTTTAGATAGCCTAGAATCATGCCAAATTCGAATGTGAAGGCCAAAAATAAATATTTTTGCATGGCGAGAATGCGAGGTGCATGGAGAAAAAGGATTATTTTGTTATTTTGAAAAAAAAAATATAGAATTCAATTACTTTTAAAAAAGGGTAGGCTTGACCTACTAGTTTTCTTTTCACGATGAGTGGATATTAGCGGATTTGTTTCTAAACAACTAGTGAGGCTATTTTTGGCATAGGTTTTTTTTAGAGTCATAAGTGATATTTCATACTTAAACCATGTTTATGCACATTTTTAAGGGGGCTCATTATTCTATTCATGTTCTTAGGCCATCTTAATTTTATACAGTATCACCTATTTGATGATTAAAGATTGATTTCCTCCACTTATAGATTTTAAAAGTGTGTCACATAAGTTTATTGATATGTTTAAGTGAATATTTATTTCCTTTGCATGCATGTGATATGATACAACACCTCTTTTATGTTTTTGTGAAGCTTTACATGTCGTTTAGCTGTAGATATAATGTATCAATAAACATAGAACTAGAAATATACCCTCCCATGCTTGAATGAGAACTTGTGCATGCCTTTTATGAGTGTCAAAGTTAATCAAACCATAGTTCAAGTGAACCTTAGAGGTATTTAGCATTCAATTAGTGTCTCTTGTGAATATTTGAGTTTCCTTATATTTGATGTATCACCATTTTTTACTTTCGATTAATTGTTATCGCTCAACCCAATCAATTTAAGTAGTATTTATGTAATCCATCAAGGAACCAACCCAATGTTGATGTTCTCCTTAGTTTATGGCTCCCACAACTCGGAGAAGATCCCATTGGAGTAGCGGAATTTAGAGTCGGATAGTTTATCTAAATCAAAGGTGTACTTTAGACCGATAATAGTTTTTGGCATGCTCAATGGGATGTTGAATTCATAATTTTCATATTTTTTCCAGGTTTGTATTGTGCTTGTTATAATTTTAACCTTTTCAAGGTATTTTTATAAATAGATATAGGTTATTTTTCTATTCTAAATAGATAATTACGCTATTTTTAGCATAGGGTATTTTTAGAGCTTTGGAAATGATATTTTGTATTTAAACTATGTTATTGCGTAGGTTTAAGGGGGTTCATTATTTTGGTCATGTGCTTAGTCCATGCCAGTTTTGTATTGTATCACATATTTGATGAATCAAGACTTATTTCCTCCACTTGTAGCTTTTCAAAGTGTTTCACAACTGTTTATTGGTTTATTTCAATGAATATTTCTTTCCTTTGCATGCATGTGAACTGTAATAACACCTATTTTAAAATTTTTTTGTGAATCTTTACTTGTAATTTAAGTGTAGATTTAGTGTATCAATTAGCTTGGAAGTTCAAATACTCCCTCTCATGCTTGATTGAAAACTTGTGCATGCATCTTGTGAGTGTTAAAGTTACTCAAACCATAGTTGAAGTGAACCTTATAGGTATTTAAAATTTAATTAGTGTGTCTTGTGTAGATTTGAGTTTCCTAATATTTTGTGTATCACCCTTTGTTTGGTTTTAGATAATTTTAGTTTAATTATATCACTCAACCCGAGTCAATTTCAATAGTATTTAGGTGATCCATCAAGGGAACCAACCCACTCTAGAGATTCTCCTCAGTCTAAGGCACCCACAACTCGGAGGTTATCACATTATACCAGCCAAAGTCGAGTCAAATGGATTATGTAGTTTGTACTCCTCTTCAACACCTATTTTACTATGATCATGTTTATTACTTGCTTAGTTACATCATGGACGATGTTATGATATTTTGGACAGCCTATTGTTAGACAATATTATAATTGTGATTATCATTGTGGTTTGGACCTTATGATGGACTCTATGGGTATAAAGAGGACATTGATAAAATTGTAATACATGATGGTAATTTAGTGTTATTTTATTAAATGTTGATATATCAATTCTTGATAGTGGTGATTACATTTAAACGATTGGACTAAATGTGTGAGCACATTGATGTTATGATTTTTAATAATGTGATTATAATAGGTGATCAGTAGTATCTTGTCAAATGCATATAAATAGGTGTAAATCACAAATAAGTGTGTGAAATGCATGGTTATTGTAAGATATGAATTTTGATAAATGATTATGAATTTGTAGGGTGATAATAAATGTTAATGGATATGGTAGAATTGTGATGATTAGTACTAGTAAATAATTGATTTAGAATAATTTTTTTAACCATGATAATAATGCAGCTATGTTTTATGATGTTGTTATCCATTAAATGATATATGTGTTTTGATCTCTTGACGTTTTGATATGGCCTTGATGCCGAAGGTGGTATTTTCTTGGTTATTTGGAAGAAATGAAATTATAATAAACAATTAAGGGACTACGAGACTAACTATAAAAGAATACTTGATGTTTACAACAAGGTCACCTTAGAATCCATGTGTGTGTATGTGCTTTTTCATTTTTCTTGTCATTTTGTTAGAGGTCTCCAAGGTGGAGCAGCCTCATAAGTAACCATGGGTATGAATGTTGTTACTTTTTTTCTATTTATTTTTCTTAGTTGAGTATGTGGTTTATTAAATTCTAATGTTTTCCCATGCCCTTGTATTTATTATTGTACCACTTATTTAAGTTAGTTAATTATGCGGATTATGAAAATTGGGTGATGTGACAATGGGGAAATGAATGTGGTAGATAGTCTTTATTTTCTTCATGATTTTGGATGGATTTTATTTGATTTTGGTTGTGTACCAATCACCATCTCCCAAACTCGGATTTGGGCTTTAAGCCCATTTTTGGAGGCTTGTGGGACAAGTTTCACTTGTCCAATACCCCTTAAACTCTTTCGTCAACCCAACCTATCAAATGAAGGGTCAAATTTAGCCCTATTATGTGCTTTTGATGGAAAAATATGCAATTAATGCCACCATATTTCATAATACTCTTTATTATTGTACTTGAATGTATGGAATGGAGGATTGTGTGTGAAAAGGAAATTTTCATACCTTCACCTTACTCATTTATGGAGTCTTGGATTATGTGTTTGACTTATTGAGGTGGATTGTGGAGAAATGACGTGGAATCCTACATGGAGCCAACTCACTATAATCTCCACCATTTTGTATTTATTGGATCGTTTTAGTTGTTTTAGGGGTTACTTGCTTGGGGATTTTGAGAGCTTGCATAGGATTTGGCTTCAATTGTGGAAAGAAGTTAGAGATTGGTTCTTAAAGGATTGAATGAGTTATCAATGGAAAGCTAGGAATTTATACCTTGTAATCTAGCATTTCCTTTTTATGTTTTGTGTTGTAAATGTATGAATACAATAATAATAAAAATATGTATGTCCTAAAAGAGATCAAAAAGAGAAGTACTTTACTAGCAAGGTGGATGATAGTTGTATTTGACATAGGAGGTTAGTACATCTAAAATTTAAATGCCTTGTTAAAATCAGCTCCAAGGGATGTATAGGAAATATTCCCAAGATCACAAAACATATTAACACTCTCTACAAATCATGCCTACATGGAAACCAAACTATAAGGAGTTTTTAATCCAAAGACTATTCTACTACAAGGCCTCTAGAGATGATTCATATTAATCTTGTTGGACTGAAATCATTCAAGGAGACAGATAGTTTATGCCACTAATTGATAACTATACAAGAATGACTTGGGTTTCCTTCCTCAAAGATAAATCAGAAGCACTAAAAGTCTTAAGCACTAGAAAGCATTAGTGGAGAATGAGAAGAGTGTAAAAAAATCTTGTGATCTGAAAAAGGAGGAGAATCGGTTTTAAATGAGTTTTGTGAGTTTTGTGAGACTCATGGGATAAGAAGACATTTATTAGCTACAAGAAAACCTACACAAAATGGGGTTGTGGAGAGAAAGAAATGGACAATACAAGAAATGGAAAGAGCCATGTTGATGAATACAAATTATCCTTTGGATATTGAAGGGAGGTACTTAGAATAATAATATACATCTTGAACAAAGATCAAATTAAAATATACAACAAGAAGACACCTTATGAACTTTGGAGAGGAATACCTGTAAGTGTAAAAAACCTTAGAGCGTTTGGAAATAGTTGTTTTATGAAAAGAGATGATGAAAATCTTTGTAAGTTTGATTCAAGGTTTGATGAACAAATTTTCTTATGGTACTTAGTAGTTATTTCAGCATATAGGTGCTACAATAATAGCCATAAAAAGATAGTAGAGAGAAAAAATGTCACAATTGATTAATCATACCCAAAAAGGGATATAAATCAGCCTAAGGAGACTCCTTAGAGGATTGAAAATCAGGATGATGATGAAATTTCTAAAGTTTGTTAAGAATAAGAGAGTGAAGATGAAGAAATACTAGATACTAGAGCTCCTTCAAGAAAAGTTAAGAGAGAAAATCCTCCAAATCAGATCATAGGGAACAAAGAAGGAGGCATACAAATAAGAAGGTTGAAGAACATTCAAGATCAAGAGAACATATCCCTTCTATCCAAGATATAACCAAGAAATGTCATGGAATCTATCAAGGACCAACATTAGATTGAAGTAATGAATAAATAAATAGACCAAATAGAGAAAAATAAAAATGTGGAAATTTTCCCTATCCCAATGAACAAGAACATCATTGGAATGAAGTGGGTGTTTAGAAGCAAGTTTTATGAAAAACATAAAGTTACAAGAAATAAGGAAAGGTTGGTGTTATCTCTCAAAAGTGCACCACCTGTAGAGATATTGTTGTAGGCATTCTAAGCTTGAAAATTTTATCTCTCTCTTTCGTAGATACAATGGCAACACCCCAGTCTATGGGTATACCTATTTTGAGGTGATTCTCTGGTATCAATCCCGGTTCCTTATTGATGTATCCTAAGCTGATTTTCTTAGGTTTAAGGGTAAAAGGTGAATGTAAAATGAAATTAACACTGAGGTGATACACCAAAATTGTATGATATCTTTGGTGAGTACATATACAATTAATATGGAATGAATTTATGATGCAAAGGAAAAAAATTTTCCTAAGATTATTTAGGGTAAACACTTTGATGTATTGAGGGATAGAATCACAACAATACTACCAAGTTATACATACACATTAATATCATACAAAAAAATTAAACTTGCAATAGGGTAAGATGATTAATCAGGGATTTCAACATTCACAAGATTAATGGAAACATACACAAGACTGTAAATAATTGGAAAGGTAGGAAATAATTCAGATTCAAAGGGAAAAACTAGCGAGAAAATTGCTTCAATACTCCCGTATCTAAATAGTCCCTTTTTTTGTGCTTTGCCAAGGCACACAATATATAGCAAAATTTATTCATTCACCCTTCCTAAAAATAGACTAGGGTTATACTCGCCCATGCATCCTATTTTTAATCCTTTATCTATTAATAAATAAATGAATAAAAAAAAGAAAACTAATACAAAGAGGCATTAATAGCCTTTGATTACATACAGTCAAATTGCAGTTGACTATTCTATTTTTAAGAAAAGTATGGGTGAATAATTTGCTAATAATAAATCTTGCTTGATGAGCAAGTCTCCTCCTAGTGCATGAAAATTTTTTCCTCTTTCTGATCTTTCCTTTTGTGAAGGCATGCAAAAATACTCCTATGTATTGAGAAAAATAAAAATACAATATTTGCAATACTTGCAAAAATAATTCATCCAAATATCCACTTAATGGGGACCACCTCCAAGCTCAAGTTCTGATGTTGACATTCCTTGTCCTCTAGTGGTCACATGGATAGCACACTATAAATCATCTCCAACCCCTTCAATAGTGGGGACCACCTTTGCAGTTCAGTAATAGTCTCACCATGGTTTGGCCACTCTTGTGGACTTAGCAAATCACCATGATTTCTCAAACACATGTGGGAAGGTAACTTTGCAAAAACCATCATCCTATGTTTGACCACCTTTGTATAACACATGGTCATACTATAGTCTGCCACCTTTGATTAATATTGTATTGTATAGTTGGTTAGCTTTGTATTGTGAATAGAATAAGGTGGACACCTTTTGGTTTGATCATTGCATAACATGATTTGGTTGGCACTTTTGGAATATTTGAGCTTGGACTATAGTTGGTATGTCAAATGCAAATAATTTTTGAAATAATAAGGGTTGGCCCCCTCGTGATGATGACTCACCCCTCATGCGCTTTGTTGGTGGCATCTTAACTTGGGTTGAGTTTTTTAAATTTGTGATCGATTTCTGGGCATTGATCTCTGTGCTTTTTTGTTTCCTACCATCGACCTCAAACCTATGATTAGGGTTTTAACCCCATAATTAATGTGGTAAGTGGCATCCTGATCATGGTGGTTTGCTTCGAATTTAGGGATCAATCTAGAGATATTGATCTGGCACGGTTTTATTTCTGATCATTTATGCTTTTAATCGTGGTTGAGTTCTATTGACTCACCTCTTGAGTTTGCATAGTAAAGGGTAACTCGACCCTAATGATCATTTCATTTGGATTTTCAGTCTATGGGTGAAGCCTTGGCCAAATTTTTGTTGATGCCATTGTTGTGAACTCCTTGAGCTCTAGCCCCTCTGCATAAATGGTTCTCTAAGTTTGAGTGAATTTGTATCTTTGTTGTTCTTCTCTATTTGAGTTTTCTAAGCAAGGTGGTTTTGGGTATTTGCTGTCATTATCTTTAACTTAGAGCTTGGTTTTTCGACTGTGGATGTGCTTTCTAAGTTGGTAGAACTCAGTGAAGTTTTTGGACATCATTACTGTCCCTTTTGAGCTCTATTACTTGGATTTATTCATGAGGAACTTTGTGAGAGAGTATTTTATCTTTGTCCTTCGTTAATCTCAAACACTCGGGCTCTATGCTACTTCCTTTCTATGTCATTGTCATTTATGAGATCATGAGCTCAACTTCTTTGAGTTTCTTTACAACGTTTTTTCTTCCATTGATGAGTTCTCAAGCTTGATTCAGTTTGTATCTACAGTGAACTTTACGAGGTTCCTCTGTAATTTTTCGACTTTTTGTTTTAGTGAATTGTGTTTTCTGAGATTTCTCTCGGCATATTGAGCTCTGTTTGGTCCTTAGACCTTTGTTTCTTTGGTCTTGAGCTTGGGTGAAAGATCCTCATGAATTCAAGCTCCATTTCTTTGGGTTATTGTGTTGTGGACTGTGTAACTTTAATGGAGGCCATTTTTCCTGAAGGTGAGCCTCTGATCACTTGGTTAATAACTTGTTCTTCTTAGTTGATTCAGTTTCATTAGCACTAATACCACAAAAAATTTGTGTTCCTTTGCATTTCTTTGTGCAAATTTGATCTCTGAGCTTTGAAAATCATCAGGGCTTCACTTTTAACTTCTAAATTTGAGGGTCTGTCTCCTTCGATTCTAACTGGTGAGTTATGATCCCTTTCGAATCTCCATGCATAATTTGTGATAATCTTCTATAGTCATGAGAGAATGAAATGTTTTCTTTGTCTGTTCCTTCTTGTTCTCAATTTGTGATTATGTGCTCATATTCGCTCAGATAGGTCCTTTTGTAAAACCTCTCTTTTAAAAAAACACCCAATTTACTCGAGCTTTTTGACTCGTGGCATCATATGGGTTGCATGATTCTGGGTCTTGTGTTTTGAAATTCTATCTAAGCTCTGTATCATAATCTGTCTTGGAGCTATCATCATTCCTAGTCGAGGTAGGGTCTTGAACTCTCTGTAATTTTTGACATTTCGATTTTTGAGTTGGCTCTCCTTACAAGATTTGGTTGATTTTACTAGTTGTCATTGTATTTGAGCTCGGCTTCTTATTTATTAAAATATATCCATGTTTTGGATTCATTGTTCAGCCTCTGTGAGCTTAGAATATGTGCTATTAGCATCACTATCTTGATGCAAGGATGGTAAGTGTTTGACTTCTGAGCATGGTAACTGCTTCATCACTATCACTTGACTTCGAGATATTGATATATTGCTCTTTCTTTACATATTTTGTGATCTCTAGGACAACATTGATCTCTGATTTGAAACTTGTTCGGGGTTCTCCCTTTTTTCTCTGAATTCGATGATCCCTTGAGGGTTTGCTCAACTTTGATTTAAACAGTAAATCCTTGTTTCTTACTCTGATTTTAGTACCCATTAATGGGTTTTTGATTAAAACCAGGATCTGTACTTTTCTCTCTATACTGCAATTTGAAAGTGATTGACCTTAAAAGAATGTTAACTTTTGAAATACTTGAATATTTTTCCAACTTGGATGTACATGCATTTTTTGATTCAAATCTCTTCTATTTGAGTTTGTGTTCTAAATACTAAATGGGTATTCATCTTTTCTTGAAACTCTTCATATCTGAATGTTTTGATAGTTGTAACATACTCAGAATGTTTACTTGAATCCTTGATACTTATAGCTTTTGAATGTTAAATACAATTCTCATTTCTATTGGAACACTATGGTCTGGTATTTACATCTGGCTTGTAGAAGGAAATTACATTTATTTGAATACTCTGGTGACTGTGATGAGCTTCATAATTTTTTTTGGCCTCTGAAGCTCTAATACTATCATTGTTGTATTTCATATATATTACATGTAGTTGTTGGTTCTTTTGGAACTTCTATATTTATATTCTCTTACACTTACTGGCCTTCTTATAGCTTTCAACACCTGAAACATGTACTATTTTCCCTCAATGTCATCTCTAACTGATCTCTTTCCGTCACGCTTTTGAAGTTCATATTCTATATTTCTCCATGTGATTCGATTGTTATGATATAATAAATACTCCAAAGTACTTCAATTTTTTTATTATTAGTAAATAGTTTTTTAAAAAGGACTATACCCTTGTACACCAAGGCTCAGAAGCCAAAATTAAAAGTTAAAGCACAAGAGATGGATCAAAATCTAGATAGAACAATAAAGCCCGACTATAGAAAATTATCTGCAAAGTAAAAACCAACAACCGACAACGCAGCAAAAAAAAAATTGATGTACAACATTCAAACAACAATGGCATATCAACACCATTGGAAGTAAACTACTATCCGGCCAAGAAAAATGAGACCAATGTAACCCAGCTAGCCAATAACAGAGATAAGAATCATCAAGGTGAAGTGTTACCCTTCAGAGTGATAAAAATTTTTTTTTTTTGACCGTAACCCATCTTGATGGAACCTTCACGGTTGGAGAAGAAGACAAAGGAGGAGTATTTTCCTTAGTCACATTTGTCCCATTTGGGACAGCCACGTTGTTATCCTGAGAGAGATATTTATCATTTTCCTTGCTACCCTCAACAACTTGTGCATTTTTCATGCTACTCACAATTTGAGATTCATTTTCGAGGCGGAAATGGATTCAATTCTTGTATCTACATTTGAATCTAGACCCTTTTTTGCATCAAAAATTAGGGGTTTTGGGAGTGCGTCTTTCCACCAATTACTCTTCTCATGTTGATGTTTTTCCATCCCACACTCAGTAGAGGTGTGCCCTAAGCAAAAACACCTTCTACATCGAAAAGGAAGACCTTCATAATCAAGAGGTTATGACCAAGTTCTGTTTTGCACTCTAAGATATATGGTTACAGGAAGATTTTTATCAGTGTCAACTTCCACCAGGATTTGAGCATAGGTAGTATGGGTGTAATTAGTGGTTTGAGAATCTATATAGAGTGTAGTTCCCAAGGTGTTACCAATGGATGTCAGACAATCATGACTCCAGAACTGGAGAGGTAAATGGGGTAGCCTGATCAAACAGGTTTCCATGAGAAAGATTCGTGAGTGGGTTAAAGGATGGAAACCAAGGTTTAATGATCAAATATTTAGATTGGCAGGTCCAAAGTTTGGAAGCAATGATGTTTCTATCATCTATTAAAGATAAAGTTACAATGAAAATACCTTTAGTACACAGATACAAGTCTATTTTCCAGTTAAAATTGGAGTCCAGTGCTCAGAGATCCACACGTGAAGAATAGGAAGGCTGGGCCATAGTCCCCCAAATCTACAAATCAAAGCATGCTCTTTGTAGTAAATCTCAGAGGAAATGACCTCTTCCCCGAATGTAATAGATGGGGTAATGTCTACAGGTTTCATGGAAGATTCCTTGCCATTTAAAATTTTTTGAAGGATGACCCAATATGGCCGCGACTAGCATCTCTGTCCAGTTCCAATCTGTCACGAGCTGAACCTTCCAACATAGATTTTAAGTGTCCATTACTAGGCATAGCCACAGGAACACCCCTGGATGGATCTTGAAGCAGATCACGGCTAGGGTTTGTGCCATCTTTCCAAGGTAGAGGTATGGAGCTCCCTACAGTGAAGGCAAGGTCGATCCACGACCAGGGTGGATTCTCTGAGATGAGCCCCACAGCCGTGCCGCCTCCATCTCCCTCGCCTAGCCACTGAGTTCCTACCAAATTCTTGCGTGAAACGATAGATTTAGGGTTCACATTTTTGGTTGAGGCTAGGGCTCGAGTAGACACCATGTTGGGAAAATCTTGTTGCTACACTGATTTAGTTAGCTGATTTAGGTAGAGACCAAAGTACTTCCATTTGATGACTAGAAGTGCAATGAATTTATTTTTTGTTTAAATATTGTATTTCATTTTTATCATAGCTTTGATATGCATGATGGAAAATTTAAAATGTCCATTTTACATGGCAAAGCCCTATCAAAATTTTCTAGAATTCTTTCTTTTATTCCTGTTTCAATTTGTAATAGATGTAATTTTGAAAGTTGAAACTACAAAATGTATCACTTATCCTTTGAAGTTGCTTTTTTGTTGGAAACTGAAACATAATAACTATTATCTTGATCATGGCATGCTTTTCTGCTTCTCTATATCACTTATTTGATTTACATACAACTTTTAAAGCATGTATTAGTTAAAAACAACATGATGGAAAGATGTAAATGTCCATTTTACATGGCGAAGCCCTGTCAAAATTTTCTCAGACTTCTTTCTCATTCTATTTCTAGTGTAATATTCTCTCTCTAGTTAACTTCATCCTTTAAATTCTGACTCTTCTTCTTCAGTTGTAATCTAGAACATGTAATTTTATCTACAAGTCTCTCCTCTATTATGTAGTGCAACTTCTTCTATTCTAGAATAGCTACTGAAATTTTGTTGCATTCTTCATTCATAATAATATGTACTTGTCTTATACGCTTCATGTACCATAGGATAGAATTTATTAAACTATGCAATCTTTATCTATAGTGCAAGTTGTAAGACATATTTTTTATTCTTGGATGCAACTTGTACCTACACACATGAGAAAACAATAAGAAAATATTTAGGATTTTTGCCTCTCTTATGTCCATGTTTTTTCTTTTCTTCTCTTTATTTATTTTTGAGTGAGTAAATCATGTATATTTTTGATCTTCAAGTAATCTATATATTCCTTTTATAAGAGATCCATGTGCACAAATTAGGACAATATAGGAATATGGATTAACCCTGAGCTCGTAATTGATTATTTTCTCTTTTCTATTTTTAGGTACGGTGCTTTCAACAATGAAGATGAAAAGGGAAAAAAGTTGAAGATGAGGATGCATCAACCAAAGGACAAACCTCAAGGAAATGATGGGTTCACTAATACTCCTTTATTTTCTCTTTCATGCATGTGTACCTCTTATTTCAATAGTTGTACTTTACTTTTCAGTTACACCCCATGGCTTGTGTGGGAACATTTGAAATTCCTTATGAATAAAACATCAAATTATGAAATTGAGTTGTGTATTTATTTCTACATTTCTGCTTTCTGTATGGATTATATGATGAACTAAACAACCCAATAATATAATTGAATGTCTTAATCATCAAGGAAAGATCATTAAAGAAAACTGTAACATCCAATAATGAACTCGGATTTCTGTAATCTAAAGTCATGATTTCTACTTCAAAACCTAACACTTGCAATTGGTGTCTTCATCAAGAAAACACAAGCTGTCCTTCAGGGCTTTGTGTTCTTTTGCTGAAGATAGCATGAAATTATGGGTTATGTGATCTATTATGTTTTGTAGTAGCACAAAAAGCTATAGATTTCATGTAATCACTAATTAATTCAACAGTAACAATATTGTTTGAAAGAAACTCCTCTAGCTTAGGTATAATTCGCAATGTTATCTATCGTAATGAAGTTTTGAGGTGCCCATTTTTATACAAGAGAATTTCTTTTCAACATTTATGGTGATCACGTGGGGAAAGCTTCCTACTCTTATAAACCGGTGCCTTGTTCTTGTCCATTGGGCATGGAGTCTAAATCATGTAACCAAAAACATGCCTTCTGAAGGTCCAACCCTTCCAAAATGAACTAAAACTAGGAAAGGATCTGGTAAACTAGATCACACACACAAATGTACTTATTGAATTGAAAAATCATTGCAATGTGTAGGGATTGCACTTCTTAAAGAGAAATCCTACTCTAAACTTGAATCGTAGGATTTTCAATAACAGTGTTTGAGAAACATACCATTCACAGGAATGGGAAGTTCCTATCCATTCAGCCTTGAGAGCTGATTCTTTGCAAGCTAAAAGAATGTAAGGAGCAATCCAGATTGTATCAAACTTCATGTGTCTTCTGGATTTGCATGACTAGCATCCCACTTTAACACAATATCTCCTTCATTGAAGATTCTGAATTTAACTTTCTTATCAAAAGTCTTCTTCATATGTTTGATTCTTTTCCATTTTTAAATGAGCTTGATCTCTTAGCTCTTGTAATTCCATTAATTCTGCATAATGAACCTACAATGGTTCATTTTCAAGCAGCTCCATTTGATGCAACAAATATAATGCGGGTAACTCAACTGAAATAGGCATTCTTGCTTCTCTTCCGTAAACAAGCTTGTATGGTGAATTACCAACTAATCTTTTAGGAGTCACTCTATCAGCTTAAAGTGCTAAATTAAACATTAGATGTCAAGCTCTCTGGTTATCTTTGAGTGTTCTTTTGATGATCCTTAAAATATTCTTGTTAGTACTTTCAGCTAACCCATTACCTTGTGGGTAATAGTTAGATGAAGAACTTAGATAAATTCCATGATTAACAACCCAATTTGTTACCTTTGCACCAAGAAATGCTAAAGCATTATCTGATATGATAGTTGTTGGAATACCAAATCTGCAAACTATACCTTCATAAAAGCATAGTATCAAAGTTTCATTAGCATATTTCAAGGCTATTGCTTCAGTCCAATATGTAAAGTAATCTATAGTAGTAAAAATCCACTTGTTTCCTTGTGATGAAGGTGGGTTTATCATGCCAATAAAATCAAGGCCCCAATGCATAAAATGTTGATAAACTGAAATAGGTTGTAAAGGCAAAGAAGCCAAACATTCTTTTCCAACAAAGAAAGCACATTTCTTACACTTCCTAATCCATTTGAAATAGTCCTTGAATATACTAGGCTAATAGTAACCAGCTTTCATAATTTTTAAGGTTGTGGTATGTCTTTGAGAAATGACCTCCTACGAGGTTCTTTGTGGAATTCGGATAATAATTGCTGAATTTTGTCATAGTCAACACATCACATCAAGATTCCATTAATATCCCTTTTGAATAATACACTATCAATAAAAACATATAGTACGACTTTTAATCTGAAATACCTTCATTTATTCTTATCCATACCTTAGATAGATTCCATGTTGTAGATAGTTAACTAAATCAGTCATCCATCTTGATTCCTAGACTTCTTGAGCAAGTTTAGGTTGCTGATTTTCTAGCTATTATATGGCTTCAATTCTAAAAGGATCAATTACTAAACCTTTCTTAGAAACAATATGACCAAGTAATTTTCCTTGATGTACTAAAAATATAGACTTTAGTGGATTCAAAGATATCCCAAATTGTCTACATAACTGAAAAGTATACCTTAGGTGTATTAGATGTTCTTCAGAATTTTTGAGAATACAATAACATCATCTAAATAAAAAGGATGCATTTATTTAACAAGCTACGAAAATCCATGTCCATTACATGTTGAAATGTTGCACCAGCATTTGAAAGGCCGAAAGACATTCTTTTGTAAGCATAAGTACCCCACTTAGTGGTGAAAGTTGTTTTGTACCTATCCTCTTCTCATAAAAATCGATTGTATCCCAAGTATAGCCATCTAGAAGAGATAGTCTATCCGAACCAGAAATTGTTCTCAAAATGTGATCCATATTTGGGAGTGGGTAGTGATATTTTATTGAAGCTTTATTAAGATCTTTAAAATCTAGACATAATCGAATTATCCATTTTCCTTCGTAACAGGAACAAGATTGGTTACCTAACTTGATCGCTTAATTGGAAAGATAATACTTAATTCAATAAACTTAGATAACTCTTTCCTCATTAGAGGATCTATTTTGGGATTTACACATGCCTCTGTTTTTTCCTAACTAGCTTGGAATTTGACTGTTATTTAATAGTATGTTGTGCTAAACTGGGATCAAAACCTTTTAGGTCTTGTTATTTCCAAGCGAAAACATCTTTAAATTCCTTGCAAAGATTAAGAAAATAATTTTTCAGCTAAAGAACATACCTTTCCAAGAAACATATTTTTATCTTCATCAACTGAAATCTCCTCATAATTATCAACATTTGTTGACATATTAGTCTTGACCTTCCTTAATTGATCTTCAATGTTGAATATGTCTTATAATGTGACCAGACCACAAGGTAGTTTATTTGTCTTTAATTGAACAATCTAGTTGCCATATAAGTGTTGTAATTTATCTTGATTTACTACAAAAATTCAACTTCTTACTACAAAAACATGTAGATTTGATCATCATTTTCAAAAACCTGCCAATTCAAGTCATTATTAGGTATCGAATGCCTGAAAATCATCTTTATATGAGGCTGAATTTTGCTATTTTCAATCTATTCTAGCACTTCAAAACTAGCACCAATTGTGTCAAGTTTATCTGCATGCTTATTTTCTATTCTAGGAATGGATTGGATGTTAATAGCTTTGAAATTTTCCATTAAATATGAAACTCTATGTCTGTAAAACTTTATTAATTGATTCTTGCAAACATTAAAATTTCTTACTTGATTGATATCCAACTCAAAATCACCAAAAATCTGTAGCATGCTAATACCTCTCTTTCTAGCCCAAAGTAACCCTTGAATTAATGCTTCATATTCAGCTATGTTCAAAGTGCATGAAAATTGGAGACTCAAAGCTGAGAAATACCTTTCATTTGATGGGGAAGTGAGCATTAAACCCACTCCTTGTCCTTTCTTTTTTAGCTCCATAGAAATGAAGCTTCAAAATCCCTTCCATTGCATTTTTGTTTTGATAGCAAGGTACTTGTTGTATTTTCTTCATGTAAGAAATACACGCTAAACAAATGTTCTTCAACTTCTTTGAAAGGAACACAAGTGTGTTCTGCATGTGTCTTTTCATCCATAAACAAGTTAGAACAACCATGTAATGTTGAAACATGAGCTATATTATCAAAATCAGACTAGTCTAAGGATGAATAATTAGCTAATGCATTATAATCATGAGGCTCAATGTGAAATATGGCCAAGGGTTCTAAATTGATAGTAACCTTGGTCCCATAACAAGTAATGAAAAACAAGAAAGACCAATCTGAAGAGAGATAGCCTCAAATCTTTCTTTGTGAAATCTACGGATAAACATATAGTAAAATAAGTAGGTAAGTCTACAATAATAATATCTTGCACAATGGAAAAATTTGGGCAAGCATGTAATGTTACCTCTAGATTTTTATGAAACAAACTATATTAGTTGTGGTTCCATCCAACTGTAGGACACTCTTTTCACTAGGTTCATCTACAAATCTAATTTTTGCAATTGATTTTGGCATAAGCTGTGCTACTTGCACCATTGTCCACCATACAGTTATAAACAAGGCGTTCTCCAGTAATTAGTGATAGATAAAATGGTGGTGGCTTCTTGATTTCATGAGCATTTAAGACTTCTAAACCATCCATTTAACTTCTTTGATGTGGTCTTGTTTCATTGTTCCAAGGACCATGTCTTCTTTTAGGACTTCCTTTTTGTAGTTTTAGAAGAAATATGCATATTAGCTAGTTCATGAGAAAGTAAATCTTGTTGTCCCTGGAATACTTAGAGCATCCCACATTGAGTGTTAACATGATGCTTTTTCATTACATCAACAATGTTAAAAGAAGCGGTAGTTTTAGAGATAGGTTCTACTATTTTAGCATAGGCTTTGGTGATAATTGATTCTCCTTGATTGCTTTTGATATTGCGTATAAATAATTTGTTGATGCATAATACTAGCACCCTGAATGTCTTCAATGAGATGGGTTGAGACTCTCAGTGTGATTACATAACATGGAGCTTTTCCCAATTGTGGGACCTTGTGAATCAGGAAATCTCTCTGGATGAAGGCCGATTCCCATTCCTCTATTAGGTGCACATAAACATTTTTGCAGAGGATTCACTCAAAAACCTAATCTAACTTTCCAAGGAGATAGGTTTGAGAAGATGCAAGAAAATAAACCTAATCTAACCAGGGTGATGCACCAAAGGAATGATGAACACTGCTTTGCCAATAAACATGCACTGAGTAACCAAGGCTATAATGAGAGATCATTTGAATGTAATGAATATAAGAGAGGGTTGAAATCATCCAAAACTTAGATTTTATTTCTAAATATTGACACAATCCATTCTGATGGCCAAGAGGCACAACATGCATTACGGTTTGAATGGGTGGTATGAACTTCAAAAATCCACTTGTTGATAAGAGAAGAAGGGGGAAAAACAAGAATGTCCAACCTTTTGAAAAATGCCCCTCCTTATAATTTATAGGAATAAAAAGAGTGGGAGAAGAGAGGAATTTTAAATCTACCCCAACAACTTCTAGATTGCATTTAATTTATATCATTATGGTGGTAGGTGAGAACCCTGACAAACCCTAAAAATGGCAAACTATATTTTGAATTTTTAAAGAATTTTTGCAGAGGACCCCGTAATCTTTCCAAAATTTCATCTCTTGCATGAATCCAAGATCCTAGTTGAAAGTTATGGCCATTTGAAGGTCTGGGTGGCATACTATGAAAACTGGCCTGAGAGATCAAAAATCGAAAAACATGGAACCCCGAAAACCCGAAATTCAGATTTTCAGAAAATTTCATTTAGGAGAAAAAATACAGTTCATCACAAAAATTCCTTGATATTTTTGAAACTCCAAACTCCGAAACCTCAAAAATCTTAAGTCAAAATTTGAAACTTCGGACTTCGGGATTTCAGGCTTTTTTCTTTTTGCGTTTGGCGTGATTCCGAGGCTGATTTTTTAAACCTAAAAACCTAAAAGTCTGAAAATTTAGACTTTCAGACTTTAGAATTTTGGACTTTTTCTTTCGATTTTCCAACTTTAGGCCTGATTTTTTCAAAACTTGAAACTTAAAAGTCCAAATTTTGAGATAATCGGAGTTTCGGAGTTTGGACATTTTTGATCATCTTTTTTACCTATTTTTTCCAAAATGCCAAAAATGCAAAGGCTAAAAACTTTGAGCCTTTTCTCCAATTTTTCCCTTGATCTTTGATGTTCCTTGACATTCCCCTTACATTCCTTTGACGTCATTACATTGCCAATCTTGATCGTAACTTGATTTTTATAAATGATTGTGAGCTCGCATGGCTGAACTATCCTCCATTCCTTCTACTTGCGAGGTCATGTTGACCAATTTTTCCCAAGGGTGGAAAAAATTGGACAACATAACCTTCTTGGATCAGGATGTATCTATTTTTGTTGTTCTTTATTTGTAACACATGTTATTTTTAGAGGAACAAATGCACTATTAGCTGGTTTTGGGCTTATGTTGTTTATCGGTGATAGTAGGTAGAATAGGCATGTTCTGTTATTTTTTCTCTCTACGGAGTTTTGTGAGCCCTAGTAGTAACTATAATAAAATCATCCTCACTTTGAAACCCGACTAAATTATGCTCAGTGCCTTCTAAACTTGAGTAGCTTGCTGCCCACCCTCCATTTGAGGCATGAGAAATGTCTCAAATTGAGGTTGTGAAACAAAATTATGTTCATAAAATCATTTGGGAAACTTGTAGATGAACAAGGTTGATTAGAAGGTTGAAACCACTCTTCCGTAGCCATAGTAATGGGACTAAAGCGTTAGATGAAATAGGAGCCTTTGGGTCAAATTGTCTTTTTTGATAAGGATGTCTATAATTTTGATTCTATTGGTAAGGCTACCTATTTTGTTGGTTTAGTTGATTTTCTTTGATAAGGAGCTGATAAGGTCTGCTTATGTAATGCAAGCCTATTCTCAATTGAAGTCATCTTGTTCCCCATAGTCTGTAAAGCTTTAAATTTTTCATCTAATGGGGCTGCAATCACGGGTTCTATAATTGTGATAGGTTATGGGATAGGAGCTAAATCTTCAATAAAAGGCATTGAAGGCCTTGGTGTTAATTTTCTAGCTTCAATAAGACTATTTTCATCTCGAATGGTGATATCATAGGCTGCTGGGAGAGTCTCTCCTCTCACAAACTCAATAATAGTTGAAATATCATTCTTTAATGCCGTAAGATAATAAAGAAAAGTGTGATCATCTTGAACCTTGAAACTTGCTGAAATTCTTTCCCATGTTCTAGAAAAATGGATGTTTAAACTAGAGATAAATTTGTTGGGATATCTTTTAATGGTAGAAAGTGGTGTTGACTATTTTTAACTTTCCAAAAATTTCTAACTTCGAAACTTCGTTATGATAGATAGCATTAGTGAGTATACCTAAGCTAGGGTTTTTATTTCAAACAATATTGTTATTGTTGAATTAATTAATCATTACATGAAATCTGCAGCTATGTGTTTGTTGAAAAACATAATAGATCACATACCTTACAATTTCATGGTATCTTTAGCAAAAGAAAAAAATCCCCAAAGGAAAGATGTGTTTCCTTGATGAGGAAACTGAATTACAAAATAGATGAAGTGTTAGGTTTTGAAGCGGTAATCATGACTGCTGACTTACAAAAATCGAGTTACTTGCTTTGGATGTTACAATTTTTCTATAATGATCTTTCCTTTATGATTAAGACATTCAATTATATTATTGTATTGTTTAGTTCATCATACAATCCATATCAGAAAGTAGAAATGCATAAAGAAATACACAACTCAATTTCAAAATTTGATGTTATATTCATAAGGAATTTCAAATGTTCCCACACAAGCCATGGGATGTTAGATACTCAAAGCTGATAAAAACCTTTCATTTATTGGGGAAATGAGCATCAAAATTTCTCTTTTCCTTTCTTGTTTTTAGCTCCATCAAAATGAAGCTTCCAAATCCCTTCCGTAGTATTTTATGTTTTGGACAGCAAGGGAATTGGTGTATTTTCTTCATGTAAGCAATACACACCAAACAAATGTTCTTCAACTTATTTGAAACGATCATGAGTGTGTTCTTCATGTGTCTTTTTATCCATAAATAGGTTTGAAACACCATTTAATGCTGAAACATGAGCTATATTATCAAAATCAGACTAGTCTAAGGATAAATAATTAGCTCTTTGCATTAGAAACGTGAGGTGAATGTGAAATCTAGCCTACGGTTTTGATACTTGACATACTTTGATGAAAATATTTGGGAACCTTGAATATTTTGGAATAAATTATTTAGAACATGTACAAAGGTCAAAGAAAATAATATGCTTGGCCACCTTTTGATTAATCATGATATTGTAAACAATAGTCTTCGGGCCCTTCATGCAATATAATGGTTGTCGGCATTGGATTATTTCATGGCATATGGTTTTTTTAAGACCTTGGAGAGGTCAATGCAATTCTTATTATTCGGGTTAGATCCTCCTCCCCATGATGACTTGAATCATAATTTGGTCGGTGGCACAATTTAACTCTGGTTGAGTTTTTCATTGTGGTTGAATTGGTGGTTATGAAATCTACCATTTGATCTTTGTACCATGTTTAATCTTCAACGTTGATCTATACCTTGACCTGGCTATGGTAAATATAGATTTTGCATTTAATAGGGTGATGGATCTTCATTCATTAGATCTTGTACCAACCAATCTTGACCGTTAATAATTTAACTCTGCTGTAATAGGCTGGTTTGGTTGGATTAGGTCTTCAATGTATGTCATTTGATCCTGGCGATTTGATCTAGGCCATTGATATTAAATCAGTATGAGTTAGGTTTTTTTAAAAGCTCCTCGAGCTTATATTTTCTTCATTTTTGCATGTTTATTTTGGGTGATGAATCCATGGCCATTTTTTCCTTGCGCATTATTGGTTTATGATCTAAAGCTTGATTTCTCTCTGCAAAATAGTTCTCGAGGCTCGTAATATTTGTATTTTCATTATTTTTCTTTGTTTAGAGCTTCTAAGTGATATTTTATCATGTTGCCTTCCATTATTAAATCCTTTTGAGTTCACTTTGAGTGTTTTTATGATGAGCTTCATGAACTCTTCGAGCTTTTGAGCTTACTATGATAGCTTCGTTGCCACCATAATAGGATTTCTTTTAAAGGGATTTGAAATCTCTTTTCATTCGAATGCCTCTGCTTTATCGAAGAAATTGTAACCATTCATTAAGTAGGTGAGTTTCAAGGTTTTTGTAACTAATGCCTCCATTTTTATGAAAACTTTGAGTTGTTTGTCTTTGCATTATTTAATAATGAACCCCCTTTTGGTTTTCTTGTTTCTTTGATTCTGTGACACTTTAATGAGCTCAAAGAAGCTTCTAGGTAATTCACATTTTGTCTCTATCATTCAACCCTTAAATGGTTTGACTGCTTGGTATAAATGGTAAGTTCTTGTTATTTTCTTGTGCTCTCTCACTAAGATTTGAATATTCTTTCATGGCCATGGAAAATAGAGACTTTTATTTCTAAACATTTCATGGGTATGTGACAACCTCTACATTTTGTTTGTTTTTATTGAGGATATTTCTCGTTAAACTCATTGTTTCTCAAACTTGGTCACCTCAAAATATCAGATATTATGTTTTTGAGTTTTGGTGTTCTGCATTTTACCGATGACATTCATTGTTTGATCCGATCGAAAATTATGAGCAATTCTTAAAGACATGGAACCATTATCCCTGTAGCTTCTTGTATTTATTTGTGATCTACACATTTGTTTCTCCGGTAAAAATAGAAATCTTTATGATAACCTTAATTATCTTTGACTCATTTTGTGCTTCTTCATGTGTAAAATAATGGTTTCTTTCCAATGCAAGTTTGACCCTTCCATAATTTTCAACTAAACCATTAATGAAAACAATTATATATTTAGTAAATTCCATCTTGGATAACTTGTTGACCACTATAATAAATGTGTTTCACCATGATAAAAAATTTATACTCGAATCCTCCTAAAAAGAAATTGTGTACAAAATTATATGAATTGTTTCCTTTACATCTGTGTATTCAATAGGAATTCTACCATGAATCTCTTTGAATGCTAATATTATTTTGGATGTTGACTCTTTATGAAGTATGAAAAATGTCAATAAATTCCTTCAAAGTCTATTTTCCTTATTTATTCTTTTAATCTTCAAGAAAATTTGATATACCGGAGTCATGAATGAAGTTTGTTGATTTCAATTTGAAGGAAAAGTAGTTATAGCTGTGTTAGAGGAAAATACCTTAAGCGTGTTTTTATCAATTCCTGTACCTTTTCATGTATCATGTGTTATGATTTAAAGTCTATTTCTCAACATACGGTGATGAGATCTGCAACTAACACCCTGATTGTACATGATCCTTAAAATTATTATCATTAGATCTGGTTCTATTTTGCACTTGTATGAGATATTCAATAGCTGGTTGTTGTTTGCTATTGGAAGCCTAATTGCATTTGTTGTGCTTATTTATTTTCCTATATCTCAGATTGAAGCTAGGCTTCATTTTGTTTTCTTGATACCCAAACTTTCTATAACATTTCCTTTCATTGTACTTTTACATATTCTATTGTATTGTATCTTTATGAATAGTCTATTATTATAGAAACCACTATAACCTTTCTGATTAAACCGTACTCTATCATATGTTTGATTTTGTGAAGTATGTGTGTCTACAACTTAGATCTTTGTATGTTGAGGAGTAACTTACTTTTGAAGAAATATAGGCTCTAATTGCATTTTGATCAATATGGCTAAGCTTGGTCCTTCTCTATAAAGATTTTTGTTCTGTTTTCTTGTTGATTCTACAAAATGGCAATTCTTTTGATTCTCAAGCTATGTTAGTAAATCATGATGGCTCAAACACTTATATTCTACAACTTTTCTTAGGACTATTGTAGATGTCATTAAGGAGTCCAAAACTAGATGTGGAAGTGTGCAAAAGTCTTTCATTTTCATGACTCTAATGATCTCCATTGATAAGCATGTACCACTTCTCTTCTCTTCTCTAAGTTATATATTTGTTTTGATACAAGTTGATTCTCCCTCAGCTAGAGTCTTATGTTAATCATTTTTAGAAAAATTTGTAATTGAATATTGTTATTTTCTTTCTAATCTACAACCTTGATGCATTTGTTACCTTTTGAAGCACTTTGCTGATCTTTTGATATTCTCTAATGATGTAGCATCTTGATTTGTAATGAATAGCTTTCCTTGAAAGATGAAAATGAATTATTTTGACCTTAAAAATGATGTTGTAAAATTTGAATTCTATCCTCTTCTCAGCTTATGATATTTTGTACTTGTACTTATCTCTGTTGTAATCTTAAAATTTGTTTGAGATGTACTGTAATCTTTGAATGGAGGTAAGGATGCAAGTTCCTCTTATGATCTACAATGTAACTCATTTTATTTCTAGAATATCTAATGAACTCTAAGTGACATTATTCTTTCATGTCATTACGTATTTGTGAGTTATTGCAATTTGATATACCATAGGATAGAAATCATTGAACTATGATTTTATGCATACTTTTTCTAATAATGAGCTCTATAATACATGCTTTTATTTTCTCCTTCATTGCAACCTGTACCTGCACACTTAAGAAAATAATTAGAAAATATTTAGGCTTTTTGGCATCTCTTATGTTCCATAGTTTTTCTTTTCTCTTTCTTCCTCTGTAATGGTTCTGGGAATCATATGTACTGATGTAGAATATTGCTCTTATCAATTGTGTATTTGTGTATGATGTACCTTACGCTTATACTTTTTAGAAATCCATCTGCATGTAGTTAGATAGTACATGGGTGCAGATCAAACCCCAAGCTCAATATTGATGCCTTTTCTTTTCATTTTTCAGGTACATTGTGACTGCTAGGAGAGATGGATGACAGATGGGGATGGATCTGAAGTGAAGAAGAATTAGAAGAAAAGGCCAAGGATATGATGGGTTTCTTCCATACTCTTTTACTTTTAACTTTATGTACATGTACTTCTTTATTCAGTAGTTATGAGTTACATCCCATGACTTTTATGGGAAATATTGTACTTATTCATGAATAAATAACATTTAATTTATGTACTTGAGTTATATACTTCTTTCTGCTTTCAGTTTTATGACATGTATATTGATTATATAATAAAATAAACAACTTAATCACATAATTAAATGTATTTACATGCATAAATAATGAGTTTTTAAATACTGTAACTTTAATAATGAACTCTCTTTCTTGTAAACTATAACTTTGTTTGTTGTTCCCAAATTTAGCATTTCACCTAAACTATGATTCCGCCTTCATCAAGGCAATGCATTAGTCCTTTGGGGATTTTTTTTTCCTTCACTGAAGACGAACATGGAATGGTAGTCTATGTGAGGTGTTACATTTTATAACAACACACATAGCTACAGATTACATGTAGTTAATCAATTGCTACAACTGAAAACATAATAAAACTATAATGCATTCCCCTAGTTAGGTCCACTTCATCAATATCATCCATCATAATGAAGTTTCAAGTTGCCCATTTTTGCACAAGTGCAAAAATTATCAACATTTCTGGTGATCCTATGGGAAATTTTCCTACTAGCTTATTGACTAGTGCCTTATCAATTGGGTATGGAATTAAAGCATATAACCAAAAATACCTCTTCCAAAAAATAAACTAAAAATGGGAAAGGATCTAAAAACAAGATGATGTGCATTAATGCAATTTATTGAATTTGAAAACCATGCAATGTGCTTAAATGAGCTTATTGAAAGGGAAATCCTACTCTAACCAAACACTATAGGATTTTCAATAACAATGTTTAAGAAACATACCTTTCATGGGAATGGAAGTTCCTCTTCATTCATCCTTGAAAGATGAAATGCATTTCTTTCTTTGCAAATGAAATCATGTAAGTACCACTCTAGATTGTATTTAACTTGATGTGGTTTCCTAGATTTGTATGATAAACATCTCATTTTAACACAATTTCTCCATCATTGAAGACTATGAACTTAGCCTTCTTATCAAATGTTTTTTTATCTCTGTTTTATTATTTTCCATCTTCAGATGAGCTTGATCTCTTAGATCTTGAAACTCCATTAACTGCATACCACACTTGCAATGGTTCATTCTCAAGTAATTCCATTGGTGTAGGAAACTCAACGAAAATAGGCATTCTCTCCTCTCTTTCATAAATAATATTGTATGGTGAATTTTCAATTGATCTTTTAGGAGTCACTCTCTCACCCCAAAGTCCTGAATTTAAAATTAGATGCCAAAATATTTGATTATCTTTAAGTGTCCTTCTAATGACCCTCAAAATATTATTTTTGGTGCTTTCAGCTAATCTATTACCTTTGGGTGATAATCAAGATGATGTACTTGAATAAATTCCATGCTTAATATCCCTATTTGTTACCTTTGTACCCGAAACAATAAATAATTATTCAAAATGATAATTACTTTGGAACACAAAATTTGCAAACTATACCTTCGTAAAAGGATAGGATTGAATTCTCATTAGCTTATTGTTATCACCAAATCACAACACCCTATGGTTTGCACAAGTGTGTGTGTGCTTGAGCTCATGGTGTGATTAGATAACATGGGTACTATCTCCAAGTTATGGTACTTGATACTTGAGATAGACATCCAAATAAAGCTAGTTCTTTCTCCTAAACTACCTGCCACAATCTACTCTAATTCAAGAAAAACTATCTTTCCTAATCTAACCTTCAAGGGATCAGAGAGAGATTGCATGAAAACAAAGCCTTCACTAAAGTGGTGATACATCAGAAAAGGAGAGTGCAAGAATAGTCTTCCAATGTGTGGAAAGTAGAAGAAAATTTCATACTATAAGGGTTGATAACAATTCTCCACATTCCAGCTAATGCATTGACAACAATATTCCATACATGCACAATGAGAATGAATCCTTCCATCTATTACTTCATTGATATGTACAATCCAATCTATTACAAAATAAGGGCCTAGATCACCATACAAGGATTCCACTTCAAGTGCCTGTAGTACATTGGCTTCACATAAAAAATTTCAAAGATTTTTTCTACTCAAAAACTACCTTCTTTACAATGAGCCCAACACTCCAATTTATAGAAATTTGAGAAGAGAGAGAGAGAGGAAAAATGAAAATCCTGAAATATTTCCTTCAACCACTTGCAAGAGGTATTAAATGAAGTTAAATTATGTTTTTTTTCCTACAAAAGGCCTCCCATACTGTACCATAACTTGCAGCAGTGAAATATGTCAGCCCATGCTTCATTAATGCATCCCAGCTACAAATAAAACATTGGTATGAATCGGCTACATTTTTAGAAACCTCATGATCTATTCCTCATAAAATTATAAATTTCTTGATATTTTTGTGTTATAATTTGAAACATGATTCCAACGGTACCAATTTTGTGTTTTTTTGTTGAGAAATACAAAAGTTATGACCTTTTGAGTGCGTGCAGTTATTTTGGGTATGCTAGGTATTTCTGTCATTTGAAGGGATTAAAAATTTAATTCTTCAGAGATGGAGATGTTTAATTTATTTTCATATAGCTACCCTCATTAAAATTTGACCTCCTAGAGATGGGACGGGTGTAGAGTACATCGTACCCATTCTGAAAAAGTCAAATTTTGTGAAAATCAGAGCTCGGGGTCAAAAATTATGGCCATTTGAAGTTTGGGAGAAAAAGTTTACTTTTCCTCTTCATTGTGGGAATTTTGGTATTTCGAGGAACTCATGTCCCACGTGTACTTGTACCATCCGGGCCTCCTTTCTCCACTTTTTCTTATTCCCTCTTGGTGCGGTGATTTCGGCTTTTGGTGTCCTATTTGTCCTTACATTGACTAGGTCGTGAGGGCCATTGACCTCCACTTTCGCCACACTACTTTGTTGATAAGAATTTTTGCCTTTATTTATCCTGTGTATACTTGTGTCCTAGGTGTCCCATGGACTATGTGGGACAAAAATATCTGATTTTGCTGATTTGAACTACCTGCGGCCATTTCGGCGATGTGCATCCTGGATGTCCCAATGTCCCGTAGATGATCTGGGGCATATTTTTCCAATTTTTCCATACAACAAAGGAATGCGGCCATTTCAAATTTTGGGTCCCAATTTTCCCACACGTATTTATGCGGCCTAGGAAAAAAATTCCACTTTTTCCACACTACACTAAAAGAGGCCATTTTTGGGATTTTTCCTTGGATAGGGAAGTTAGAGAAGAGCCAAAGGGACCCCAAGACCTGATTTTTGGGCCTCAAACCAATTCTTCTTTCTCAAACCTAAATAAATTATGTAGGTTATCCAAATTTACATTCGGGGGTGAATTTGGGGTAACACTTATTTTAAGGTTGTTGCTTCAGTCCTAGCATGAAAAATAATTTGTAGTAGTCAAGATCCACTTGTGTCCTTGTGACAAAGGTGGATTTATCATTCCAATGAAGTCAAGAACTCACTCCATGAATGAATGATCTCTTGATATAGGTTACGAGGGGGGGAAGCTAGACATTCATTTCAATCAAAGAAAGCACATTTCTTACATTTTTTGATCTATTCGAAATAGTTCTTAAATATGCTAGGCCAATAGTAACCAACTTTAATAATTTTCAAAGTTGTAGTACGTGGTGAAAAGTAACCTCTGCAGTGCTTCAAGAAATTCTAATACTAGTTATTGAATTCTATCATAATCAATACATCTCAGCAATATTCCATTTATACTTCTTTTAAATAACACGCCATTAATGAAAACATAAGGTACAACTTGTAACCTAAAATATCTTCATTTATTCTTGTCCATACCTTCTAGATAAGTACCGTGTTGTAAGTAGTTAACCAAATAAGTCATCCATATTTGATTCCCGAACTTCTAGACTAAGTTGATTTCTAATTTTCTGGTTTTACCATGGTATGTGATTGTTGATACGTAACTTCAGCATGTTGTTATAGATCTTCGATTTTACAGCGAGATGTTTTTAAATATCAACAATTATATGTTCACAAAAACCTTTTCCTTGAATTCTTTTAGCAACATGGATGTCAACATAATATTCCAAAACCTTCTTAATCCATCCTACTCTCTACTCATTCAACTCTTTGTTCAACAAGAATGCTTTAACACTTGGATGAAAGACTGGTACATGTATCTTATTATTCGAAAGCATGTACTTGGAGATCTTCAATCCTCTAACTACTTTAAGTACATGTTTCTCAAGAAAGGTGTACCTTGTCTCGTAGTCATGCAAACTTTTTCCAAAGAAAGCAGTTGACTACTAAATGTTTTCATCATTAACCTGAGTTAATATAGTTGAAATAGTCTTCGCTCCTAAAGTGCATACATTGTAAAATATTTATCAAAATTTAGATTTACAAGAGTAGGAGCTTGTGAAATGGCTGACTTGATGGCCTCAAATCATTTTCTCCCTTCATTGGTCTAAGATAAAGTCTTATCTTTCTTTAACATGGTTGTTAATGGCTTGACTAATGCTGTAAAATCTGGAACAAATCTTCTAACAAAGTTGATTTTTTTGAGAAAACTTTGTAATGATTTCTTATGATGAGGCAAGGATAACTATGAAATAGCTTTGATTATGAAAGGATCAATAGTTAAACCTTGTTTAGAAATAATATGACCAAGAAATTTACCTTGATGTATTGAAAAAATGGACTTTTTGGGATTCAAAGATATTCCAAAATATCTGTAAAGCTGAAAAGTCTTCCTTAAATGCATTAGATGTTCATCATAATTCTTTGAAAATATGGTGACATCATCTAAATAAACCAATATGTATTTATTTAATAAGTGTGAAAATCCATGTCCATTCTATGTTGAAACATTTCACCAAAGCATTTAAAATTAAGAAAGAAATTTTTTGTGAGCATAAGTACCCCACTTTGTTGTGAAGGTTGTTTTGTATTTGTCTTCTTCATGCACAAGTATCGATTGTATCCACTGTAACCATCCAAAAGAGACAATCTGTCTGAACTAGAAACTATTCTCAAAATCTAATCCATATTGGGCAACAAATAATGATCTTTTAATGAAGCTTTATTAAGGTGTAAAATCCACACATAGCATAATTTCTCCATTCTTTTTTGAATAGGAACAAGATTAGTTACCCAACTTGAATGCTTAACTAGAAAGATAATATCTAATTCGATCAACTTAGACAACTCTTTTATCATTAATGGGTGAATCTTTGCATTTACAAGCCTTTCTTTTGCCTAAGCGATTTGGAATTTGGCTGTAATTCTATTATATGCTGAGCTAAACTAGGATCAAATCCTTTCAAATCTTAGTATTTCCAAGAAAAAAATATTTGAATTCTTTACATAAATTGATAAATGACTTTTTCAGTTGAGGAACATACCTTTCTAATAAATAGTTTCATTTCATCCTCCACTAAAATTTCCTCACAGATTATCTACGTGAGTAAATATATTGCCTTTTTCTTTTCTAAATTGATCATCGAGAACTGAAAATGTCTTCTAGTGTAACCAATCCTTGAGGAAACTTGTTTGTCTTCAACTGAACATTCTGGTCACCATAGAAGTGTTACATTTTTTCCTTATTTACTATAGAAAATTCAGCTTCTTGCTGCAAAAATATGTAGATTTTTTCATCATCTTGAAAACTTGCCAATTTTCTTCGTTATCAGCATCTTGAAGGTCTAATAATCATCTTTATATGCGGTTTTACTTTTCTATTTTCGATCTAGTCTAGTACATGAAGCTAGCACCAACCAACTTGCTACAAGTCGGTCTGCATGCTTGTTTTTAGCTCTTGGGATAGATTGAATGTTAATGGCATCAAAATAATCGATTAAGTCGAAACTCTATGTTTGTAAGATTTCAGCAATGAATTCATATAAGACATAAATAAATTAATATCTCATAAATAATGAATTAAATAAATTAATAAATAAATATGTTTGTAAGATTTCAGCAATGAATTATTTCTTATTGTATACACCATAAATTAATATCTACATGTTATTATATGGTTTTAGAATTTAAATTAATTAATGGTAATGAATTGAATCCATGAAAATGAATATAAATTTATTAATAACAGATCACATTTAACATAAAAATTATATTTCATTTTATGTGAATATTTAGAAAAATTAAAATGAAATAGTTACCTCAACATTTAATAAAATAATATTATTTATTTTAAGGGAGTGAAATAATTTATAAAAATTAATTAATGCCAAAAAAATTATGTCATAAATTAGTGTCCACGTGTTTTAGAAATTAAAAATGGTTTTATATAACATGTAAACATGAAATGAAAACCATTATTTGAACATGAAGATGGTAACAAGGGCTATATTTTATTAACCAATCATCAATTAGATAAATGTAAAAACTTTAAAACATAAGAAAATAAACATACAAAAATAATACTAAGTTCTACACTTGATTGAAATCGTAGAGTAGTAATAAATAATAAAATGAAATTGAAACATTAAATAACCCTACAAGGACATGGAATCCTACACAATCAACACATTTAAACCTACAAATAATCGGGGTTATTAATTAATTGTTAATATATATACAACTCTTTGCAAAATAGGTACTAATGGAGTTAATTTTGTTACTTCACTTAACTAGTGATTAATTAATCTACCTTGTTACTAGTCAATGTATCTTATTACTAATCAAAACTTGTACAATATTTTTATTTTTCTATTATGAAATGTTAGAATCACAAAGATGTAGCTTGTACTATTCACCATTTTTGTTCATCATTATAGAGGGGTATACAAAAATTCATATTCATCATTTTCAATGGAATATTGGACAACACACAAACATCAAGAAGTTAAGGATGCCTTTCCATCATGCCCATGCATCATGAAGGAAGCCATTCCAATATTCATCCTTGTCAAAATCATGCATCATCCTTTTCGGACTACGATAGGGAAGAATGGAGAATTAATAAGGAATCTAATTAGGTCTTTTATATTTTTGGTAATCAATACCATCCATTATAAATAGGGACCCCATCTGGGAGGAAATATTTGTTAGATCAATTTGAAACAGATCCTTTATAAAAATGTCGAAGTCAAGAAAGGAGTATTATGAGCAATAATGAGTTTTCGTGAATGACTTATATGGATGGGTTGTATGAGCTTTGAACCATAATCATGGATATCATGTTGAAAAACATATTCACTTGAGGCATATCTTCACATTACATATATCACATTATTTTTTTCTTGAATAACTCATAATCAATCATTTAAATATAGTCTAGAACCTTCAAACATCCCTCAATTTCCAACTTCCAAATGCATCGTCAATTGGTATTCAAAAACCCACATGAGACTTAGCCAATTGTTTGGCGGGTTTTATCAAAAACGACATATGTTTATTTGACCATCAAAGTCTACACCACTATGAATTTCAAGTGCGGTGAATCAAATGAGGCCACATGGTGTTCATCCGGTGGTCGGAGGAAGGAACATAGCGGCATTCTATCACTCTTCAAATCAAATGCATTCAATGGATGAAAATTGTGGGATATAAACTGATTTCATAAAGGCTTC
The DNA here is from genome assembly GCA_018340775.1 of Taxus wallichiana var. yunnanensis. Lineage (NCBI taxonomy): Eukaryota > Viridiplantae > Streptophyta > Pinopsida > Cupressales > Taxaceae > Taxus > Taxus wallichiana. Next base: position 730,620,597 of record CM031237.1, on the reverse strand, counting down.
ATGTACGAAGAAAATTCAATGAGGTCAACAAGGATACATAGTGGCAATTTTATAAAGACAAAATTTTCTAAGTGCATCGAGGATAAAAGATACAACATGAGGGAAAAATAAGAAAGACTAACAACCGAAAGCTACGAGGATCCTTCTATTTGGATAACCTTTTGTAATTTAACATTCCAAAGTTTAAAGTTAGGTATGACACATCGAATTGTGAAAGGGGCATGGAACATTTTTATTGGTTAGGATTTCACGGTTGTTAGAAAGGGCTCATCAAAGGATTGCATTGGGAAAACGTGTGTGGAGATTTTGCATTGGCTCAATCCTTCTCATTTGTTAGTCAAGAGTTAAAGATATGTTAATACTGCAAATATTCGTGGGATATTCTTATTGGTTCATGCTTCACAATATGATAGGGTTATTTTGAATAAAATTACATTATGAATGGGTGTGGGGCTTCCTCATTGGTTCTTGTTTCATAGTGGACGATGATGTGCTATCAAATAGACTAACATTGCAAAGTTCATGGAGCTTTCTTACCGGTTTGGCATTCGTAATTTGAAAATATTAATATAATCAAAACTAACACAAAGGTAGTGTGGAGCTTTCTCATTATCTTGCATTTCATAGTTGTCAATTAAGGGCTATCAAAGGTTTGATTTTTTAAGTAGCGTAGAATTTTATGATTAGCCTATTCTTTACAATAGCTAGTGCAAGGAAAAGAAAAGAATGACACTGTGAAAGTTTGTGTATCCTTCTCGTTGGTTCATACATCATAATGGAGGTAAAATAGAGTGCTGAGACTAGGAAATCTAAAGCATATGCAACATTCTCTTATTATTTCGCATTTTATAAAGAGGAGGACCCATTCACAAAGGAAAAGGAAAAAAAAAAAGATTTAAAGCCCGACCCTACAAACCAACTAGATACCAACATATGGAAAAAGGAAAATCAAATCACAAATTATTAGAGGTGATCCCACAAGCTAATTAGAGACAAACATGTGTCACTCTCTTGTTCATCCCGACAAACATATTTTCAAATAACCATATCTTTTGATCGACATCTCCAAATTTAATAAAATTTGTCACGTTGGAAAGATATCGTACTACTCTTCATAATGGAACAATTCAAATTAGAAATTAATGACATTTATAGGGTGAAAATGGAAAATAATCTCAGTTCTCGTAGTTGAAGTTTAGGTAGTCAAGGATCATGACAAATTCGACTGTGAAAGCCAAAAATAAATATTTTTGCATTACAGAATGCAAGGAGCATGGAGAAAAGGGATTATTTTATTATTTTGAAAAATAAAATATGGAATTCAATTACTTTTTAAAAAGGGCTGGCTTGACCTACTAATTTTCTTTTCTCGCATGAGTGATATTAGTGGATTTGTTTCCAAACAACCAATGAGGCTATTTTTAGCATAGGTTATTTTTTAAAGCTTGGGAAGTGATATTTCATACTTAGACCATGCTTATGCATATTTTTAGGGGGCATCATTATTTTGGTCATGTTCTTAGGCCATCTTAGTTTATATACGATCGCTTATTTGATGAATAAAGATTGATTTCCTCCTTGTAGATTTTAAAAGTGTGTCACAAAAGTTTATTGATATGTTTTAGTGAATATTTATTTCCTTTGCATGTATGTGATATGATACAACACCTCTTTTAAGTTTTTGGTGAATCTATATAGGTTGTTTAATTGTAGATATAATGTATCAATCGATATAGAATTGGAAATACGCCCTCTTAGGCTTGACTGAGAACTTGTACATGCCTTTTGTGAGTTTCAAAGTTCATCAAACCATAGTTGAAGTGAACCTTGGAGGTATTTACAAGTGAATTACTATCTCTTGTGAAGAGTTGAGTTTCCACCCTTTGTTTACTTTCAGTTAATTTCTATCACTCAACCCAGTCAATTTAAGTAGTATTTTTGTGATCCATCAAACCCACTCTTAAGGTTCTCCTTAGTTTTTGGGTCCCACAACTCGGAGAAGATCCCATTAGAGTAGATGAAGTTAGATTTGGATATCTTATCTAAATCAAAGGTGCACTTTAGAATGATAATAGTATTTTGACGCGCTCAACGGGACGTCAAATTCATATTTTCATATTTTTCTAGGTTTGATTTGTGCTTGTTAAAATTTTAGCCTTTTCAAGGTATTTTTATAAACAGATATAGGTTATTTTTCTAGTTTAAAAAGCTAGTTAGGTTAATTTTAGCATAGGCTATTTTTAGAGCTTGGTAAATGAATTTTTAATTTAAAATATGCTTTTTCATAGGTTTAAGGGGGTTCATTATTTTGGTCATGTGCTTATTCCATGCCAATTTTGTACTATATCATATATTTGATGAATAAAGACTTATTTCCTCCACTTTGATCAGCTTTTCAAAGTGTGTCACAATAGTTTATTGGTTTATTTCAATGAATGTTTATTTCCTTTGCATGCATGTGAACTTTAATAACACCTATTTTATTTTTTTGTGAAGCTTTACAAGTAATTTAAGTTTAGATTTATTGTATCAATTTTCTTAGAAGTCGAGATACTCCCTCCCATGCTTGACTGAGAACTTGTACATGCATCTTGTGAGTGTCAAAGTTACTCAAACCATATTTGAAGTGAACCTTATAGGTATTTACAATTCAATTAGTGTGTCTTGTGTAGATTTGAGTTTCCTAATATTTGGTGTATCACCCTTTGTTTAGTTTTAAATAATTTCAGTTTAATTCTATCACTCAACCAAGTCAATTTCAATAGTTTTAGGTGATCCATGAAGGAACCAACCCACTCTAGAGGTTCTCCTCAGTCTGAGGCACCCAAAACTTAGAGGATTTCACATTGTACTAGCTGAAGTAGAGTCAAATAGATTATGTAGTTCACACTCCTCTTCAACACCTATTTTGTTATGGTCATGTTTGTTAGTTGCTTAGTTACATGGATGTTGTTATGATATTTTGGATAGCCTATTGTTAGACAATATGATAATTGTGATTATCATTTTTTTGGATATTATGATGGACTCTATGGGTATAAAGAGGACATTGATAGAATTTCAATACATGATCTTGATTTAGTGTTATTTTGTTATATGTTGATATCTTGATTCTTGATAGTGGCGATTATGTTAAAACGATTAGACTAACTATGTGAGAAAATTGATGTTATGATTTGTTAATAATTTGATGATAATAGATGATCATTAGTATCTTTTCAAATGTATCTAAATAGGTATAAATCACGGTAAGTTTGTGAAATGCATGGTTATTGTAAGATATGAATTCGATAAATGATTATGCAAGCGTAGGGTGATAATAAATGTTAATGGATATGGAATAATTGTGATGATTAGTACTAGTAAATAAGTGATTTAGAATATAATTTATTAACCATGATAATGATGCAACTATGTTTTATGATGATGTTATCTAATAAATGATATATGTGTTTTGATTTCTTGATGTAATGATATGGTTTTGAGGCCGAAGGTGGTATTTTCTTGGTTATTTATAGGAAATGAAATTACAATAAACAATTAATGGACTAGGAGAATAACTATAGAAGAATACTAGATGTTTACAACAAGGTCACCTTAGAATCCATGTGTGTGTTGTGGTTTGTCATTTTTCTTGTCATGTTGTTAGAGGTCTCCAAGGTGAATCAACCTCATAAATGACCATGGGTGTGAATGTTGTAATTTTTTTCTATTTATTTGTCTTAGTTGAGTATGTGGTTTATTAAATTCTAATGTTTTCCCATGTCCTTGTGTTTATTAGTGTACCCCTTGTTTAAGTTAATTAACTATGTGGATTATGCAAATTGGGTGATGTGACAATGGGGGCAATGAATGTGGTAGATAGTCCTTATTTTCTTCATGATTTTGGATGGATTTTATTTTATTTTTGTTTGTGTACCCATCCCCATCTCCAAAACTCGGATTTGGGCTTTGAGCCCATTTTTGGAGGCTTGTGGGACAAGTTTTACTTGTCCAATACCCCTTAAACACTTTCGTCAACCTGACCTATCAAATCGAGGGTCAAATTTAGCGCCTATTATGTGCTTTTGATGGAACAATAGGCAATTAATGCCACCATATTTCCAAATACTCTTAATTATTGTACTTGAAAGTATGGAATGGAGAATTGTGTGTGAAAATGAAATTTTCATACCTTCACCTTACTCAGTTATGGAGTTTTGGATTATGTGTTTCACTTTACGAGGCGGATTGCAGAGAAATGATGTGGCATCCTACATGGATCTAACTTACCATCTTCTCCACCATTTTATATTTATTGGATCCTTTTAGTTGTTTTGGGGGTTACTTGCTTGGGGATTTTTGAGAGCTTGCATAGGATTTGGCTTGTATTGTGGAAAGAAGTTAGAGCTTGGTTTCTTGAAGGATGAAGGAGTTTTCAATGGAAAGGTAGGATCTTATACCTTGTAATTTTTCATTTCTTGTTTATGTTTTGTGTTGTAAATGTATGAATACAATGTGATTTTGTATGGATTTGGGTAGAGTTGGCCATAGGGATGGTGTAGGGAGAGATAAATGGAGCCATTTTTGGAGGTAAAAGGGAGTGTGTGAGGATTTTGTTGAGGGAGTGTGGGAAGGGTAATCCACCTATGTGGAGTTAAAAGGAAACTATATCATTTGTATCTTTTAAAATGGAGAGATAATGAGTCTTTTGTATGTGATTTATGTTAGTGTTCTTAGAGGAATTAAGTGGAAACCTATCCCACTTAGGATGCATAAGGAGATGGATTCCATATTATTTTCTCCTTTGGCTCAATTTGGAGCCTATGTGTATTTGCATTATTAAGAGTTTAATTTTTGTTTCGTGTTTTTGGTTGTGCATTTTGTTTGTGTGTTAGCATTTTATGTTGAAGCCATTTTTTGGAGGCTCTATGGTTATGAACACCCTTTATTCTCCCATTGTTGGGGCTTGGGGCTAATTATAATGTTGGATTCACCTTCTCATTAGATTAAGGTTGGGAGGTGAGTGTTTCCTAGCTCCCTTCTCTTGTGATGCATTTGTAGATGAAGAAGAAGAAGAAGACAAAGATTTAATCTATGGGATGAAGTTGTAGTTGTGAAAAAAGAGGAGATTAGTTGTAAATTCGGCATGTTGTCTCCACTTTTGTGTGGAGCACTTTTTGTGCTTGTATTTTAAATTAGCCCTCTTGTAAAGAAAATTTTCAAATTTGGTACGAACTATCAAATGTGAAATGTACATGGTTGAAGTAAGGCATTTGAATGTTACATCTTATTGAAAATTGTACTCCATTAAAATATGCAATTTAAATCAAAGTTTTCATTTTATTTAAAATTTGAAATTGTTCTCCTTGAGTTAGAAATACATTAAAGTATAAGAATTGTTTCCTTTTTTATTGTTCTTGTCAATATTTTTATTTATAAAAGGAGCATATATTTGAATGATGTTTTCATTTAGTCCCCTTTTTAATATGTGTGTATAAGTGGTAGAATTTTATCATTATTGTTATAATTTAAACAATATTGCAAAAACCTATATTATATGCAATTAATTCCCTTTTGATCAAAGAAAGAAATTTGTTTCTTCCATTTTTCCATCTCCTTTTTATAATTTTAAGCCCAATAACTATATATATATATATATATAATTTTTTTTTCCTAAATACCCTTTTATTGAGAACAATATAATAAGAAAGAAGGTATATATATTTAAATCTATATATACATACATCTATATATATTTAAATAAATTAAATATTACAAAACAATATAGAATCAGATGCTTATGGGTTTTGTTGAAATAAATTTTAATAAAAAAGAGAATCATTTACTTTATATTGTATTGTTTTAATTAAAGAAAAAAACTAAGGGTTTGGGGGTGGATTAATGTCCCCTATGTCATGGTCCCAGCCACTTAAAACTCAATGCACAATTATATATATACGTTAAAACTAATATAGTAATATATATATATGTATATATATATATATATATATATATAAGATTTATTCTAGTGGGTCAACTATTTAAAAAACAAAAATAGGGTAAATATATACCCATAGCTAGAAAACTAGTAGTATATCTTCAAAAAAATAATAATAATGTAGAATTACAAACCCTAGGGGTAAATGAAAATAGAAGAGAGAAAAATGGGAAGAATATCCTTCCTCATTTGTAGATATAGAGTTAGAAAATATCCATAGCTCTTCATTAGCCTCCATATCTCCTCCCACCTACAAATCCTACATGTGTAAATAATGGGAGAAAATAGGGAAACAAATGAATAAAAGGAAAACATAAGGATATTTAGGGATTTTATTCAAACCTAGAATCTAAGGGCTCTTATTGATCTAATCCAAGGGTGGAGATTAGATCCTACCCTTTTTAAGTTGTAGGTATTTTGATGGGAATAGATGTTTTATTAAGTGCATGGGTATTTAATTAATGGGGACACCTAGGGAACTTCATACATGGGTAATAGTGGGTTAGGATTATGTTGTGAATTTTTTTATTATGGGACAGATAAGCTAATGTTGAACATGGGGATATTGTAATAAATAAATTAAAGGGGTTAAAATGAATAAATTTAAATGTGTAGTTAAATAAATGAGGGACATGGATATTATCACTTAGGGAAATAAAATTAAAGTCAACTTAGGAAAGGATTTTGATAAATGTAAGAGGAATTTAAATGTATAAAATAAACAAGATTAATTTAGGAAATATTTAGATAAAATTAATGGGAAAATAGGAAGAGGATTTAACCCATAATAATTTCTAGAGAGTTAAATAATAGTATTTAATTATTATTATTTTGTTTTGAATCCTTTAATGAGTGTAATATTAGTATACAAGAAATTAAATAAATGTGTTTGTAATTTTAAGAAACATGATATATGTATGTTTAAACAAAAAAATCCATAATTTTTCCTAAGTGATTCTTGAAATTTTGGTATGGTTTTTCGTGTGTCTAATTTTGGGCGTTACACTTTGGTATCAGAGCTGAGGTTCAGACACTTGAACCTCTACGATTAAAATAATAATAATGAGAATAAAATTTGTTTGGATTGTTGTGCTTGCCTTTTGTAGGGGTCATGTCGATTCTTCTTATTAGGAAATGTGAATTCATTTTGGTATTCTTATGAACTTCCTAAGTGTTATAAATTTGGTTCCTTCGTAAAGAATGTTGGTTAATGGGTTCCTAGCTTGTGGTTTTTTTCGTGTGATGGTATTGAACCCAAAGAGACCCTCCCTTATTTGATTTTTATTTTGTTTGATACAAATCTCGGGAGTTAGTGCTAGATGTAATGTTTAGGGGTCATTATGGAGGAGATCTAGAGATTGATTAGCTGCTTTGAGCTCCCCTTTTCTTAATTAGATAGGGAAGTTGGGTATGGTTTGTCGGTAGCTATAGACTTGGGTGACGTTCATCACTTTGAGGACTTAATCCCTATATGGGAGAGTAGATATCTTGACATGATGTCATACTAGATCGGTTTTTATATGTATATTCCTAGATGTGAGCTCGGTGTAAAGTACCCCTACTAGCGGTGCACATGAAAAGGGTTGTGAAGTGGTTGTTATGATGATATTTCATGTGGTTTATATTTGTAAACTTAAATTATTTTATCAAGGAATAAAATTTTATTTTAATGATTTGTTGAGAAGATCTGAGGCTCTTCTTATTATTTTTGTCTTATTGCAAGATTTTCAAGGATTGAAATGCGGCTACTTATCCATTTCTTTTGATTGCTGATATTTCTTGGATTTTAACTTTATTTGGTGACTTAGATCTTGTTTTCCTCAAAGGCCACTTGGCTAAATGTCATCAAGAATGTTACATGGTTTTCTTCTTGTCTACTTGATGAGATGGTTCTATTTTGTTTGTATTGTGTTCTCTCGTCATATGGGGGTACACCCTAGGTTTCATGACTATTTTCTTAGGTTCTTCAGGTCTTTCCTTTGGATTTTGGGTGACGGAGCTCTGCATGTTTAGGACCTTAGAGTGACCCTCTTGATGCTCAAATTTTCCTAGGTAGAGGGCTCTCTGTGTCACGCAATATAGTTGGCAATTTTGATGGTGATTATGTTTCTTCTTGCACCTTAGTATGATTTTTGTCATCATTAGGATAGATGTGATACTCACTATGAACTTATGGATTATGTCGGTGTGGAATAGCTCTTTGATGACTATTGGTTTTCGCGAGATAATGTATTATTGGGATATGATGGTCCACCGATGGGCATACTAGAGTTCTAACTTGGTTCCTTTAGTTTATTTTGGAAAAGATCAATGTTTTGAACTATAAATACCTTGGGTAAATTTTAAAATACTTAAGTTCCTGCAACATGGTGCTTATTTTAGTCTTGATGACCCATAGATAGATATACCCTTGTCTTTTCTCTTAGTTGTTTGATGTATACCACACTATAAGATTTTGGTATTGAGTATATGCTTGGATAGATATGGATAGTTTCGACATCATTTTGACTTTTTGCTTAACGACATATGGTTTGTAGGTCTTGGGGTTTGACCTTTCTTTGTGTTTATGTCATTATCCTTCATCCAAGGATATAACTCTTGACTTTAGAGGGTATGTTTTAGGTGAATCAATTAACTTCCCTCTTGATATTTTGATGTCCTCTTGGTAAGGAAGTGTGGTATATATGGTGTAAATCCTCCTTTTGTATCATCTTTGTTGCTTGGTTGAGGATATCCTTATGGAGGTATAATTTTTTTTAGAAATCTCATTTAGTGAACCTATTTTGGGTTTAAACCATAAACATTGTTTTTCCCTCATACTAATCTAAACTCCTTGAACTTCGTAAAAGAAAATTTATAACTTCTTAATGTATGCCTTCATCATAGCTCTTATTGATACTTGTGGAGACTCACTTGGAATGCATCAGTGATACATGTAAATCTTGGAAAACTCTTGTAAACTTGGTGTGTTTCATTTTGGTTAATGACCTCTTGTTTTCTATGAACTTATTAATGTGATAAGTTTGGCTCTTTCTACTCATTAAAATTTAATTGGTGTTGTGATAAACTGAGCATATTAGAACTCTAATTGGGAGGCTTGGATTTTCAAAACTTAATAAGTAAATTGGGACATTAGGAAGATGGTTCCTTACTCTAACCTTGTAGTTTAATAGAAGAAATAAAAACTATGTGAAAAATAGAAAAGAATCCTCTCATACTCTCCCTAGAAGTAAAATGAATAATTTTTCCACCCATATAGAATGGTGAGATATCATGCCAACATTGGTGATGACCCTTAATGACACAAGATATGGGATATCATAATATAAGGAATGCATTAATTAGAAAACTTATAAGAAATATGCTTAGAGAACGTAACTATAACTTGTGTTTTATAATTTGGAATATGGAACAAATAATTTTATGGGATTGAGCACAAGTAGAATGTACAAATAAACAACCTTGATTGTATAAATTGTTATTGCATGATCTAAATTTATAGAGGACATAATTTAAATGGTTGAGCTAATTGAAAGGTTTCCTTGAGCTACTATATAGCCGAAGATGTTGGGTTGAGAAATGGTTGAGTATTTCCCATACCTCCCTTTGTTATATCAAACAATAAACATATGTATAATGTTTATAACACAAGTTACATGCTAGGTCATTTTTGACCTCTCACTAGTTAGTATGAAATTTTTAGAAGTATGCATAAGGATATTATCACCTTGTTAGAATGGATTAATTGTTATGTTCATATTGGTGGGCCTTACATTCCATCTTGCCAAAGGTGGAAACTATTTGAACCTTTAAATCTATCTTCCTACCATGAATAATGGAGTACCTTATTGATAGTGATGTGTTCTAGTTGTGTTTTACTCCCTTGAACATAAATGTGTGTAATCCTCCTTGATGGAGCCTTTCAGCTCATCATCCACTTTTCCCTCTTATCTCGATAGGTGTATGATTTGTGATCTTTTAGGAGTGATTCTATATCTCCATTTTTAAGAGAGGCACCCTTCTTGTGTTTGGAATAGGTCATTGGTGACCTAGGCTTATTGGAAAGTTTAGGAAACATATGTTAAGGATATGGAGGAATTTTGGAATCTTCCTTCCTTTTGGGAACCATGATGTTGTCCCCCTTGTCCTTTGGGGAGGAGTAGGGATAGGTTGTTTTTGTAAGTTTTTATGAGAATGGTTGGAGTGTTCATCTAATAAATTTCTAGTTGGACCTCTCTTGTTGCCTATTTTCTCCTAGCTTGCTTGAGTGTTCTTATGTGTTATAATATTAAGCTTGTGTTCATTTTAAGATTCTTTTGAGCTAGGGTGGGTTTAAAATTAATAAATTTCCTTTTTAATATAGAGATATTTTATATATTGTATCGATATGATAGTATGAGAAAATATTGCCTATACCCAAAAATGGAAATGTTATCTAATTGATTGGGTATTCTAAATCAGGATTAGTGGTTGTGTGTTATGATATTTGGGTATAAATTCAAGTTATGGAAACCTTGTGGCCAAGATCATGCTTAGTGTTACTATGAAAATTTAAGGAGCTCTTCCAAAATATATAAGGTACATCAAATAAATAGTATACATCCTTGTAAACATTTTTTTGTTAAATTAGGTGTTTTCCTTATTGTGAAGTCTTGTTTTGTATGGCCTTGAATTTTTTGGACCTATAAGAGGGTGTGGTTTCTACTGCAAAATTGAATTTCATGATTGGTAGTTATTAATTTTGTCTAAAAGAACAAACCTTGAAGTGTAATACAACCTAAGTGGAAGTCTTATCCTTCCTCTTTACCATGTGTGGTTACGTGGACACATTATGTACATGAATTTACTATTTTTCATGGACCGTAGTTATCATTCCTTGGGATCCCATCGACAATTTCCTATTTAAATGTTCTTTTTTGTAATTGGTTAACCTCGTAATGATTATTCTAAAGATTTAAATGATAAAAATATTTTTTTCAGGAGGTTAGTATCTATGCCTAATAGTCTCCCTTCTCTTTTATAATAGTGTTAGACCAAACTTGGGTTCGAGGGACACACTTTTTCTTGAAATAAAGAAACCCCACGGAAGGCCTAATTTCTATTCACATGCATTGTTTTCCTACCTCTTTCCATGACTTCTAGGAGGAAGTCAAGTCTAAGGGGAGGGGGATGTAGTGCCCACTCCTCTTCGACACTTATTTTTCTATGATCATTTTTATTAGTAGCTTAGTGCGATGGATGTTGTTATGATATTTTGGATATCCTATTTTTAGACAATATCGACATTTTGATTATCATTTTGTTTTTTTCTTATGATGGACTATATGGGTACATAGAAGACATTGATAGACATTGCAATACATGATGGTGATGTAGTGTTGTTTTTTTATATGTTGATATCTTGACTCTTGATAGTAGTGATTACGTTTAGATGATTGGACTAAGCTTGGGTGTACATTTATGGTATGATTTGTTAATAATGTGATCATAATAGGTTACTAGTAGTATGTTGTCGAATGCATCTAAATAGGTATAAATCACAGTAAGTGTGTGAATTGCATGGTTATTGTAAAATATGAATTGTGATAGATGATTATGCAAAGCGTAGGGTGATAATAAATGTTAATGGTATGGTAGAATTGTGATGATTAGTAATTGTAAATAATTTATTTAGAATAGAATTTATTTTTACATGATAATGATACAACTATGTTGTATGATGATGTTATTGATAAATGATATATGTTTTTATTTCTTGACATATTGATATGGCCTTGAGGCTGAAGGTGGTATTGTCTTGGTTGTTTGCAAGAAACAAAATCAAAATAAACAAAGAAGGGACTAGGAGACTAACTATGGAAGAATAATGGATGTTTACAAAAAGGTCACCTTAGCAAGTGTGTGTGTGTGTGTGTGTGTGTGTGTGTGTGTGTATGTTTTGTTGTTTTGCTTGTCATGTTGTTGAAGGTCTCGAGGGGAGTAACCTCATAAGTGATGTTGCATCTAAATGTTGTAATTGTTCTTCTATTTATTTTTCTTAGTTACGTATGTGGTTTATTGAATTCTAATGTTTTCCCATGTCCTTGTGTTTATTAGTGTGCCCCTTGATTAAGTTAATTAACTATGTGGATTATAATAATTAGGTGATGTGGCAATGGGGGCAATGAATGTGTTAGATAGTCCTTATTTTCTTCATGATTTTGGATGGATTTTATTTGATTTTTGTTTGTGTCCCATCCCCATCTCAAAAGTTCGGATTTGGGCTTTGAGCCCATTGTTGGAGGCTTGTGGTATAATTTTCACAAGTCCCACACCCCTTACACTATTCTACAAACCCAACCTATGATATAAGGGGTAAATTTAGCCCCTATTATGTGTTTTTGAAGGAAAAATAGGAAATTAATGATGCCTTCTTTCCTGACTCTCTTAATTATGTCCTTGAAAGTATGGAATGGAGGATTGTGTGTGAAAATAAAAGTGTCATACCTTCACCTTACTCATTTATGGAGTCTTTGATTATGTGTTTGACTTATGGAGGTGGATTGGGGAGAAATGATGTGGCATCCTACATGGAGCCACCTCACCATCCTCTCTGCCATTTTCTATTTATTGGAGCCTTTTAGTTTTTTACGGGGATTACTTATTTGGGGATTTTGAGATCTTGCATAGGAGTTGGATTGCATTGTGGAAGGAAGTTAGATCTTGGTTGCTTGAAGGATTGAAGGAATTTTCAATTGCAAGAAAGGTTGTTATACCTTGTATTCTAGCATTTATTGTTTATGTTTTGTGTTGTAAATGTATGAATGAAATGTGAACAAAATGGGTAGATTTGACCATAGGGATGGAGTGGGGAGAGAGAAATGGAGCCATTTTTGGAGGTAAAAGGGAGTGTGTGAGGATTTTGTGGAGTTTTGTTGGAAGGGTGATCCACCTATGTGGAGTTAAATGGAAACTATATCATTGTATCTTTTAAAATGGAGAGATAATGAGTCTTGTGTATGCAATTTGTGTTAGTTATATTGGAGGAATTAGTGGACCCCTATCCCACTTGGGAGGCATAAGGAGATGGCTACCATATTATTTTCTCCTTTGGCCCAATTTGGAGCCGGTGTATTTACATTATCAAGAGTTTAATTGTTGTCTTACTCTTTGTCGTTATGGATTTTTTTTGTGTGAGTAATATATGTTGGATCCATTTTGTGGGGGCTGCCATGGTTATGAACACCCCTTATTTGATGTCGTATAACCAGATCTACATAGAGATAACAATAATAATAAACACAATTATATAATATCTTCTCTATTATTTCTCACTACTCATTCATACGGGACATACAAATATATATGAAATATCACTCCTACAAATGAGGAGTTTGTTCAACCTACTAACCCCCCAAATATCTATTTAGATGTGATTGTTACTCACGTAACAATGCACAACTCAAATTACATAAGTTGTTAAAACAACTCCAAACTAATATATATTATTGTTAATATAACAATAATATTATTAACTACTAACCATTTACAAGATAATAATTACTCACGTAATTATTATTTACTCATCACATGTGAACACTAACATAGATTTCTTTATATTATTCTCCTATCGACAATTTTGCACTCATTCACAATGGGAAACCTAAAACTTAGTTTCGGATGAAAGGGATTTAATTTATGGATCTAACTAAAGGAGAACAAGTGTAGTTTATTAATGTTAGAGTTGCAACAATTTGAAAAAAAAAAACATGTAGCTATGTGTGATGTTGCAGAATGCAACACCTCACATGTGTTGTCATTCACATTCATCTTCAACAAAGAAATACAGAATCCCTAAAGGACTAGTGCATAACCTTGATGAAGGTGGGAATCACAACAAATGTGGGATTTTTCATCTCACAAAAACAAACATATTTGTTGTTTGCATGTAGAAGAATACATTATTGAGTTAAACGTACATCAAATCTTATTATTTCTTTATGTTCAAGTTCTATTAACTATGTTTTTAGTTTATTTCATTATATAATCAATATTTACCATAAGGCTAAATGCAAAAAGAAATAGACAACTCAATTAAAAAATTTAATGTCATTTATTCATAAATAAATTCATTGTTTCCCACAAGAGCAATGGGATTGAACTTAGATGGACTAAATAAAATATGCATATGCATTAAGTTGTAAACAAAAGAAGAAAGATAAAACCCATCATTTCCTTATTGGGTTGTTGTTCTCTTTAGATATTCATCATCTTGAGTGCATCTTCATCTTCATCTTCATCTTCAGTTGCATCATCTCCAACTCCCATCTTCATGTGCCTATACATGGAGACAAAAAAATGTTGTTATAGCTCCATCTTATTTCTTCGTTCTTGTGATTACAGTTTCAAGAATATGAATCTTCTATTAAAGTATAGATAAGTTACATGAAATGACAAATATTGAATCAACAAGTACATATCGTTGTATTGTTCTAAAAAAAAACACAAAAGGAAATCATTACATGACGCAAGAGAAACTTAATCCTTTATTTTCTAATTGTTTTTGAAGTGTGCAGGTATAGGAGATGAAGTATTTGTTATCTAATTTTTCCCCTCAGGTGAAATTGGACAAACATGACCTTGCACAGAGAAAAAATGAGGGATCGTTTCAGCCATGGGAGATCACACTTTGAGATTGGCCAAACACGTTAGGCATGCTAGGCTTATTATAGAGGAGTTTGAGGAATGAAGAAGCTCCAAAATCAAAATTTCAGACTTCAAAGGTGAGAGCGTTCGGAGGTTGGCCCAAGAAAAAAAAATTGAAACCCCTGAAATCCAAAAACCCAAAATTCTCGAAACCTAAAAACCAAGAAAACCTCCCAAAATATCGAAACCTAAACCCATGAAATCCTAAAACCGAATTCCCGAATCCTTGAAAAGGAAATGGTCTAAAACCGAAGTCTAAATTTCAGAATTTAGAGTTTTTGAATTTTGGAACTTTTTAATCGAAAAATGAACAATGTCACGTGACAGATTTTGGAGTCCAAAATCTAAAGTCCAAATTTTAGAATTTAGAGGTTTTTCATTTCAGAACTCTCAAGCTGACTTGAGCGATGAACAATAACATGAACTCGAAATAAAAATTTCAATGTCCTAAATCCGAAAATCTGAAATTTTTGATTTCAAAGGATGCTATGCAATTAGAGTTAAAAAAAGATCAACAACCCACATTTATTGCAGTATGGCACCCTCATCTTCATATGGCCATAAATTTTGATTTGAAAGCTCGAATTTGCATAAAATCATACTAAGTATTTTAAAATGAAGAAATACATTCCACCATTTTAGAGGATGTTTCTAGATTTCTCACCTACCAAAATGATGAGGTATGGGCTTCCTTTCTTCTCCAACAAGGAAAATTACATGGAAGCATGGTTTTTTGATGGTACCCATCATTGTTATAGTTGATTTAAATGCATTTTTGGGTGGTTGAAACAAGTTTTCTTATTCCTTTTCTCTCTCTTTCTCTCATTATTCATTTATATTGTAAGGAGTGTTTGATTTCAAAAGGTTGGAAAACTTGTTTATGCCCCTCTCTTCTTCTTCTTATTTATAATATATTTTATGGAGATTATAAACCTTCATACTCGACATTGTAATGTAAAATATGTGCCTTTGATCTTGAGTGTTTTGTATTGTATAAATTTTAGAAGTAATATAAAGAAATTTGTGGTTATTTTAAACACCCCTTTTGTGTTTTCTTATACCTCTTTTGGTCTTTCAAAACATACAAATTATTGTGTACTATTGTGCTTTCATTGTAAGATTATAGTTGTTTTTTATTTATTATGTAGGTTGTCTAACAATCCTTCTTGGTGCATCAACTTCCCTTAGAGTAGGTTTTATTCTCATGCATTTTCTCTATCTTTTTCTCCTTGGAAATATTATATTAGGGTTAGATCTGCAACTCTCTGCACTTAGGACTAGTTTGCACTAGGATAAGATAGGAAGCTGACCTTCACCTAGAGAGCTTTCCTGATTGTGAAGTCCCACACTTTGGGAAAAGCTCTGTGTTATGGAATCACACTAAAAGTTTCAATCTATCGAGTTGAAAACAATAAAGGGTGTTGTGATTATGCATCAACAATATTTTTTAATGACATTACAAAATCAAAAGAATATCATTTCATTAATGGAAGTTACATTTAAAGATATAGTAGCTCAAAATAATCATGGACATTACATTATTGAAGATAATGAAATTAAAGAAAGACATCGTATGAGAAAGCAAACCCAATTCAAGATACAAAGCAAGGAATAATCCATCAATTGTAGGCCATTGTTTCATAATTTTGAGATCCTAATCAAACTATAGTCAAGGTCAAAGTATAGAAACAAAACTAATAGATACAAATTTCCAAATAAGCATTACTTCATAGATCTATGAGTTACATCCAATAATAGGAGAAAATTGTATGACTATCAATTGAGAATCCATTCAATTTGAAGTGATACAATTACAGGGGATTCATTCAGAGTTCAAACAAATTAGAAAAGTTGAGTTAGATAAAAAAAATAGATCTATATTAAGTAATTTCACATATTATTTGGCATGCACATTAAAAATCTTAAGACATTGCTTCCTAGAATAGAAAAGACTACTCATGAATGATATAGTAGCTCAAAAGGAAAGGATACAAAACTTGGAGTTGCCAAGAATATAAATCAAGTACAAGCCTTTATGGTTAAAGAAAAAACGTTCACTCATGCCATTTCATGGTGATCAAGACTATAAGTGTGCATTACATGATTAAAGATTAAAGTTTCAGATTTTACAAGTGTCTAAGTTAACATGCAACAATGGAGTACCATTTTTAAAGTGTTTCATCTTCTTGAAATAGAGTAAAACAACATACATTTCAAGTATCAATGGGAGATCATATTCAGAAGTGAATGGACAAGCCTTCATTAAATTGAGCTTTGAACAATTATACAGAGCATCATGACTGAGTTGAAACAATAAAACAGAGTACTCAATCAAATGAATTCCAGGAGGGTATAGTTTATAGAAAATTCAACAACTTCATTTTCAAGGGATCCTGAACAAATAATTCAAGTGTTCCATGATTAATCAATTCTAGAAAAGCAGAATCAAGACATTTCAGGTACATGAAATACATTTCTCATTAAGGGTGACTAAGAGCAGAGCCACATCTTGAAAGATAGGAGAAAATAAGTCCCTGATTTGAAGAAGATAGAAGGTCATAAAAGCATTCTACTAAAAGAATAGGAAATATCTAATGTTGCAGTCAAGAATCAAACGAAGCTTGGATAATAACGGTAATAATGATCAATATCTTAATATTGAAAGCAGAGAACTCAACTGACAATAATGTCCATCTGTGAGCTCAACAATCAAAAGGAGCAAGCCCAGATTCAAATACATGAATCTTTTCAATACATCGAAAAGCCCCAGGTTGAGTAACAGTCAAGAAGGAAATACACATGTATTTTTAAATCTCGAACAAATGCAAAGATGATTACAATATAGAGCTTGAAAGGGGTTAACAATGTCGAAAATAAAGTTAAAAGAGAAACGGAAACCGAAAATAAATAATGTACAACCATGTCAATGAAGTTCCATATCTAACATTTTGAAACTAAATACAAATACCCATAAGCATTTATCTTTGTTTGTTACCATTTTCGAACAGAAACTCCATCTTCAAGAAAAGGAAACATAATGAAAAAATATTTCAAGTACCATTTGAAGACAAAGCAAGGATTTATTATTTACAGCCACAATACAAAAATATGTAGATAAATATCGGGGAATAAACTCATATTCTGCATGACCGTTACAGATCTACTATGTTTCTTGCACAAATAATAAAAAAAGGTAATAACTCACCATTTTATAGTCATTCTAAAGAAACCCTCAAAGTGTAGAGTAAAACAACAAAGACGCAGAATGATTTTTAAGCTCGAAGATCAAAGTCATACAAGGAAATGCAAATAAATACAAATATTTCAAATTATTAGGGATAAATAAAGCCAAATGAATTAAACAATAGTCTACAACTTGAAGAATCAAAAATCTCACCTTATTCTTTAAATGGAGGCCATTTAATCTTCCACGGAGTCTTTTCATAGTGAAAACCAGATTGAAAAATAGATGTTGCATAGTTTCGATCCATACTCGCGCCCAGAGGGAACGACCTACTAGAAGAACAAAGAGTAACTAAATATTAATGCATAGGAAACCCTAGACATAAGATCAAAGGCTTCTTTCATTGAGGCCAACAAATTTCAGAAACAAAAATTTTCGAACCAAATGCTTTCATGGTGGAAAAGTCAAAATAAATGCACAAAACTCAATTAAGGCCAAAAACTCTTGCTCAGGATCAAATCAATGGCCGTCGGAGATAAAATTTTTTTGCCAAGGGATTCAGAATGATAAAAATGATTAGGTTTTCAAAATATTTGGTTCTTGACTCAACCTCAGTGAGCTTAACCCAACCAAGGTTAAATAATGCACACGTGTCAAATTCTCAGCGAACCCTAATTGGACTAGGGTCAAAGCCACCACTAAAAATCTCATGATGGGTCGAGCCTCATAGGAAGGGGACCACAATTATACCGAGATATCATAAGGTATTTTGACCTTATAAAACCCTTCAAAATATAAATATGTCAAACCTTAGCAAATCATTAGCATATGATTTATTTGAAAGAACCCACAAAGGAGTTTGTATATATGCCCCTTTTCATCATTTTCACCATTGCCTAAAGTAATGATTCATGAATCATTAGTTTATCCAAGGCAGAGAGGGGAAATTATAATTCATTTATGCAAGGAAGTACGTGTCACATGAGAACCATGCAAGAAGACAAGAAGATTTGATTATTTAATCATTCATTAAAAAGACGAAGTGGAACAAGAAGAAAAACATGCACTTTACATACACATGAACATGACTTGTAGAGGAAGAAATTTTAAAATAACTAGTAATTATTCACTCAAATTACCTTAGTCTTTTTGAAATTAAGACTGTACACATCATGCATCATTGGAAGCGTCAAATAATTTTGACTTGCATTATTTCTGGAGGGAAAGGCTATTTTGGCCTCTTATAAACAACATGTAATTTTATGCCTTATTATTTATTCATTCCTAAGGCTAAAATTATCATGCATGTATAGTTAGAATTTAGTCTATTTTTAGGGGGTGGGGTGAATAATTTTTCTATTTATTGTGTGCATTGACAAAGCACAATACAATTTTACAGGACATTTTTAAGTACAAAGTGCTAAAGCAAATTTTTCCATAATTTCACTTATATGAGAAAAACTTGATTAACTTTCCAAATAATTTGCAATGGTGTATATTACAATAGTTTTCTTATGAATTTTATTATTCCCTAATTTTATTAAGCTTGCTTATGTTATTTACCTTCTGTTGCAAATTGGTATTTTCTGCTAGTTTTAGTGTGTAATAAGTTGTTGTGTTGTTGTGAGTAGTCGCTCAATAGAAAAGTGTTTTCCTTATGATTAACTAAAACCCATTGGATCGTGCATTATTAATTTATTTTTAGTATATTGTGCATCTTTCTCTATCAAGCCCTCAATACTTTTGGTGTATCACCCCATTTAATTTTAGTTTTAGCCATCTTTTTACCCTCAAACCCCACAAGTTTAGTTTTAGGATACATCCAAAGAAGGAACCAACCTTGTAATCTATAGATTCACCTCACAATAGGGAGATCCACATATCGTGAGTTGTCTCAATTTGAATCTACAGAAGTGAGGGAGAAGCAAAGTTATAAGATCTTTCGACCCTCAACAAGAGTTCACTTCTAAGAGATAAAAAATTTCTCACTCCCCATGGGACTATGAAACAAATTTGTAGCAAAGAAACAACAATTTTTTAGGGAAAACGCTATGGACATCCTTTGAGAAACAAAATAAAATTATTTGGTGTCTCGTAAGGCTGATTTATGACTAGTTTTTCAAAGCATGTTCCATTCCTAAAGTTACTACAAGATCAATGGTAAGAGGACTTCCTCTTAATTTTGTTTCTTTTCCTTTAAATTTAAAAAGAAGAAGAAGAGTTGGAAATACCTTACCCTATAACAGCACTGGTTATGAAAACCCTACTCCCCTATTTCACCGAGTATTAATCTTGTTTTTCGGATCCCAATGGCTCATCAAGCCCCACCACCTCCTAGAAATTTTATACCCTTCACCAATGGCGAGTCACTCTTAATTGAAGCTTACCTTGACATACCCACTTTTGCCTTAAAGGGTTTACCCACATTTACTAGTGAAATTTAATTTACCCTTGTTAATCATATTAAAGATAGTACAACACTTTTTCCAATCCATAACATCACTCATCGAGATGTAGCCTTAAGAATCTTAGTTACATATTTTAAAGGACAAGCCTATTAGTCGTATAGAACTTTACTAATAAGGACTATAGTAACTTGGGATGAATTGTGAAATCATTTTAAAAGTAATTTCAAGATAATTCTAATCACTTGTCTCTCATATAACAACTTTCCACAATTAAGCGTGTTTGTCATGAATTTATGGTCACTTTTATCATTATATTAGCTAGAACATGGGAAAAAATTATAGCCTTTGTTACACCTCGCCTACTCATGCTTTTCATTATTATCTAAAGGATTTAAATAACAATACTTCAGCTATAATACTGTCGATGGGAGGAACTACACTTATAACAGCTTATGATATTGCTATTAGAGGTGAAAACCACCTTATTCAAGTAGGAAATTGGCTCATAGGTCCTTTATGCCTTTTACAATAGATTTGGCACCTACTCGAGAATATATTACAGTAATAGAGCCTATAGTTACAAGACCTTGAAATGATATTTTTAACATAAAAAACACCTCACAATTAGTTGAGAACAAGATAAAAATTATACAAAACTAGATAGCACAACCTTCTAGGGCTTATCAAAATACTTATAGCAAATTTAGAATTATATACAACCTTATCAGTAAAGACAAGTTGATCCTAAAGCTCCTAGCACTTCTAATGCCCTTGTACTAGTTAATATGACCTCAGAAGAGTGGTGTTCACCTTACAATCAACCTCATCTAGTTGTTAGTTATTCAAATACCTTTTTGAATTTAAGCCTTGTTACCTAACCATAATTTGAAACATTATCCATGCCTAAAATGGAGGGTGGGAAACAAGATGCTCATAATAAAAACTACGAAGAGAACTTGGTTAGTTTTTGAGAGGATTATTTTATGCAGTTGTAACTATAACTCACAAAAGAACTCAAGATGAAGAAAAAAAATAGAAAGGACCTACTTTACCCAAAGTTATTGATAAAACAACAAGCATTTCAAGTGCAACCCCTGAAGAGTAGTAAAAATAGCTACAACTTGATCCTAGATGCTTATTTATACCTCAGATTTCTAAAGTTACAAAAGAAAAATAGTTTTTGATAAAGCTTACTCTAAAAATATTGCAGCTTCATTTAATGTTGTTGAGGTTATGAAAAAATATAATATAAGCATTTGTTTATGGGATGCTTTTAGTATTCCAGGATAGAAAGAGTTACTTTCTCATAAGCTTGTTAAGTTGCATATTTATTTCAAACCATCGAGAAAACATCACCGAAATTGGATATGGTTCTCAAGTATAATTGATCGGATCATATGAAAGATTTTATGCGGTTGGTACAAAAAGTGTTAAATGCACATGATATAAGAAAACCACATCTTTTTTATCTTTCTCTTATTATTGGTGATCATTTAGTTCACAATCGTATTGTTGATACAGTGGTGCAAAGTAAGACATCATGCCCAAAGAAATTGTACAAAAATTGGGCTGTAGTATGAACTAATAAAAGAGTGTAATGCAGCTTGATGGGACAAAAACCAACACATAGTTGTCATCAAAAATCTTGAGGTAATGTTATATTCTTGTCCAAATGTTTCAATTTTACAAGATGTAACTGTTGTAGATCTATTCCCTATTTTGCTCTTTTCTTATCAAGATATTTTATAGCAAAGATATGTGGTTATCCTTCTTCATATTGGTCTTTTTTATTCTTCACCATGAGGTATGGAATTAAGGTTAGAGTAAATTCATAGCCCTTAACAAGATTCCACATTGAGCCTCATGTTTCAAATGTTGGAACAAATTATGCAACTATTGATCAAGATGATTTTGACACTAATGAACAATTTTTGGATTAGATGGTGTCTCTAAATTGTTAATGGATGAAAAATTACATGAAGAATATGCTTATGATCCTTATAATGAGGTAGAAGAAGGATTATACAGTGTGTATTTCCTTCATGAGGAAAACATGCCCATCCCCTTTATCTCCCAAACAGAAAGTACTGCAGAAGGCTTATGAAAACTTCATTTTGATGGTGCAAATAACAAGAAAGGACAAGATGAAATGTTGACTTCCCCTTCAAATAAGAGGTATTTTTCATCTCTAAGTCTACAATTTTCTTGTACATGTAATTTGGCTAATTATGAAGCATTTATTCATGGCCTCCAATGGGCTAAAAATAAAGGAATCAATACATTACAAGTTTTCAATGATTTTTATTTAGTCATCAATCAAGTTAAACTTTATAATGTTTGCAAGAATCCACTGAAATCTTACAAACCTATATTTTGGGATCTAATTGATGGTTTTTCAACATTTAATATACAATTTGTCCCAAGATATAAAAATAAACATGTAGGCAGAGACTTGCAAAAGGTGGAGACAACTTTCCAGTGTTAGATCAAGTCCAAAATGACAAAATTCAGCCACTCATAAATCTAATAATCAGACCTTTAGTTCCTAATAATGAAGATAATTTTCAAGTTTTCAAAGATGAAAAACATATCTAGATTTTTGCTGGAAGAAGCTTATTTTTATGAGTAACTAAGCTAAATTGTAGCACCAATATGGTGACCAAATTGACTGACTAAATACAAATAAATTACCTCAAGGACTTATCACTTTAGATGACATTTTTCAGTTCTGATGATCAACTCATAAAAGATAAAGGTAAAATTTCTACGCATGTTGATAATTATGAGGAGATATCACTTATTGAAGGTAAAACATTGTAGATTGGAAAGGTATGTTCTATCGCTGAAATATATATTTTTGTTGATTTATGCAAGGAATTTATTAATGTGTTTTCTTGGAAATACCAAGATTTGAGAGGTTTTGATCCTATTTTGGCACAATGTATAATATAACTCAAAACCGGTAAAGACAAAAAAGAGGTCTATCAATCCCAAGATTAAACCATTAATGAGAAATGAACTATTAAAGATGATTAAATAAAGAACTATTTTTCCCACTAAGCATTCTAGTTGGTTTGTTAATCTTGTTCATGTTCAAAAAAAGAATGGTGAAATCGGTATGTGTGGATTTTAGAGACCTTAAACATAGAATCATTAAAAGATCATTATCCGTTGCCCCATATGGATCAAATTTTAAGAATAGTTTCAGGTTCAGATAGGTTGTCCCTATTAGATGGTTACAGACAGATAAAATCAAATTATTATGTGTGATGAAGACAAATATAAGACAACCTTCACCAAAAAGTGGGCACTTATGCATACAAGAAAATGCCCTTTGGTCTTTCAAATGTGGGTGCAACATTTCAACGTGCAATGGACATGGATTTTAATAGCCTTTTAAATAAATGCATATTGGTTTATTTGATAATTTTAATATATTTTCAAATAATTTTTGTGATCATCATATGTATTTAAGGTAGAATTTTGAGATTTTTAGGCGGTTTGAATCGTAAAATGTCTATTTTTAAGTGGATGAAGGAAAATTAATTGGCCATATTATTTCCAAGAAAGGCTTAGCTATTGATCCTTTCATAATTGATGAAATTTTGTAGTTGTCCCTACCTCATGATAAGAATGCATTACAAAGTTTTCTTGGAAAGATCAACTTTGTCAGAATATTTGTACTAGATTTTGTAGCCTTGGTTAAACCATTGATGTCCATGCTCAAGAAAGACAAAGATTTCTCTTAGACCAATGTAAGAGGAAAAGGATTTGAGGCTATTAAGTCAGCTATTTCACAAGATCCTACATTGACAAACCCAATTTTAAAAACACTTCACAATGTATGCACTTGTAGGAGATGAAACAATTTCAGCAATATTGACTCATGTAAATAATAATAATACAAATCAACCCATTGCTTTCTTTGGATAGATCCTTCATTACTATGAAATAAGGTACATTTTTCTTGAGAAACAAGTACTTGTTGTAGTTAGAGGTTTGAATAAATTCAAGTAAATTCTTTTGAATAATAAGATTCATGTTGTAGTTTCTCATCCAAGTATTAAAGAATTCTTGTTGAACAATGAATTGAATGATAAATGAGCTTGTGTCATTAAGAAAGTTATGAATTATGATGTTGACATCTATGTTGCTAAAACAAATTGAGGAGAGGGTCTTTGTGAACATTTAATTTCTCATATGGAATCTCAGAATGCTACAATTTTATTATAACTTGAAAATTAGCAGCCATAACTTAATCTGGAAGCCCCTGTTTCAAGTTGGATGTCTGATTTAATTAGTTATTTATAGCATGGTACTTATCACGAAGGTATGGATAAGAATAAATTAACATATTTTAGCTTACAAATTATACCTTATGAATTAATTGATAGAGTGTTGTTTAAAAGGGACATAAATAGAATATAGTTGCGTTGTGTTGATTATGATAGAGTGTAGTAATTACTTTCAAAATTCAATGAAAGATCAGCAGGTGGTCCCTTTTCAGCACGCAAAACAACTCTCAAGATCTTGAAAGCTAGTTAGTGTTGGCCCAAAATATTCAAGTACTGTTATGAGTGGATTAAAAAGTATAAAAAGTGTGTATTCTTTGTTGAAAAGTAAAGTTAGCCTCGTTACCCCTACAACGTATTTAAGTTGACCAACCATTCATGTAGCGGGGTCTTGAATTCATTGGCATAATTAATCCACATTCTTCATAGAGGCATAAGTGCATTTTAATAGCTAAGGATGATTTTACTCACTAGAATGAAGCAGTGGCCTTGAATGAAGCTAATGAGACCATGATTTTGTCATTTTATGATGATATAGTTTGCAAGTTTGGTGCTCTAACCTCTATTATTTCTAATAATGCTTTAGCTTTTCTTTGGGTGAAGATAACACATTGGGTTGTTAACCATGAAATTTATTTTAGTAATTCATCCAACTATAACCCACAAGGTAATGGGTTGGCTGAAAGCACTAACAAAAACTTGTTATGAATCATTCAATGAAAATTCAAAGACAACTAGAGAACTTGACATACCATGTTGAATTCAACACTTTGGGCTGATAGAGGGACTCCTAAAAGATCAATTGGTAACTCACTTTGTAAAAACTTGTTTATTTTCATGAGGCAAGAATGCCTATTTCAATTAACTTACCTATAATTGGATTTATTACATCAAATGGAATTACTTGAGAGTGAAACAATGTAGGTTCATTATGAAGAGCTTATGGAACTGCAAGAGTTGAGAGATCATGCTCACTTGAAGCTGGAGAAGAATCGAAAAAGATCAAAAGCACATTTTTAAGAAGGATAAGTTAAGAAGTTTTAATGAAGGAGATATTGTGCTCAAGTGGGATGCAGATTGTGCAAAGCCAGGAAACCACACAAAGTTTGATAGAATATGGAGTGGTTGTTATATTATTTCATCTTGTAAAGAACACAATGCATTTTAGCACTCAAGGTTGATCAGAGAGGAACTTCCCATTTTTGTGAATGGTATGTTTCTCAAGCATTGTTATTAAAAATCCTATAGGTTTTTTTAGAGTACGTTATATTAGGATTTCCCTTTAATAAAGTGCATTTCATGCACACTTCCAATGTTTTTCAATTCAATAAGTTCATTTCATTCATGTGATCTAGTTTACCATGTCTTTTCCTAGCTTTAGTTTTGGTTTTGTAAGGGTCAATTTTCAAGAAAGGAAAAACATTTGGTATTAGGATTTGACACCATTCCCAATAGACAAGAGTGAGGCACTAGTAATAAAGCTATAAGGATAATTTACCCCTTTGGATCGCTGAAAATACTAACAATTTTGCATTCATACAAAATGGGCAACTCAAAACTTCATTTCAGACGGAAGGGATTGATGTGATAGACCTAACTAAAAGAGAACAAGGGTAGTTTATTAATTTTATGAGTTGCAACAATTTGAAACACGAAAAAAAAAAACATGCAGCTATGTGTGTTGTTGTAGAATGCAACACCTCATATGTGATGTCATTCACATTCATCTTTAACAAAGAAATATAGAAGCACCGAAGGACTAGTGCATAGCCTTGATAAAGGTGAGAATCACAGAAGATGTGGGATTTTTCATCCCATAACATCAAACAGAGTTGTATTTTGTATGTAGAAGAAAACATTATTAAATTATAGGTACATCAAATCTTATTATTTCTTTATGTTTAAGTGTTATTAACTATGTGTTGAGTTGTTTAGTTCATTATACAATCAATATTTACCATAAAGATGAATGCAAAAGAAATAGACAACTCAATTACAGAAATTAATGTCATTTATTCATAAATAAATTCAGTGTTTCCCACACAAGCCATGGGATGTAACTTAGATGAACTTAATAAAAGATGCATATACATAAATTTGTAAACAAATGAAGAAAGAGAAAACCCATCATTACCGATTGGTTTGTTGTTCTTTTTGATATTCATCCTATTTAGTGCATCATCATCTTCATATTTCCTTACATCATCTCCAGCTCCAGATTCATGTGCCTATACAGAGACAAAAAAATGATGTTAGAGCTCCGAGTTATTTCTTCATTCTTGTGACTACAGGTTCAAGCATATGAATCTTCTAGAAAAGTACAGATAAGTTATATGAAATGATAAAGACAGAATCAACAAGTACATCTCATTGTACTGTTATCAGAAGTAAAGGAGAAAAGAGAATCATTACAGGAAGCAAGAGAGGCATTAAGCCTTTATTTTCTAACTATTTTGTGAAGTGTGCAAGTACAAAAGATGAAGTTTTTTTATTGACATTTTAGTAACAAAAGAATATAATTTCATTAATGCAAGTTCCATTGAGAGATATAGTAGATCAAAAGAATCATGTACATTACAACAATGAATATGATGAATGTAAAGACATACATCTATACAAGAAAGGGAACCCGGTTCAAGATACAAAGCAAGGAAGAATCCATCAATTACGGGTCATTGTTTCATAATTTTAAGATCCTGATTTAACTATAGTCATGGTCAAAGTAAAAGAATAGAACTAATGATACAAATTTACAAAAATCATTAATTGATAGATCAAGAGTTACATCAAGAAATAGGAGAAAATTGTATGACTATCAATTGAGCATCCATTGAATTTGACATGATATAAATAAAGGTTCTTCATTCAGAGTTCAAAGAAATATGAAAAGTTGAGTTGGATCAAACAAAATATATTAGATGAAGTAATTTCATAGATTATTTGGATTCAAATTGAAAACCTTAATACATTGCTGCCTAGAATAGAAAAGATTACTCATACATGACCAAGTTTACAAGTTCATAAACAGAACATGAAAATGACTAATACAGTAGCTCGAAAGGAAAGGATGCAAAACTTTAGGTTGCCAAGAAAATAATATCAAGTAAAGCCTCTATGGTTACAAAAAAAAAGGCTCACTCATCCCATTTTATGGTAATCAAGACTAAAAGTGTGCATTACATGAAAAAAATTAAAGCTTGATTTCACAAGTTTCTAGTTAACATGCAACAAAGGAGTACCTTTTTCAAAGTGTTTCATCTTCCTAAAACATAGTAAAATAACATACATTTAAGTATTAGTGGGAGATCAAATTCAAAAGTGAATGGACAAGCCTTCATTAAATTGAGCTTGAACAACTATACAAAGCATCATGATTGAGTTAAACCCATAAAACAAAATACAAAATCAAAGGAACTCAAGAGGGTACATTTCTGAGAAAATACAAAAATTCATTTTGAAGGGATCATGAAGAAATACTTCAAGTGTTCCATGTTGCATTAATAAATTCAAGAAAATCAGAATCAAGAGATTGCAGTACATGAATTAAAATTTTCATAAAGGGTGACTTACAATAATTCCACATCTTTAGAGATAGGAGCAAATAAGTGCACGATTTGTAGAAGATACAAGGTCATGGAAGCATTCGAAAAAAGAAAAGGAAATATCCAAGATTGTAGTAAAGAAACAAATGAATGTTGAATAATAACAGTAATAATGATCAATACATGAATATTGAAAACATAGAACTCAAGTCACAATAATGTTAACCGGTGAGCTCAACAATCAAATGGAGCAAGCCCAAATTCAAATACTCGAATATTTTCAATACATCTAAAACCATAGGCCGAGTAATAGTCAAGAAGGAAATACACATGTAATTTTAGAGCTCAAACAAAATGCAAACATGATTACAATACAAAGATCGAAAGGGGTTAACAATGGTGAAAAGAGAGTTAACAGAGATCAAAAATGGAAAAGAAACAAATAAAACCATTTCAATGAAGTTTCAAATCTAGCATTTTGGAACTAAATACAAATACCCATTAAAGTTTATCTTTGTTTCTTACCATTTTCAAACAGAAAATCCATCTTTAACTAAAGGAAACATAATGCAAAAATATTACAAGTACCCATTGAAGACAAAAAAGATTTATTATTTTGAGCCATAGTACAATACTATGTAGATGAAGATCAAGAAATAATCTCATTTTATCCATGGTTGTTATAGATCTAATATGATTATTGCACATATAATCAAAACAAAGAAATAATTCACCATTTTATAGATGTTGTAAAGAAACCCTCAAAGTTGCAGAGTAAAACGATGAAGACCTAGAATGATTATGTAGCTCAAAGATCTAATCCATATAAGGAAATGCAAAAAATATATAAATATTTCAAAGTGTTAGGGATAAATAAATCCAAATAAATTAAAAAAGGTCTAAAACTTGAATAATCAAAATGCTCGCCATCCTCTTTAAATGACGGCCACTTAATGTTGTTTTCACCCTTAAAATTCCCCTCATTTCCCAAGTCTAGACTTAAAATTTTGAGTTGGTTCCTCTAAAAATATTGAATTTTTTTTTTGTGAAATATGGTTCTTTCTAAGGACTTTCGGTGTCCTATAAAAAATTTCATCGGATGGGAAATTTCTTCCCATTTCTAAAAGATAAAGAAGTCCTCCTAACTCTTCATATTTTTCAAGTTATGGCCCCAACGGACCTCGGATGGTATTATGTTTCCAAGGTGGGTTGGCGGGCTGCAAGAGATTTTTAGCACTTAACACATTTTCGAAAAGGACGTAGTTGGAGATGGAAGGCCCACGAGCCTAAGTAGAGAGATAGAAAAAGAATGCCTTAGTCCCATGACTAATCGAGATGGTGCCACGTAGCCGCATTGAAAAGTCAAAGCGGGGATGTGGGTAGGTGAAGAAATTTGAAGTTTTAAGCTTTTTGATTAAAAAGAGTTAAAAGTAAAAATTTGATCCATGACCCCATCGGTAAGTAGATAACACCACGTGTCGAACCATTGAAAATTCAAATCCAAAATGTTAGAAAATGCCTTTTCACTCTAAAAGTTATAAACGTAATGGTTTCCCCATGCCCGCTCCAATCAATTTCTTCCATGTGGTTGACCAAAATTTAAAGTTGTAAAAGAAAATTGAATGTCCCATATTTAAACTAGTGAAATAATGTAACATCGTATATTTGAAAACCTTGTTTTTCTACAATTAACAATTCTTTGCAAATCAAGAATTCGAAAGGGCATGAATGATTGAAATGATTTGTAACTATTTCTTGCTTACTCAAGGAATGTGTAACCCTTTCTTGTTTGCTCAAGGAAGTTGTAACCATCTCTTGCAAGCCATTTCATGGGCTTTCAAAGCCATTGTATGTTGTTGGAATTTTGATATTTAGGCTGTAATTTTGAATCTAAAGAAATCAATACAAGGGTTTTTCCCTTTTTCCTCTGTTTTATCTTTCCTTGCTCTCGATCCGTGAATCATTTAATCCTTGCATGCTTATAAAATTTGTGTTCTAGTTCATACAATCTCAAGAAATTTGATTATGTAGATTGTGCCTATTATAAACGTGAAGCTGTTCTACTCTATATCTCATTTGCTCAATACATATAAGGGTTTTCTCTACCATCTCTTTTCCCGAAAGTATTTTCTTCTTATGCCTCCTCCTCTCTTCAAGTCTTCTATCCTCATGTATTGATAACTTTCCAAGCATAAAACACATTTCAAGATATTGGGAAACCACCATTGAATGAAAGATTGTGTATTTGTACATAGGTTTTTCCCCTTCTTTCAATAAGGGAACCTCTCTCATTAAAGAGGAGGGACTTGCTTGTCCCTTGACTATGGTTTCATTCCAAGTGCAAATCTAAAACCCAATAGTTTTTGGCAACTCCACTAGGGATTTGTTTAAAAATTTCCTTTCTAAAAAGAACAACTAATTTGATCATTTCTTTGATCTGGTGACTCTAAGATACACTCGTGGTAGAAGGGATCTTGGAATTAAAGATCCCCAATTTCAACTCTTGGATCAACAAGGTTTTCAAATTCCTCCAAGAAGATGAAATAAAGAGCTTGTTCCATAAGCACACCTCTGTTGAAGAAGACAGACCTTACGGTAGTAGCATTCCTCAAACACAAATTAGGCCTAATCTTCGTGCCCTAATTCTTGTTGGTGTCTCAATTCCACTTCAAGAAATCTTTCCAAGGATGGTAGCACCTTTGTCTTGGGGACAAAGACTTGGGCCTCTGGCTCTTCCTCAAGCTGTTGCATGAGTTAGCTAGGGGTAATAGGAAGAATTTTCTAAAATTTATAGGTGATGGAAAAGTGCACACTGATGAACACATTGCAGCCTTCCTTCATTGTTGCATGTGGGGTCCTTGGAGTTGAACATGAGGATTTCTCTGGTAGGATGTTTCGGAGACCATGCAAGAAAATGTTGTAGATTGGTTTTACCATCTTCTTGCTGGGACCATCACCATTTGGACTATTATGAGGACTGAATTTGAGCATTGTTTCAAACTCACTCGAGGATGTGCATGCTTTGTTAGCTTAGATTTCTCAAATCAATAAGGAGCCACATGAGCCTATGAGAGAATTTGTGGCCAATTTTAACAAGTTTATTAACAATATTTCACTAAATAATAGACACTGTTGATCAGATTCAAAAGTGTTTCTTCTTGAATGCTCAATTGCGAGAAGTAAGCTATGCCCCCGAGGAGAGCAAATGTTGCGATTTTGGATGCGATCAAAGATTGGGTTGTCGAGTGTGGAAGATGACTTGATCATGTCTAGAAAGATGAAAAGGGAGTCTTTCAAATCCAAAGAATCTTCTTCTTTCTCTTCTCAATGAGGTAATGAAGACCAGTTGGTGCAAAATTTGGCTATTGACCTCATTTCCATCAAGAAACAATTTCCTCAGCATTCTCCATATCAAGATGTTCCAAGGAATTAAATTTCAACATAGAACCACTTTCCTCTTCTCAAACCAGGTTGGCCATTGAAGGTCCACCCCTCAAGGTGCCTCTCAATGCTACTTGTGAGGTTCTTGAGCGATGATGAGGAAGAAAATCGGCTCTATGATGAATAAGAAGAGGAATTTGATGAAGAGCTGGAGGATCTGGTGGTTCTCAAATTCATTTCCTTACCACTGAAGGTGTGGATGATGAAGATGACTATGATGATGTAGTGGATAAGATGGATAGTGAGTGATATGTTGTTATGACCTAGGAGAAGACCAAAAAAAGGAAATAGTGGTGCATCCTGCAAAAAGATCTAAGGAGTACCCCATCACCATCTCGGTGATTTCAAGAAGAGAAGCTCCTATTCTTACTACTTCCATACAAAAGGTAAGCTCTTCTAGTCCGTCAGCCCTCTACTTCTACTTCGAGAATTCTTGTCCAACAAATGATAAAGCTGATAGATTAAAAGCTCAACCTAATCTTAGTAGTGATTCCCCATCCACATATAGATATTTTGACATTATAGACCATCTAAAAATACAAAGATTCATATTTCGGAGGCAGAGTTCTATCAAACCCATCCTAAAGCCCTTTCCAAAATGCTGAAATTTGTAAATTCTAAATCTAAAACCCCAGCCCATTCTTCTAATGGCCTTTTTCTCACTCCTTCTTCTCCACCTCAACCCAACCTTGTGGCTACAATCACTTCACCCAATGAGTAGATCAAACCCTTATATGTGACTCTCCTCATAGCATGACAACAATCTTAGAAATTGTGTCATTTATTCGTGCATGCATCGATAATGTAATACTTACAAAAGTGGCTCATGCTTTGGGTCTAACCCTTACCCACAATTATGGCTCTTGTTATTTCATGGAAAGTAGAGAAGTGCCTTTGGTTGGGAGAATCAAGGATGCACAAGTAGATTTTACTTGCTTTACCAAAGAAGAAGGTTTGGCTACCATCTTGGTTGGTGATATCCCTCCTTCCTATGGCATGTTGCTAAGTTGGAAATTTCGCAAAGATGTTGGAGGTGAGATCAAAGGGATTTGTCACATGCCTTGATCCTGTTAATGGGAAGATGAAGAAGTTACTACCTAAGAAACAATTAGAGTATATTGTGTAAAAGATAGATAATCCTAAAGCAAAAATATTGAATGAAGACATTGGGCATGGGAACTACATAATTATGTCACAAGCAAAGACAATTTTGTCAAAGGGAGTGTATATTAAGAATGAGAAAGTGAATATTGGGAGTATTAAAGATCCCGAAATGGTCAACATTGGAAAATGTTGCACTCAGTGAAGAGAAAAAGAAGGTGGTGAATCTATTAAAGAGGTATGTTGATGTTGGATTACTCTTATGATGATCTTAAGGATTTTTAGCCTAAATAAATGCAACATTTCATTCCTCTTAAGCACGGGATCAAACCCTTCAAGCAGAAGTAAAGGTAATATAATCAAAAGATAGTTGATATAATTTTCCCCATCCACCATTCAACTTGGATTGCTAATATAGTGCATGTCAATAAGAGTTTGGCCTGTGGCTCTTCCTCAACCATTGCATGAGTTACCTAGCGGTAAGGAAGAATTTTCCCAAATTTAGAGGTGATGTAAAAGTGCACCTTGATGAACACATTGCAACCTTCATTATTACATGTGGGGTCTTAAACATGATGATTTCTCTGCTAGGTTGTTTGTGGAGACCTTGCAAGAAAATGTTGTAGATTGGTTTTACCATCTTCCCTCTTTCGGGACCATCACAAATTGGACTACTATGAGGACTGAATTTGAGCATCGCTTCAAACCTATTAAGGATTTCATGCTTTGTTAGCTCAGATTTCTCAAATCAATAAGGAGCCACATGAGCCTATGACAAAATTTGAGGACAAGTTTAACAATTTTATGAACAAGATTTCACTAAATAATAGGCTGTTGATCAGATTGAGAATTTCTAAAAGTAAGTTATGCCGTGAGAAGAGAAAATGTTGTAACTTTGGATGCTAATCGGAGAGATTGGTTTCGATGTGGAAGATGACTTGATCATGTCTAGAAATGTGAAAAGGATTCATTCAAATCCAAAGCATCTTCTTCTTTCTCTTCTTCCGGAGGTAATGCGGATCGGTTGGTGAAAACTTGGCTAATAACCTCATTTCCATCAAGAGCTTGATTGGCTCAAGCATGCTCCATATCAAGATGTTCCAAGGAAGAAATTTTAGCCTAGGAACCACTTTCCTATTCTCCAACCAGGTTGTAATTGAATTTCACCCCTCAAGGTGCCTCTCAATGCTACTTGTGAAGTTCTTAAGCCTGATGATGAGGAAAAAAATGTGCTCTATGATGAATAAGAAAAGGAGGTTGATGAAGAACTGGAGGATCTGGTGGTTCTCAAGTTCATTTCCTTACCACTTTGCGAAGGTTTGGATGATGAAGTTGACTATGATGATGTAGTGGTGAGATGGATAGTGAGTCATATGTTGTTATGACCCACAACAAACCAAAAAAATGAAAAAATGGTGCAATCTGAAAAAATTTCCAAGGTGTACCCCATCACCATCCCAGTGATTACAAGAAGAGGATCTCCTACTCCTACTAATTCTACCCAAAAGGTAAATTCTTATAGTCCTTCTCCCTCTATCGCTTCGAGAATTCTTGTCCAAAAAAAGATAAAGTTGATAGATCCAAAGCTCCTCCTACTGCTAGTATTGATTCCCCATGCACATCTGGATCTTTTGACATTATAAACCATCTTAAAAAGACCAAGATTCATATTTTGAGGTAGATTTCTATCAAACCCATCCTCAAGCCTTTGCCAAAATGGTTAACTTTGTCAATACTAAATCTAAAACCCTAGCCCATTCTTCTAAAGGCATTTTTCCAACTCCTTCTTCTCTACCTCAACCCAACCTTATGGTTGATGTCACTTCACCAATGAGAAGATCAAACCATTCTATGTAACTCTCCTCATAGTTGGCCACAAGTTTAGCAATTATTTCATTAATTCTAGTGCATCCGATAATGTAATGCTCTCAAAAGAGGTTCATACTTTGACTCTAACCCTAATCCACACATATGGCATACTTGTCTCCTCTTGTGACATGATTAAGTTTCCCAAGGATCCTAGTAATCCAGTGTGACTAAGAAAGTTAATATTAGGAGTCTTAATGATCCCAAATTGGTCAACATTAGAAAATGTTGCACTCAGGAAGAGAAAAATAAGGTGGTGAATCTGTTGAAGAGGTATGTTGATGTTCTGGCTTACTCTTATGATGATCTTAAGGATTTTTAGCCTAAATAAATGTAACATTTCATTCCTCTTAAGCTAGGATCAAACCCTTCAAACGAAGCAAAGGCAATATAATCCAAAGATAGCTAATACAATTTTCCTAGAAATACAAAAAGCTTTTGAAGGAAAAGATCATCTTCCCCATCCACCATTCAACCTCGATTTCTAATATAGTGCATGTTAGGAAAAAAATGGTGAGATCCGAATCTGTGTGGACTTCAGGAATCTAAATCAAGGATCTTTGAAGGAAAACTACCCTCTCCCATGATGGACCAAGTATTGCAAGTTGTCATAGGCTCAGAAATGTTATCTATGTTAGATGGATTCTCAGGGTACAATCAAGTAGAGGTGAATACTATAGATCAACATAAGACTACCTTTATACTCCTTGGGGCACATTTGCATACAAGAGGATGCTATTTGGTCTCATCAATCTTTGGTGTTACTTTGCAATGGGCCATGGACTTGGCTTTTGGAAGTTTGAAAGGGAAATGCATTGTTATGTATTTGGATGACTTGACAATGTTTTCTAAAGCAAGAAAAATCACTTACAACACCTTGAAATAGTATTACGAAGTGTAGAGAGAACGGGATTTCTTTAAACCCTAAGAAGTCTATGTTTTGTGTCACAAAAGGAAAGTTTTTAAAACACATTGTTTCAAAGGAAGGGATCAAGATTGATCCGGAGAGAGTTCAGGCCATCTAGTAAATTCCTCTTCCATCGAGTAAGAAAGGTATCCATTCTTTCTTTGGTAAGATCAATTTCCTAAGAAGATTCACCCCCGATTTTGTAGAAGTTACTATGAGCATTGCTCACATGATGCAAGGGAAGAAAAATTTTGATTGGTCCTCTGAAGGAAAGAAATCATTTGAGGACATTAAACAGGCTAATGCAAAGACTCCAATCTTGGCATGCCCTTACTTTAGCAAATATTTCATTATCTATTGTTATGCCACTGAAAATACCCTAGTTGTTGTGTTAGGATAGAAGAATGTTGAAGACCATGAGCTCCTAATTCCATTCATGAGTTATGTCTTGAAAAATCATGAGCTGAAGTACACCATGATGGAGAAACATAATTTTGTAGTTGTCAAAGCTATCAAGAAGTTTAGGTTTTACATCCTTAATTATGATTACGTGGTGGTGTTGGTGCCGATACAACAATCAAATCCATTCATACTCAGCAAGAATTTGGAACCAAGAGAGGTAATTGGGTAGCGAAGGTGAAAGAATATGATCTTGACATTAGGCTAACAAAGCTGGTTCGGGGTAAGGGTCTGTGTGAACTCATTTCTAAGGAAGTTGCCAAGGAGTTGTCCAAAGATGGAGTTGATGTCCCTGTTGTTATGTTTTTGGCTCGATAGATGTATGGTTTGCTTGACATTGCTCACTTTTTGACCTATGGAGAGTGTCCATCTCACTTGAGTGCAAAGAGAAGAGAGCCATCAAACCGAGGTCTACACAATATGTGTTATGGGAGAATGCTTTGTTCAAACGATGCATATATGAAGGTTTTTAAGTGTGTAGACAAGGAACAACAAAAGAAGTTGTTCTCTTCTTTTCATGAATGGGCTTGTGGAGGTCATTTATCCTCTGTGTAATGGCTCATAAAATACTTCATCTTTGGTTATTATTGGCCCACTCGGTTCAAAGATACATCAAAATGGGTTGGTAAATGTGAAGCATGCAAAATGTTTGTTGGAAGACTTAAGTTGGTTGTTTTTCCTCTCAAGCCTGTATTGATTAAAGAGTCGTTTCAACAATGGGGTTTAGACTCAATTGGAGCATTCAATCCATCTTTTAGTGTTGGGCATACCCATGTGTTGAATGCCATATATTACTTCACAAATTCGGTGAAATCCATCCTAGTCAAGAGCACTACTTCGAGGTAGATTGAAACTTAATTAAGGAGAAAATATTGATCGGGTTTTGGACCCCAAACAAGATTTTAGCGATAACGCGCTTCCAAATTTTCTTCTACTGAGATGATGGACTTCTGCTATGGGTATGGGATCTCCCTTTCTCATTCTTTAGATTACTACCCCCAAGGAAATGGACAGGCATAATCAACAAACAAGAACTTTGTGAACATAGTTAGAAAGCTTGTAAATGATTCTCAGAGGAATTGGCATAAGAAGCTATATGATGCACTTTGGGATGATATAATCACACCCAAGAGAGAAATTGGAATGTCTCCCTTCCAAGTGGTGTATGGTGTGGAAGCTCAACTACCGATCACGGTAGAATTACCAACCTTGTATCGATGAAAATCATTGAAGATTAAAGTTTCATTATACCTTCATAAGCTTGATGAGGATATATTACAAGTGGGTGATAGAATAAAAACTCATTAGTTGAAAGTGATGGCTTTGTTTAAAAGAAAGCCAAACCCAAAGTTTTCCAAGTGGGAAACATTGTGCTTCTTCGGAAAAAGACATGAGCCATGAGGAAGCCATGGTAAGTTTGATTCTCTTTAGCTAGGTCCTTTTAGAATAAGACATTTTCTTTGGAGAGAACTCTTTTTATTTGGATTACATGGATGGATCTCCTCTCCCACTTCCTTATAGTGGGTAGTACCTAAATTTGTTCAAGTCCTAGATGGATAGGAAGTACTTTTGTACATTACGTTTGGTTTTTGGTTTTTGTCTTGTTTCCCTTTCTTGTTATTTTTTCTGTGGTGTGTTTTGGTTTGGGTCTTCTTTGCTTTTGTTTTTTTTTAATTTCTTTTCTCATCTTGGGTGTGTTTGCCTTATATTGGTTTTGGTTTTGACTCCTTTACCCAATGGATAAGGCACCGGTCCTCTTTCTAGAGTTATTTATAGTTCTTGATCTTGCCTTGTGTATTTGTTCCAAGCCAATTCATCCCCAGAAAGAGCTAGCTATTGTCACCCTAGAAATTCCCCTCATTTTCCAAGTCTAGACTTAAAATTTTGAGTTGGTGCCTCTAAAAATATTAAAAGCAAAAATTGTGAAATATGGTTATTTCTAAGGGATTTTGGTCTACTAGAAACTTCTTCATCGAATGGTAAATTTCTTCCCATTTCTGAAAAGGTAAAGAAGTCACCTAAATCTTCATATTTTTCAAGTTATGGCTCGGTGGACTGAGATGGTATTATTTACCCGAGGCGGGTTGGGGGCGCGGGTTTTTTAGCACTTAAAACCTTTTAGTAAATGGTGCGAGTTGGTGATGATGGCCCCATGAGCCACAGAGAGATAGAAAAAATAATGCCTGAGCCACCTGTCACCAATTAGATGGTGCCATATAGCCGCGTTGAAAATTCAAAGCGGGGATGCAGGTTGGCGGATAATTTTGAAGTTTTAAGATTTTTGATCAAAAAGAGTTAAAAGTTAAAAAGTGATCCATGACCCCATTGCCAAGAAGATAACACCATGTGTCTGACCATTGAAAATTCAAAGTGGGAAAACGGGCCAAAATGTTCCAAAATGCCTTTTCATTGTACAAGTTATAAAACATAAATGTTTCCCCCCCTGTCCAATAAATTTCTTCCACATGGGTGGCCCAAATTTAAATTTGTAAAAGCAAATCGAATGGCCCATATTTAAACTAGCAAAATAATAATGAGACATGTATATTTGAAAACCTCATTTTTCCACCATTAATGTTTCTTTACGAATCAAGAATTTGAAAGGGCGTGAATGATTGGAATGATTTGTAACCATTTCTTGCTTCCTGAGGAATTTTAACCATTTTTTTCTTGCTAGAGGAAGTTGTAACCGTATCTTGTGATCTATTTCATGGGATTTCAAAGCCATTGTACATTTTTGGAATTTTGATATTTTGGAACTGTAATTTTGAATTTAAAGAAAACAATTAAAGAGTTTTCCCCTTCTTCCTCTATTTTATCTTTCGTTCTTTCTATGATATGTGAATCAATTAATCCTTCAT
This sequence comes from Taxus wallichiana var. yunnanensis, assembly GCA_018340775.1. Taxonomy (NCBI): domain Eukaryota; kingdom Viridiplantae; phylum Streptophyta; class Pinopsida; order Cupressales; family Taxaceae; genus Taxus; species Taxus wallichiana. Next base: position 730,581,871 of record CM031237.1, on the reverse strand, counting down.
GCTTATAAACTTTGTGTTCTAGTTTATACAATCTAAAGAGAACTTTGAGTCTGTGGATTGTGCTGTTATAAACGTAAATGGTTCTACTCTATATCTCATTTGCTCAATACATATAAGGGTTTTCTCTCCCATCTCTTTTCCCTATAAGTATTGTCTTCTTCTACCTCCCTTCTCTTTCCAACTCTTCTATCCTCATGTATTGATAACTTTCAGGCATAAAACACCTTTTAAGATATCGAGAAACCACCATTGAATGAAAGATTTTGTATTTGTACAAGGTTTTTCCCCTACTTTCAATAAGGGAACCTCTCCCATTAAAGGGGAGCAACTTGCTTGTCCCGATTTTGGTTTCATTCCAAGTGAAACTCTTAAACCCAACAAATCTTCCATAGGGTATTTTCACGAGTTAAAATAAGATGTAAAAATATATGTTGCATAGTTTTGAGCCATACTTATGCCCAAAGAGAATGGAAAACTAAAATAAAAAGAGTAACCGAATATAAATGTACAAGAGAAAGTGCGAGATATGAGCTCAAAGGATTATTTCATGGAGGCTGAAAATTTTCAGAAATAGAAAGCTTCAAACCAGATTTTGTTATGTAGCAAAGTCAAAATACATGCACAGAACTCCACAGAGGCCTAAAAATAAAGCTTAGGATCCCATCAATGGCAAATGGAGGAAAAAAATATCTAGAGCTTCACCAACCCAAGGGCTCAAAAGAATGATAAAAATGATTAGGTTTTGAAATACTTGGTTTCTTTGCTCAACTTGAGCTATCTTAACCAAGCCAAATTTAGAAATGAACACCTACTAGATTCTTAGCAAACCCTAATTGGACAAGGGTCATAGCCACCACTAACAACATCATGATGGGTTGAGCCTCGTGGGAAGTGGATCACAATTATACCGAGATATCATAAGGTCTTTTGACCTTATAAAACCTTGCAAATTATAAACATGTCAAACCTTAGAAAATCATTAGCATATCATTTATTTGAAGGAATCCATGAAGGATTTTGTATGTATCCCCCTTTTTATTATTTTCACCAATTCCTAAAGCAAAGAATCATTATTTTATCTAAGGTAGAGAGGGAGAAATTATAATTCCTTTATGAGTGGAAGAAAATGTCACACAAGAACTAGGCAAGAAGAAGAAAAGATTTGATTATTTAATCATTCAAATGAAAATGACAAAGTGGCACAAGAAGGCAAACATGCACTTTACATACACATGAAGGCGACTTACAGATCAAGAAATTTAAAAATAGAAATTAATTATTCACCCATTACTTTAGTATTTTCAAAATTGAGACCATACATATCATGCAACATTGGAGGAGTCAAATCGGTTTGACTTGGAATATTTTTGGAAGGAAAGGCTATTTTTTCCTCTTATAAAAAACATGTAATTTTATGCCTTTTTATTTATTCATTCCAAATTCTAAAACTATCATGCAAGTGTAGTAAGATGTTAGTCTATTTTTTGGGGATGAGGGTGAATAATTTTGTTATTTATTTTGTGCATTGGAAAAGCACAATACGAGTTTTACATGAGAACATTTTGGATGTACTAAGTGTTGAAGCACATTTTTACAAGATTTCCTTTATATGAGAATTAGTTGATTACCTTTCAAAATAATTTGAAGTGGTGTGTATCACAATAGATTTCTTATGAATTTTATTATTTCCTTGATTTATTAAGCTTTCTTATGTTAATTACCTTTCTACAAATTGATATTTCCTCTAGTTTTTGTGTGCAATTTTCTCTTGTATTGTTGTGAGAAGCCCTTCAAAAGTAAAGGGTTTTCCTTATGATTAGATGAAACCTAGTTGATCCTGCTTTATTCAATTTTTCTCAGTATATTGTCCATGTTTTCTATCAATCCCTCAATACTTTTGGTGTTTAACCCCATTTAATTTCAGTTTTAACCATCTTTGTACCCTCAAACATGACAAGTTTAGTTTTATGATGCATCCAAAGAATTTACCAACCTTGTGATCCTAGATATTCACCTCACTATAGTGAGACCCACAACCCATGAGGTGTCTCAATTATATCTACATAAGTGAGGGAGAAGAAAAGTTTGAATATACGCTAACCCTCAATAAGGGTGCACTTATGAGAGATAACATCTCCCATTGTTTGGGCTCGGGGGATAATGAGAAGGTTGGCTTCACCTTCTCATTAGATTAAGGTTGGGAGGTGAGTGTTTCCTAGCTCCCTTCTCTTATGATGCGAGTTTTAGGTGAAGAACAAAGAAGAAGATGCATATTTAATTTATGGGATGGAGTTGTAGTTGTGAACAAAGAGGATATTTGTTTCAAATTCCATCATGTTGTCTCCACTTTTGTGTGGAGGTATTTTTGTAATTGAATTTTAAATTAGGCCTCTTGTAAAATAAATTATTGAAATATGGTATGGACTATCAAATGATGAAATCTACATGTTTGAAGTAAGGAATTTTAAAGTTACATCTAATTGAAAATTGTACTCCATTAAAATATGTAGTTTAAATCAAAATTTGCATTTTATTAATAACCTCAAATTGTTATCCTTGAGTTAGAAATACATTTAAGTATATGAATTGTTTCATTTTTGAATTTTCTTGTCAAAATTTATATTTATAAAATGAAAATATATTTGGCTGATGTTAACATTTACTCCCCCTTTTAAGATGGGTGTAAAAGTGGTACAATTTTATTTCAAAAAAATTATTATATGCGATTAATTCCCTTTTCATCAAAAAGTAAATATGTTTCTTCCATTTGTTCATCTCCTTTTTATAATTTTAAATCCCATAAATTTAAATATATATATATATATATATATATATATATATATATATATAAACTATTACAAAACAATATAGAATCGGAGAACAGTTAGAAGATATGTCAACCCTCAACAAAGGTGCATTTCTAAGAGATAACATCTCCCATTGTTGGGATCGGGGTCCAATGAGAAGGTTGGCTTCACCTTCCCATTGGATTAAGGTTAGGAGGTGAGTGTTTCCTAGCTCCATTCTCTTTTGATGCGGTTGTAGATTAAGAAGAAAGAAGAATATGCATATTTAATCTATGGGATGGAGTTGTAGTTGTGAATGAAAAGGAGGTTTGTTTCAAGTTCCATCATGTTGTCTCCACTTGTGTGTGGAGGGATTTTGTACTTGAATTTTAAATTAGGCCTCTTTTAAAAGAAATTATTCAAATATGGTATGGATTATCAAGTGATGAAATGTACATGGTTGAAGTAAGGCATTTGATGTTACATCTAACATCTAATTGAAAATTTTACTCCATTAAAATATGTAATTTAAATCAAAGTTTTCATTTTATTTAAAACCTAAAATTGTTCTCCTTGAGTTAGAAATACATTGAAGTACATGAATTGTTTCTTTTTGTAATGTTCTTGTCAATCTTTATATTTATAAAAGGAGAATATGTTTGGCTACTGTTTACATTTACTCCGCTTTTTAAGATGGGTGTAAAATTAAAGTGGTAGAATTATATTTGAAAAAAAAATATTATATATAATTAATTCCCTTTTGATCAAAGAAAGAATTTTATTTCTTCCATTTGTGCATCTCCTTTTCATAATTTTATGCCCCTCTCTCTCTCTGTGTGTGTGTGTGTGTGTGTGTGTGTTATAAATTATATGTATTTATGTATATATATATATATATATATATATATATATATATATATATATATATATTAAATATTACAAAACAATATAGAATCAAACTATTTGTGGAATTTATTGAAAACAAATTTTAATAAAAAAATATAATTTGGCTTTATATTGTATTGTGTTAATTAAATAAAAACTAAGGGTATGTGGCGGGGGGACTACACCCCTTCACCCATGGTCTATGTAATGATGAGGGAACCACCCACACAACTCCACTCTATGTCACCGTCATGGTCGGGCCATACGGTCATTTAAAACTCAACGTAAAGCCCATTTCGAGCATCCCTTACAAAACAAAATATATATAATATATATACCTTGTTTACAAACAAATTCTAAATATTAATTAAAACTGAAATATGTGTGTGTGTGTGTGTGTGTGTGTGTGTGTGTGTGTGTGTGTGTGTGTGTGTGTGTGTGTGTAAATCCAAATCATATTATATACCCATATTTGGAAAAGCTGGGAGTATATCTTAAAAATAATAATAATGTGGAACTACTAACTGTAGGGTAAATGAAAATATAAGAGAGTAAAAATTGGAAGAATATCCTTCCTCATTTACGGATATAGAGAAAGAAAATCTCCATATCTCTTCATAAGCCTCCATAGCCTCCATCTCCTCCTACCCTTAAAATCTACATGTGCAAATGAGGGAAATTAGGGAAACAAATGAATAAAAGGAAAACATAAGTATATTTAGGGCTGTTAGTTAAACCTAGAATCTAAGCACTCTTATTGATCTAATCCAAGGGTAGAGATTAGATACTGCCCTTTTAAAGTTGTTGGCATTTTTATGGGAATATATGTTTTATTAACTGCATTGGAATTTAATTAATGGGGACACCTAGGGCATTTCATACATGGGTAATAGTGGGTTAGGATTATATTGTGCCTATTTTATAATGGGACAAATAAGCTAATGTTGAACATGGGGATATTGTAATAATTAAATTAAAGGGCTTAACATGAATACATATAAATGTGTATTTAAGTAAATAAGGGCATTGATATTATCACTTAGGAAATAAAATTAAAGTCAACTTAGGAAATGTTTTTGATAAATGTAAGAAGAATTTAAATGTAGAAAATAAACGAGATTAATTTAGGAAATATTTTGATAAAATTAAAGGGAACTTAGAAGAGGCTTTAACCCCCTGTAATAATTTTTAGGGAATTCAATAATAGTATTTAATTATTAATTTCATTTCGACAACTTTAAGGGAGTGTAATATTAATAGATGAGAAAGTAAATAAATGCGTCGAGTACTTTAATAAACGTAATACATGTATGTTTAAACAAAAAAATCCTATAATTTTTCCTAAGTGATTGTTGAAGTTTTGGCATGGTATTAGTGAATCTTATTTTTGGCATTACATCTTATCCAAATCAAAGGTACACTTCATAATTGATTGGTTACAAATGTTTGATATATTATTGTGAAATTCAACTAATGTGAAGTCATGGAAACTAACATACATGTCATATGTGAGGCACATGATTAGGATGATAGTAAAAATAAAATGAAAAGTACATTCATTATATTGATAGACATTTCCAAATTATATGTAATGCACTTGCATTTGACACATTGCAAATAGTGAATGGCAAAGATTATTTTTCATGTTTCATTGACGTATGGCATGATCTCTACATTCCACCTCTTTTTTTATTACATGAAATTTATTTTCTCTTAATCTCATTGTCACTATGTAAAATATACACTAATCTAATTAATATATCAATATCTACATGTAATTATGGCTTTTTTCGTTATTGGAATAAAAATCATGGAAAGTTGTCTCTTGGAGTGCAGGAGGATGGAAACCATGAAAATAGTATAGGATGCAAGATGTAGGCTCTCACATAAAAGGAAAACATGTTTTGCGTAAGAAACAACTATTAAAACCTATTATTTGGTCCATCATTACACAATGAGAACAAAGGATTTATTTTATATTAATCCTTTATAACTAGTTATGTATGTCCATCATATGAAAAAATAAGTCTAGGATGTAGTATAGGTACCAATTACATGTGAACAATATAATGGAGATGTTAAAGGGGATGCGGTTAAGATGTTAAGCTTGAGGAAGGTAAAAATTATATGAGGATTAGGGGTAATGAAGAAGGGTTTGAGGAAGGATAAGTGTATGGGTGGGAAAAATGTTGGGGGGGGGGTGAAATTTGAATCTTTCATTTGTTATTAATAGGTACATATGAATGATGAGATAATTTTTGCAATCATTGAAGGATGAGGTAATGTATTATTGAGATATCTTAGATTAAACAAAGGTATTGTCTTTTAATAGTGCAAATTTTAATAAAGGAAAAATTTATTTAGTCATGAAAAATAATGTTTTGATGTATGGCGACATATGTATCTTACATGATATAATCATTTAGAGAGTTGATGAATGTAATTTATTACCACCACATCTAAAGAGATAATTTTTTCAATGAAGGGAAGATGTGAATAAGTTAGAACTATAATCTTCGAATGTCAATTCCATGCTGCAATAAGTTGAAGATTGGAGGATGCACAATGCAAAAATTTTTTTACGTTGATCCTAAATCCAAATTCAAATCCAATACTAAGTAAAATGAATCAATTTGATCTTGGTGAAATTACAATGTTCGATCCAACCATGATAGCAAACAAAATGTATAGGAGAGTCAAGTGATATTCGATCGATGGGTTTGAATATTATAATTTGTGTCATTTATCATGGTGATTTGTACTTATTCAAGATTTATTGTTTTGTTCATAGTGGTGTGGATCATGATTTAGGGAGGTGTTGACAATTTTTGCACTTGTGCAAAAATGAGCAACTTGACACTTCGTTATGATGGATATCATTGGTGAAGTATATATAAGCTAGGGGAGTTTATTTTAGACAATACTGTTATTGTTAAAATAATTAACGATTACATGAAATCTATAGCTATGTGTGTTGTTACAAAACATAACAGATCACATAGTCTACAATTTCATGTTATCTTAGCAAAAGAACACAAAGCCCCTAAGGAAAACTATGTTTCCTTGATGAAGAAACCAAATTACGAGAATAGATGAAGTGCTAGGTTTTGAAGAAGCAATCAAGACTACAAATTATAGAAATCGAGTTCATTCTTGGATGTTACGGGTATTATTTAATGTTCTTTCCTTCATGATCAAGACATTCAATTATATTATTAGGTTGTTTAGTTCATCAAATTATCCCTATCAAAAGGTAGAAATGTAGAAAGAAATACACAACTCAATTTCACAATTCAATGTTTTATTATTAAGGAATTCAAATGTTCCCACACAAGCCATGGGATGTAACTAGAAAGTAAAGTACATATATTGAAATAAGAGGTACACATGTATGAAAGAGAAAATAAAGGAGTATGAGTGAACCCATCATTGCCTTGAGGTTTTCCTTCGGTTGATGTAACCTCATCTTTAGCTTTGTTAACTCTTCATCTTCATTGTTGAAAGTAACATACTTGAAAATAAAAAAGAAAATCTATTAGTTAAGAGCTCAGGGTTAATCCATATTCCTATACTATCCTAATTCATGCACATGGATCTCTTAATAACATGAGATATAGATTACTTGAAGATCAAATAGTATACATGATTTACTCACTCAAGAAAGAAGGAGAGAGAAGAAAAGAAAAACCATGGACATAAGAGAGGCCAAAAATCCTAAATATTTTCTAACTATTTTCTCAAGTGTGCAGGTATAGGTTGTAGCCAAGAAGAAATAAATCATATCTTATAGTCCTCACTATAGATAAAGATTATAGATTTCAATAACTTATATCCTATGGTACATGAAGTAGATGAGTCATAAGTACATGCTAGAATGAAGGAAGAATGCAACTCAAAGGTGAAGTAGAAAAGGATCAGATTTTGAAGGCTGAAGTTAACTGAAAAGAGAAAATTACAATGAAATAGAATGAGAAAGAAGTTTGAGAAAATTTTGACAGGGCTTCGCCATGTAAAATGGACATTTACATCTTTCCATCATGTTTTTTTAACTAATACATGCTTTAAAAGTTGTATGTAAATCAAATAAGTGATATAAAAGCAGAAAAAAGCATGTCATGATCAAGATAATAATTATTATGTTTCAGTTTCCAACAACAAATCAGCTTCAATAGAAAAGTGATACATTCTATATTCTGAATTAGAAAATACATCTATTATAGCTGAAAAAGGGATAAAAGAAAGAATTATGGGAAAATTTTGACAGGGCTTCACCATGTAAAATGGACATTTTAAATTTTCCATCACGCATATCAAAGTTGTAATAAAAGGAAATGTAGTATTTAAATAGAAAAGAAATGGACTGCACTTTCAATCATCAAATTGAAGTACTTTGGAGCATTCATTTTATTTACAACTGAATAACATGAAGTCTTAAGATAATCCTACAAAGTTCAGCCATTCTAGAAGTATAGTTTTCAAATAAAGCAAATATCAAGTCCACAGAATGCTATAGTATAGCTTCAGAGCTAAGATTAAATGCATGATTCATAGTTTTACAGGTATAGTAAAATATTGCAACACTTCAATAGAATAATATATATTGGATTCATGGAGTTATAGTTTCTTAAATGAAAGGGAAACTTTTGTACAAAAGATATATCATATTCAGGACTTGAAGGACAATCATGGTTAGATGAGTAAGTTGAAAAGGAAAGTTACAACACACTGAATGAGACCCATTTTTAGATAGTCATGCTTTAAGAAAGGGTAATCATACAGGTATAGTTTGAATACCAAAAGCATTGTTTCAGTATGTTTAAAACTTAATGGTCAGGTACAAGATTGGAAACATTTTGTTATGGACATACAGAGGAAGTAAGTGGACATGTTCAAGAGATAGAAGTTTTTGATGACTCTGATACACTCATCCAAACAACAAAGGGCCAAGGTCGAATCGAATCAGGTAGTGTAGAACTTAAGATAGTATGAAGTGGATTTTCAACTTTTTAGAAAATATTATTAGCCTCAAGAGAAGAGTTTTAGAGATCAAAACAATGAAGGTCTAGGGTCCCAAGAGAATGAAGAACAAGATGAAGAATGCTCTAGGATCATTCTTAGAAGGAACCCAAAGGAGCTCAAAAAGGAAACAAAGTGCAAGAAAACATTCATGGCTGAGCCATTCAAAGTCATTCAACAAGTACAAAGAAGATGGAATACAAAACATAATGCAGAATATCTAGGGTTTCCAGAAAAGGCTCAATGATTGATCGAGAACAAGCTTGAATCAGAGACACATGCATACCTAGGGCCAATAGTCAAAACCCTCACCACAATATTCAAAAAAAAAATCATAGAAAAATGTGAGCTTCAGCTCTAAATATGGTGGCCAAGGTACCTTTTACACAAAAAAATACGAGTACCCACAATAAAAATTAGAACCCAAATATGAAGAAATACAGAAACCCTAATAAGCATCAAATTATGGTGACTCTGTTCAGGCACAATACATAGTGAATAAACTAGAAACCAAAGATGGTGGTTTATAATAATAGATCAGAATCTCAATAGCTTGAACCCAAAATAATCAAGTCAGAGAATAGAGGTGAGCAAAGTTGATACTTCCATGATTTTGGTTTATCACCATTCAATAGAGAAAACAATACAGAAGTACAAACTTTGAATTAGAAATGCATTCATATCCAAGCTAATGAAATATTGAATTATTTCAGAAATTTTTATTCCATTTGAAATCAGTTTCAAGTTGCAGTATCAGAGTGAGAAGGGTATAGCTCTGGCTAGAGACCGAAAACCCATTAATGGGTATCAATAAATTAGAGTATGAGACTTGATCTCACTGTTTATAATCAAACAATCAAAACTTTTGAGCAATCGAGTGAAGCAAAAAATCCATATGCCCATGAGAAGTTTTGAACTCAAGAGTCAATAAGGATCAAGAAATCACTAAATACACAAATATTTTCAAGATTTTTAGTTATATATTCAAGGAAGAAAATGAAAATAGAAGTGTACATGTAAGAGAGAAAATTAGCTAGCTCACCTATAATAACTCATGGCGAAAAGCATCCACAACCATCTTTCTCATAAAGCTCGCTGGTGAGAGAAAATACAATGAAGAATGCAACCCAACCTTGAATTCCAAACAAAGGGTTTCAAAATCCAAATCTACAGAGCTCGAGAGAAAAGAGATGGTGTCTACAGAGAAACCTCACATAGCTCATAGGAAGCCATAAAACTATAAATCCAACCTCAAATTTTACTCAGAAAAATGAACCGAACTCAACAAGAAACAATAATGGTAGACAAAAAAAAACACTAGGAAGAGATCAAAAACAAAGAAAAACCTTACAAATATTGGGATGATCAATATACAGTCAAGAGATAACAAAAACACAAAGCCACAAACACCTTTCTTACCAAAATGATGATACAAATACCATAGAGCAATAGGTGATCATTTTTGTGAAGAAATGAGCTCATAAACTTCAACAATGGTGGCTAAGAAAGAAGACAGAGACCTCCTCTACATTAAAATCTAAACTGAAGCAATGCAACTGGTAAAATTGACCAAAATCTTGCAAGAAAAGCCAACCTAGAACTCAAAATAATCAATAATGGTGGCCATTAAAACCTTGCAAAGAGTCCAAGAGCCGATCTCGACAAGAAACAATCAAAGAAAATATAGATGCAATTGAGTTGAGAGAATCGATTTACAAAATAAGATGAACTTCATAGAATGAAAATGATGAAGTGATCAAATACTTACATTGACAAAGCTTCACAAAATCATAGAGGAATATTTTTCAAAGTCCCAGAACTCAAAGATCAAATCAATGGTGTCAATGAAAAATTTTCAGGGCTTCACCCCATGAGACCCAAAAACCATAATGGAGTGATCATTGAGGTTGAATGACCTTTACCACCAAGCTCAAGAGTTGAGTTAAGTTCGAACTCAACCATAGTCAAAGACCAATGACCAAAGATAGGCCGTGCAAATATCGATGGCTGAGGATTGAGGTAGTTTTAAATGTAACTCACCATGGTTAGATGCCATTACTACACCAAACTCCAGGTCAGAAACCCTAACCACGAGTTAAATATCGATGGCTGAAGATCTCAGTACAGAGATCAACGATTGGAAACCGATCAACAGAGTTCAATGCAAATCACCATGGTCACATTAACAACTACCACATTAAATGCCGGCTAGAAACCCTAATTGAGTGTCGAAAAAAATCAACCAAGAATCAAAAAAGTCTTGAGATCAATGACTTGAATCAAGGGACCAATTTTCATGCAAACCACCAGGGTTATAGTTAACTTGACCCGAGTTAAAATACCACCGACAAAACGCATGGAGGGGTGACTCATCATTATGAAGGGGCCAACCCTTGTTATTAAAAAAATTATTTGCATTTTTGACTTATCAACTATAGTCCAAGCTCCAAATGACATAAAATGACCAAATTATATTGTGTAATGATCACCCAAAAGGGTAAGGTCAAACCATGGTCTATGACCAATCAAATGTAAAAGGGGGTGGCAGACCTTATAATATGCCTAAGTCCAAAAGGTGGTCGAATGTAACATGGTGCCCCTTTTAAAACAAAGTGCCCTTGTATTATTTCAAAACACAATAATTTTCTAAGTCCACAAGAGTGGCCAAACCCAATGAATACAAGTGCTCACAATCACAGGTGGTCCCCACTAGTGGGAAGGTTGGAGATGATTCACAATGTGTTATCCATGTGATCACAAGAAGACAGAACAAGTGTCAACATCAGAAACAAAGGTGATCCCAATCAAGAAAGATGTTTGGATGGATTATTTTTGCAAGTATTGCAAAAATGTAATTGATTTTTCTCACTCATAGGGATATGATTTTTTGCATGCTTCCACAAAAGGAAAGAAGAATTTATGCACTAGGAGGAGACTTGCTCATCAAGTAAGATTTATTATTAGCAAATTATTCACCCATGATTTTCTTAAAAATAGAATAGTCAAATTTTCTTTGACTGTATGTAATCAAAGGGTATTAATACCTCTTTGTATTAGTTTTCTTTATTTTAGTCCTTTATTTATTAATAGATAAAGGATAAAAATAGGATGCATGGGCGAGTACAACCCTAGTCTATTTTTAGTAAGGGTGGGTGAATCAATTTCGTTATATATTGTGTGCCTTGGCAAAGCATAAAGGAGGAATTTTAGATGCATGAGTCTTGAAAGCAATTTTCTACCTGTGTTACCCTTTGAATGTGAAGTATTTTCGTCCTTTCCAATTATTCGCATTCTTGTGTATGTTTCCACTAATCTTGTGAATGTTGAATTCTAGGATTAATCATCTTACCCTATTGTAAATTCAATAGTTTATGCATGATATTGATGTGTATGTGTAACTTAGTGATATTGTTGTGATTCTATCCCTTAATACATCAAAGTGTTTTCCCTTAATTATCTTGAGAAAATTGTTGGCCTCTGTATCAAAAATTCATTCCATATCAATTGTGCATGTACTAAGTCAAAGACTTCATATAAGTTTTTATATCACCTTCATTTTAATTTCATCTTATAGTCATATTTTACCCTTAAACCCCAAAAAATTAGTTTACGATACATCAATAAGGAACCGGCCTTGATACTGAAGATTCACCTCAAAATAGGTATACCCACAGACCTGAGGTGTTTCCATTCTATCTACGAAAGAGAGAGGTAAAATTTGCAAGCTTAGAACACATGCATCCATATCTCTAGAGGGTGCACTTTTGAGAGATAACATTTTTTGGCATGCTCGGTGGGACCACGAATCAGATCTGTATACACAAGCTACAAATATTCACATCAAATCTACAGATCAGATTTACTACAGATAAAAGTTACTTCAGGACAACAAAATGCAGCAATTTATTCTAAAGATTTAAAGATCTATTTGGTGACTCCATAGGGCTGATTTGGACAAGTATTGTAGCATGTTTCGTGCCTAAAGTAACTACAAGATCATGAGTAAGAGGAATTCCTTTTGATTTTATTTCTTTACCTTTGAATTATGCAAGAAGGAGAAGAGTTGGTAATACATTACCATATAATAGGCCTAATTTTGATAACCCTCCTCCTAATATTCCTTCACCATGTATCAATTTCTCTATTTAGTTCTCATTCTTTCAAATGGTTATTCAACAACCTAGGAATTTTGTGAGCTTTACTAATAGAATCCCATTAGTAGTAATCCCAGTTTACCATGATATCCCTAATGCTGCCATGAAATTTTTTTCATTATTCACTAGTGAAAATCAGGTTACACCTATAGAGCACATTAAAGATGTTGTAGCCTTATGTGCAGTTCATAATATCACTCATAAGGATGTAGCTTTGAGACTTTTAGTTGCATACCTTAAAGGAAAAGCCTTGCAATGGTATAAAAATCCAGAGACTGGATGCATAAGAACTTAGGATGACTTAGGTGATAAGTTGATGAAATAATTTCAAGATAATTTAGATCATTTATCTCTCATAGAACAATTTTCTACCATTAAAATATCTCCCAATGAATTTATGTCTAGTTTCAACATCCATTTTTCCAAAACGTGGGAAATAATTCTAGCAAGTGTCAAGACTCAAGCTGATCACACTTTTCTGTATTATCTTAGGGCATTAAAAGGTGATATTTCAACTATGATTCAGTCTATGGGAGGAGAGACTCTCCCAACAGCCTATGATATCACCATCTAAGCTAAAAATAGTCTTATTCAAGCCGAAAAATTAGCACCAAGGCCTTCAATACCTTTTTGGTAGATTTAGCTCCTATCCCATAGCCTATCACAATTATAGAACCCATTGTTATAGCCCCATTAGATGACGTGTTTAAATCTTTGTAGACTATGGGAAACAAGATAAATTCAATTGAAAATAGACTCACATTACCTACAAGACCTTATCGGGTTGCTTATCAGCAAAATCAACTAAACCATCAAAATCAAAATTATAGGAAACCTTATCAAGCAAAGGTAATTTGACCCAAAGGCTCCTAGTTCATCTAACACTTTAGTCCTAGTTAATATGGCTATAGAAGAGTGGTGTCAACCTTGTAATCAACCTCATTCAATTGCAAGTTGCCCAAATACTTTTCTGAACATAAGTCTTGTTGCACAACCTCAATCTGAGACATTGTTCATGCCTCAAATGGAGGGTGGGCAACAAGATACTTAGGTTTAGAAGGCACTGAACATAACTTAGTTTCAGTGAGGATGATTTCATTGCAGTTACTACTAAGGCTTAGGAAAAGGCTACAGAGAGAAAAAAACATAGGAATAGGCATGTTCTACATACTATCACTGATAAAACAACTATAAGCCCAAAACCAGCTAAGAATGTTGTTCCTCAAAAAATAGCAGGTGTGTCATCTGGTAGAGAGAAGCAAAAATAGCTATAACCTAATCCAAGAAGGTTATTTATACCTTAGATATCAAAAGTAGTTGAAGAAGAATCTATCTCTAACATGTTGCTTCTTTTAGCATTGTTGATGTAATGAAAAATCATAATGTTAAAATTTCAATGTAGGATACTCTAAGTATTCTAGGACAACAAAAATTACTTTCTCATGAACTAGATAAGTCGCATATTTCTTCTAAAATAATAGAAAAAGAAGTCCAGAAAGTAGACATGGTCCTTGGAATAATGGAATAAGACCGCATCAAAGAAGTTAAATGGATGGTTTATAAATTCTTAAATGCTCATGACATCAAGAAGCCACCACCATTTTATCTATCACTCGATTATTGGAGAACATCTTGTTCATTCTTTGTATGGTGGACAATGGTGCAAGTAAACATGATTATGCCAAAAGTAATTGCAGAAAAATTGGGTCTACAAAACATGAACCTACATAAAAGAGTTTCCTACAATTAGATTAAAATGTAACTAATACTGTTGGTGTCATAAGAAATCTAGAGGTAACATTTCATGCTTACCCAAATGTTTCCACTTTGCAAGATGTTCTTGTTGTAGACTTACCTCCTTACTTTGTTGTATGTTTATCAAGAGATTTTGCATAAAATATAAGAGGCTATCTCTCTTTAGATTGGTCTTTCTTATTTTTCACTACTCATTATGGGACCAAAGTTATTATCAATTCAAAATTGTTGGCCAAATTTCACATTGAGCCTCACGCTTCTAATTCAGTAGCTAATTATGTAGCCTTAGACCACTCTGATTTTGATAATATAGATCATGTTTCATCATTAGATGGTGTTTCTAACCTGTTTATGGATGAAAAGAAACATGAAGAACATGATCATGATCCTTTCAAAGAAGTTGAAGAGCATTTGTTTGGTGTGTATTGCTTGCATGAAGAAAATACACCAATTCCTTTGTTATCCAAATCAAAAACTACAAGCAGAAGGGATTTGGATGCTTCATTTTCGATGGAGATAAAAACAAGAAAGGATAGGGAGTAGGTTTGGATCTAACTTCCCCAACAAACAAAAGTTATTTATGATCTTTGAGTCTCCAATTTTCATGTACTTGCAATGTAGTTGAATACGAAGCATTAATTCATGGCTTAGTTTGGGCCAAAAAGAGAGGTATTAACATGTTACAGATCTTTAGTGATTCTAAGTTGGTTATCAATCAAGTAAGAAATTTAAATGTTTCTAAGAATCTATTAATGAAGTATTACAGGACATAGAATTTCATACTTAATGGAATATTTCAAGGCTATTAACATCAACCCATTCCTAGAACAGAAAATAAACATGTCGATAGACATGACGTAATTAGTACTAGTTTTGAAGTGATGGAACAGATTGAAATTAGCAAAATTCAGCCTCATATAAAGCTAATTGTTAGGCCTTTGATACACGATAATGACTTTAATTGGTAGGTTTTTTGCAGAAGAAGCTGAATTTTCTCGTAGTAAATCAAGATTAAATTACAACACTTATATGGTGACCAAACTGTTCAGTTAAAGACAAATAAAATTCTTCGAGGTCTAGTCACATTAGAATACATATTTAGCATTGACAATAAGTTAAGAAAGTTCAAGACTAAGATGTCAACACATGCTTGATAACTATAAAGAAATTTAGTTGATGAAGGTACAAATTTGTTTCTTGGAAAGGTATGTTCTTTAGTGAAAAACATTCTTTTATTAATCTTTGTAAGGAACTTAAATATTTTTGGCTTGGAAATACTAAGACCTAAAAGGGTTTGATCCCGATTTAGCACAACATACTATTGAATTGTAGAAAAATTCCAAGCCGATTATGTAAAAATCGAGGCATGTAAATCACAAAATAGAGCCTCTAATGAGGAAAGAGTTATCTAAGTTAATTGAATCAAGTATTATCTTTCTAGTTAAGAATTCAAGTTAGGTAGCCAATCTTGTTCCTATTAGGAAGAAAAATGGAGAAATAAAATTATGTGTGGATTTTAGACATCTTAATAAATCTTCACTAAAAGATCACTATCCACTTCCAAATATGGATCACATTTTGAGAACGGTTTTGGTTCGAGATAGACTATCTCTTCTAGAGGGGTATAGTGGATACAATCATATTTTAGTCCGAGAAGAGGATACGTACAAAACAACTTTCACCACTAACTTGGGTACTTATGCTTACAAAAGAATGCATATCGGTCTTTCAAATGATGGTGCAACATTTCATACGCAATAGAGATGGATTTTCACAACTTGTTAAATAAATACATCCTTGTTTATTTAGATGATGTTATTGTATTCTTAAAAAGTTGAGAAGAACATCCAATACACCTAAGGCATAATTTTCAGTTATGTAGACAATTTGGAATATCTTTGAATCGATAAAGTCTATATTTTCGAGTACATCAAGGCAAATTAGTTTGTCATATTGTTTCTAAGAAAAGTTTGGCAATTGATCCTTTGAAGGTGGATCCATATCACGTTATCCTTGCCTCATCATAAGAAGGAATTATAGAGTTTTCTTGGAAAAATTAACTTTGTTAGAAGATTTGTTCCAGATTTTGTAGCATTGGTTAAACCATTGACAACCATGTTAAAGAAAGATAAGACTTTCTCTTGGACCAAAGCAAAGGAGAGAAAGGTTTGAAGCAATCAAAGCATCCATCTCTCAAGCTCTTATTCTTGCAAATAAAATTTTGATAAATATTTTACAATGTATGCACTTACAGGAATTGAAACAATCTCAACCATATTAACTTAGGTTAATGATGAAAATGTTGAGCAGCCAATTGCTTTCTTTGGATAAAGCTTGTATGATTACAAAACACAAAAGACACATTTCTTGAAAAAAAGTACTTTCAATAGTCAGAGGGCTAAAAAAATTTAAGTACATACTTTCAAACAACAAAATTCATTTTTTTGTTTCTCATCTAAGTGTGAAAGCTTTCTTGTTAAAAAAATAATTAAATAAGAAAAGAGCAGGTTGGAAAATGAAGGTCATGGAATATGATGTTGATATTCATGTTGTGAAGACAATTCAAGGAAAAGGATTGTGTGAACATCTAATTGTTGATATTGAAAAACAACAGAGTGTAGAACTTGAAGATTCAAAAGAACATGTTGAAATTATATATCAACAATCAAACATTATGGTTCAATGAAAAAATCAGCAACCTAAACTTACTTAGGAAATCTAGGAATCAATATGGATGACTTATTTAGTTAACTATCTGTAGCATGACATCTATCCGGAAGGTATGGACAAGAATAAGAGAAGGTATTTCAGATTACAAGATGTACCCTATGTTTTCATTGATGATGTATTATTTAAAAGGGATATAAATGAAATCTTTCTATGATGTGTTGACTATGATAAAATTCAGCAATTATTATTAGAATTCCACGAAGGACCTGCAAGAGGTCATTTCTTAGGATGTAACACAACCTTAAAAATTATGAAAGCTGGTTACTATTGTCCCAAAGATATTTAAGGAGTGTTTGAATGGATTAGGAAGTGTAAGAAAAGTGTTTTCTTTGTTGGAATAGAACATTTGGCTTCTTTACCTTTACAACCTATTTGGTTGATCAACCTTTTATACGGTGGGGCCTTGATTTTATTGGCATGATAAACCCACCTTCATGACAAGGAAACAAGTGGATTTTGACTACTACAAATTACTTTACATGGTGGAGTGAAGTAATAGCCTTGAAATATGCTAATGAAACTTTGATATTATCCTTTTATGAAGGTATATATCATTTTCTGATTTGGTGTTCTAGAAACTATCATATCGAGATAATGCTTTAGCATTTCTTGGTGTAAAGGTAAAAATTGGGTTGTTAATCATGGAATTTATCTCGGTGCTTCATCTAACTATTACCACAAGGTAATGGGTTAGCTGAAAGTACTAACAAGAATATTTTAAGGATCATTAGAAGAACACTCAAAGATAACCAAAGAGCTTGGCGTTTAATGTTGAATTCAACATTTTGGGTTGATAGAGTGACTCTTAAAAGATCAATTACCAATTCACCATAAAATTTTGTTTACGGAAGAGAAGAAAGAATGCCTATTTCAATTGAGTTACCCACATTAGATTTGTTGCATCAAATGGAGCTGCTTGAAAATGAACCATTACAGGTTCATTATGTAGAATTAATGGAATTACTTTTAGAGGAATAACAAATATCTCGAGGGAATCCATGAGCATAAAACGTTGCACTCAACCACAAAATGATGTAGCTTCAAGATCGAAGAAAGAAATCACCCATGAGAGCAATGTGCATGCATTAAGGGAAAAATGGCTCAAATCCCATACTCCATTCCATTCCATTGCTCAAGATGAAAGGTGTACATATAGTAGTTGGGTGTGTAACTCCCCCAAAAATGTAGCCGTCAAGAGGTGGGAGTTATATTCCCTAGAATATCCGGTCAAATCTAACTCCTATGACACTCTATGATATGTGTAAGGTCATAATTACACCTTAGGACACCTAAGCATAGTGAAACACCTGTGTGGAGGAATCCCATGTACTTAAAATATGTGCATGGTAAATATATTAAACTAATAATTACAAGAGCTAAGAGATCAAGCTCATTTAAACATATAAAAGAATCGAAATAGATGAAGAAGAATTTTGATAAGAAATCCAAATTTAGAATCTTCAATGAAGGAGATATTGTGTTAAAGTGGGATTTTGATCGTGCAAAGCCAGGAAGACACACAAAGTTTGATACAATCTAGAGTGGTCCTTACATGATTTCAACTTGCAAAGAACACAATGCTTTTTAGCTCTCAAGGCTGAATGGAGAGGAACTTCCCATTCATGTGAATGGTATGTTTCTCAAACACTGTTATTGAAAATCTTACAGTGTCTATTTAGAGTAGGATTTCCTTCAATAAGTGTAGTTCCTACACATTGCAATTTTTTTCAATTCAATAAGTGCACTCATGCACGTGATCTCATTACCGAGATCCTTTCCTAGTTTTAGTTCATTTTGGAAGGGTTCGACCTTAAAGAAAAAGATTTGGTTACATACTTTAGACTCCATGCCCAATGGACAAGATCAAGGAACTTTTTTACAAGTGGCAAATAGCTTTCCCCGTAGGATCACGAATTTATTTACAATTTTTGCACTTTTGCAAAATGGGCAACTCGAAACTTCATTACGATGGATAGTATTGGTGAAGTATACATAAGCTAGGGTATTTTATTTCATACAATACTATTCTTTGTTAAATTAATTAATGATTACATGAAATCAGAACTATAAGTGTTGTTACAAAACATAACAGATCACATAGTCTACAATTTCATGCTATCTTTAGAAAAAAACACAAAGCCCCTAAGGACAACTATGTTTACTTAATGAAGACATTGAATTGTAGCATATATGAAGTGTTAGGTTGTAAAGAAGAAATAAAGACTAAATTTTACGAAATGAGAGTTCATTATTGGATGTTACAAGTATTCTTTAATGTTCTTTCCTTCATGATTAAGACATTCCATTATATTATTGGGTTGTTTAGTTCATCATACAATCCATATTAGAAAGTATAAATGTAGAAAGAAATACATAACTCGATTTCACAATTCAATGTTTATTCATACGTAATTTCAAATGTTCCCACATGGACTTGGGATGTAATCTGGAAAGTAAATTACAAACTTCCGAAATAAGAGGTACACATGCATGAAAGAGAAAATAAAGGATTATGAGTGATCCCATCATTGTCTTGATGTTTTTCTTAGATTGATGCATACTCATCTTTAGCTTTGTTCCCTCTTCATCTTCATTGTCAAAAGCACCGTAATTGAAAAAAAAAAAAAAAGAAAATATATTAGTTTAGAGCCCAAGGTTAATCCATATTCCTATATTGTCCTAATTTTTGCATATGTATCTCTTAATAACATAGATTACTTGAATATCAAATGGTATACATGATTTACTCACTTAGAAAGAAGGAGAGATAATAAAAGAAAAACCATGGACATAAGAGAGGCCAAAAAGCATAAAAAATTTTAAACTATTTTCTCAAGTGTGCAAGTATAGGTTGTTGCCAAGAAGAAATAAATCATATCTTACCATCCTCACTAAAGATAAAGATTACATAGTTCAATAAATTCTATCCTATGGTACATGAAGTAGATGAGTCATAAGTACATGCTAAAATGAAGGAAGAATGCAACTCAAAGGCAAAGTAGAAAAGGATTAGCTTTTGAAAACTGAAGTTATTTGAAAAGAGAAAATTACAAAGCTGAAACAAAATGAGAAAGAAGTTTTGAGAAAATTTTATAATGGCTACGCCATGTAAAATGGACATTTACATCTTTCCATCATGTTCTTTTTTAACTAATACATGCTTTAAAGGTTGTATGTAAATCAAATAAGTGATATATAACAAAAAAAAACATTCCATGATTAGGAAATAGTTATTATGTTTCAGTTTCCAACAACAAATCAGCTTCAATAGAAAAGTGATACATTTTGTATTCTAAAAAGAAAATACATCTATTACAATTGAAAAAGGGATAAAAGAAATAATTTTGGGAAAATTTTGATAGGGCTTCGCCATGTAAAATGGACATTTTAAATTTTCCATCACGCATATCAAAGTTGTAATAAAAAGGAAATGCAATATTTAAATAGAAAAGAAATGGAATGCACTTTCAGTCATCAAATTGAAGTACTTTGGAGCATTCATTTTATTTACAACTGAATAACATGAAGTCTTAAGATAATCCTACAAAGTTCAGCCATTCTAGAAGTACAATTTTCAAATAAATCCATTTTTGTTATTTATCGTGGTGATTTGTGCCTATTCGGGAATTGTTTTTGTTCATAGTGGTGTGGATCATGATTTAGGGAGGTGTTGACAATTTTAGCACTTATACAAAAATGGGAAACTTGAAACTTTTTTACGATGGATATCATTGGTGAAGTATACTTAAGCTAGGGAATTTATTTCAGATAATATAATTACTTGTTAAATTAATCAATGATTACATATAATCTACAACAGGACATGGAGCAACAGAGGTTGTCATGATCGGGAAGAGATTATAGGAGGCACAGAATAAGCAAAAGAAGTATACGAGATCAACATAGGACAAATCATTGTTATGAGGTGAGCACGAAGGTGTTTCTTCATGTCACACCACATAAGAGCCCTATGCATTATGGAAAAGGTTCTAAGATTGCTCTTAGGTTTGTGGGTCCCTTTGAGATCTTGGAGCATATCGTCCCTTTGGCTTATCGTCTAGCATTACCACCCATCATTTTTTCACGTCCATGATGTGTTTCATGTTTTTGTACTTAGGAGATATATTGTAGACCCTTCTCATGTACTAGATTGGACCTCCTTAAAGGTGTAGGGTCGGGGTAGGTGATGGCGAGATCACGAGACATTTGGAGGAATTGAGTCTGATGTGAGGGGATGTAGTGATGTTGATGTTATTAATTTTGATAGACTATACTTATGGATATTATTGTAGTTTTTGATTTAGCATGATGTTAGATGTTAGAGATATTGGACTGTTGTTGATTTCAATTCATATATGATGCATGTGGATTATTAGAGACATTTTATATTGATGTTGATATGTTGTTGACATGGTTATATATATATATATATATATATATATATATATATATATATATATATATATATATATATTTCAGACATGTAATATTTCATCATATTGAGTAGACCTAGATAATTGAACTAATCTTATGATCATATGGATATTGATGAAATGTAAAATTGAGATGTTGTTAGAAATTGTAAATGATATTACTTACCTAGATGATGTTTTGATTCATATATAGATGATTGTTGAGTTATGTTGTATATTTATTGTGGATGTTTTGATGCAGCCATGAGGCCGAAAGAGGTGTTATGTGTTTTACATTTAAACATGTCACAATAAACATCAGGGGTTTAGAGACCAAACACATTAGAATGCTAAATGAATTCAACACGGGTCACCATGGCCACATGTATTTTGTTATGTGTGTGTGTTTGAATTGTTTTTAGGGGGTTCCCATGGGGGGAATCACCTCCAATTATGACCAAGGGGTTATGTGTTTTCTTTCATTTAGTTTCCTTTATTTAATTTTAGTATGTGAAATTATAGTGATGTATTTTCCTACTATTAATTACTTTATTTATGTCTAGATTAGTAACTTAGTTTACTAAATTAATTAAGAATGGGTCAAAAGGAATTCATTTATTAGATTAGATGGCTCTTGGATTATGTGTTATAAGTTGAGTGCTTGTGATCTTGAGTGTTGTACACTCTACCCCTTCTTGGAAATTCGAATTTGGCCTTAAGGCCCAATTTTGGAAGCTTGTGGAAAATTAAACTTGTCCCACACCTCTTAAATTACTATACCAACCCTACCTACAGGTAGAGGGGTCAAAACTAGACCCCATTATGTGTTTTGGGAAGAGAAAAAGGTAAAATATTATTGCACTTTCTTTCTTGAAATTAAATTTTGTCCTCAGGGGGTGTGGGTTTGGATTGTGTGTGTAAGTAAATTGTCATTCCTGTCACCCACCAATTTATGGTGCATTGGGGTTGAGGTTTGACTTGTGATGTGTAGTTGAGGATGAGTGATGTGGAATCCTACATAGAGCCACCTCACCCTCCTCTCTCCATTTTCTATTTATTCAAGTTTTTTTCTTGTTTAGGGGTTACTTCATTTCCTTGTGCTCTTGCGTTTTTGGAGTTCAAAGATTTTGTAGTGCTTATGGATTTTTGGAGCTTCTTGGTGATTATTTGGGATTGAAGAAGCTTGGTGTGGGACTCTTAGGTCAATCTCTAGCATGGAAAGGTAGGATGTATACTCTTGTAAAAAAATTTCCTTTTATAATTGTTTATATGTGTATTGTTTTTAGTGTTTGGTATGCTTGTTGGGTGCTTGGGTAGATTACTTAAGTGTGGTGTAGGAGGGGACTATGGGGATCTTACATGTGGGGAGGTATAAGAGTTAGTTTCATGTTTTGGAGGGATTTGGGTTGGGTACCCCACCTTGAATAGAAATTACTGGCATTTCTTACTTGGTCTATTTTATGAGGAGCCATAGGAGATTATAGGGAGGCATAAGAGAATGTGGGAGGAATAAGAGGTAATTGAAAGAGGAATAAGATTGTGTAGGGGATTTGAGATGTTTATTGGAGGGTTTGTAGGTGGGCACCCATTTTCTATTGGGAGGCATAAGTCACCTCCCCATAGATTTTATCCTTTTCCTTTTGCATGTTGAAGCCTTGTGTATTTTGTTGCTTTCCTTCTTGAGATTGTAGTTGTATTGTTTGTGTTGTAGTATGGTTGCAAAATATGTATTGTGATGTACAATATTGTTTTGTTGTTGTTTGTGCTCAAATTAGTCTTACCCCATTCGTCATTGAAATTCCTCAGTTTGTGGCCTCTATTATGTTTTTTGTCTCTTGGGGCTCAAATGGTTCTCCTCCATTTTACGTTTGTGGTTGTAGTTTCCCGATAAAAATTACTTCTCAAAATTAGTTGAAATGTGGCACTTTCTGATTGGATGCAGCTCTACGGGGCACTTTAAAAATTCTAAGGCTCACTTCAGCCCAAATCATGTCCACGTGGTGAGCCCGCGCTTGCTCGGGGTCTCCACTTTTCATGACCATCTTAAAGTTGTGCAAGGAGGAAACTTGGAGGCTTCCACTCACTCTGCATTTTTGCTTGGACTTTTCAAAAAACAAAGGAAACTTCCTCGGACACTAAACACATGGCACCTTCCGTTGAACCTTCAAACTTTTTAATTCACTCTGCTTGACCGAGACACGTGGAGGGACCATGCATGATTGGGGTCTCTACTTTTCACGACTATCTCAAAATGCGCCATTGAGACATGTAATAGGCAGGGAAATGGAGAAATGGAGCTTCAGAGTCATTTAAGGATTTTTTCCTTTTGTAAAAAAGGGATAAAATTCTAAGTTGAAGTGTGACCTTGATAGGAAAGAAATGCCAGCGTTGAATAGTCAAAAACGGAGGTGCAGGCCGGGGAAAATATGGAACTTTTTCCTTTTTGGAAAATAAGTATAAAGTGAAACAATGAAGTGCAGGTCCACTAGGACCCACATTGGGACACGTGTCAAGCCCATTTTCTGAGGGTGGAGGGGCGGGAAAATGTCAAAATTTTACTTTGTTCCAGAAGGTATAAAATGTCAAAAAATGTGCCCATGACCATTTCCAATCAAATTTTTCCATGTGGAGGGCTAAGATTAAAAATTGAAAGGCTGGATCAATGGTAGTTGTGCATTTCATTTGATTTTTCCACCATTGAAGCTCTAGGATGTTTGAGATGCATTTTTACATCATTCTTCATCAAATTTTTGGCAAATTTCTATGGTTTTTGTCTAAAAAATTCAATTGAATCAATTTGGGAGCTCAATTTGTAAATATGAAGTACTTTTGAAGTGGATTTTTTCTCAGGCTCATGCAAAAATGGAAAATGCAAGATCCAAAAATTGCAAAGTAAAATTTCAGAAGGAAAAAGGATGAAATGATGAAAGTACAGGTGCAAAAAGTTAAAAAGGTGTTTCCTCGAAAGCAAAAAGGGATGACTTGTCAAGTCCAACTATGCAAAGGCTATGAAAAATGATTAAAGGAGGGATTTGTCACATGAAAAAATTAGAATCATTAAACGGACACCTAAAAAGTTGTGGCATGGAATCCTAGTCATTATTTGAGGGTCCCAGAGACGTGATCAGTTCATAATTGGTCCACCTGGCAGATTTTGGATCTGAATTTGGCAAATGTATTTATCTAAAACAAATTGGTAACACGCAAAGATCCCTCGAATATTCTTCTCTTTTAATGGGAAAACATGTTGTAGGTGCCAAGGCTGAATAATATGCCTCCAGTTAGAATAATGATGCAAATATTTGCAATGATTCACCTTTTTTGAAAACACCTGGCAACCTTTTTGTGAATCTATTGAATGTCACTTTCTGCAAATCATGATCCGATATGTGCAACAAAGGTGCTTCAAATATTCATATTTTTGGGGAGAAAATTGGATGTAAAGGGTGTATTATGAATGCAACGAGATTACTCTTGCAAATGGTTGGAGTATGAATTCTTGAGAAAAAAATTGAGTAAATCCTCTTCCCAAGAGGCCAAATATGATATTACTGTTATTTTCTTCTATGTTAGATTTTCTTGTCATGTCAAGTTGGTTGTAGTTGTATAGCCATTGAAAAGCACTTTGAGATTCCTATGGAAAATTTCCCTTTGGCTGATGAATCTAAGCAATCTTGGAATTAACTTGTGTCTAATCTCTTGCAATTTTTGCCTACTTTATTTTGAGAATGTTTGCAAATAGTTTCTTCATTCCTTTGCAATCTTATCTGAATTTTTTTAAATCACATAGGATCTTGTCCCTATGATGTCTAATGATATTTTGCAATTTCATTTCAATAAGAGCCTTCATCTTAGATGAGATAAACAAATTTAAAATCAATTTACTTTCATTTGTTGATAAATATTGTCTGTAAGTCTTTGGGTGGACATTAGGCATGATTAATAATAAACTTTAGTGTTTAATTGAGTCTTTAAATTTGAGCCTTAATGTTAGAGTCTCGAGTTTATGTCAAAACGTGTTGATCGGGCCTCCATTGAAGCACACCTTCTGGTTGAAGGAATGCCTTGACTATTCTGGAGCTTTTTGTTGTGAATTTGTTCATTATTGTGAAGTCCCTCCAAAGATCCGGTATAATCAACTTTATCCTGCTTCATCTCCCACCAAAATCATTAAAAACCAATGATCCACCCTAAACTACCCCTGTTTTCCCTATGTATCAACAAAGGAACAAAATCTACTTGCAAAAATATGCAAAACAATCAAGATCTCTTAATGTCTTTAGTAACCTTTGCCTTGTATTGAAAATATCTCCATAATCTGGAAGTGACAACTTGTGAGATTCAGATTTGGTGTGTTGATAACATTTTCCCAAGGTTTTCTTTAAAATTTTTGTACAAAAGAAAGGTATTATATCTCTTCAATAACAAAGGTTACAAAATAGGTTCTCTTACCTTGGTTGAAAGGCACAACCTAAAATAGTTAGGATAAGATCAAATCCTTTTAAGGTGCTACCCACTTCTTCAAGGCCTAAGTGCTAAAAAGTTAGATAAATTGCTTCCGACTATAAAATGACATACATAATCATTTATCTACTTTTGAGTGTCCTGCCAAATCCATGATGTTGCTCGGTTCGTGAAGAAGAGTAAATGGGTACCAACACCAAAATGACGCCATTACCGGGGACTTCATTTTGATCCATGTGCATAAATATTTGAGTTCGTATCCATTTGGCCCATCAACACACTTCTCGGCGACGTTCTCGAGGATGAGATTTACGTTGTTGGGAACTGATTTGCATTGTCGAGACTAATTTGTTGATTTATTTCTAGTTCATATCCATTTGACCCATCAATAACACTTCTGGCACCATTGTCAGGAACTCTTTGTAGTATTTGAACAAAGGTGTTTACATAGAGACCTTGGTCATGTTTCTTACAGTTTTGTGTGCAAATACGTGTTGTAAACATCATTCTTTAATCCTATCTGTAAGAGTTGAACAAAGTTATAAGTTTTGTGTGCTATTTGTCTAATTTTTCTAGCAATTATTGTACTAAGTTTTCCTCACCATTGATAAATTTGGGTGAAGGAAGGTCTTATTTATAAAGCTTTAAATGATTTTTAGTGTTTGAGAGATTTGACAGATTATTTTAGAGCATTTGCACAACTAGGGTGAAAATCCTTAGTGGCGACTCCATGTTGATTTTTTTTGGTAAATGCCGTGTCCTAACCTCATCAATGTAAATTTGTTACTAATATTTGTAAAGTGGAGGGAAGAGGATCTTTCATCACATGCAGACCCTAGTAGAAGGTTGTTTCCGAGTTTGGAAAGTCTAATTCGAAGGAGGAAGAATTTGGATAGTTTTTGGAGATAAAACCTCAAGAAAAGAGATATCCGTTAGTGAAACCGATCGACACGTGATTGAAGATTGCAATCTTCCTCAACTACTTGAATCAAGTAGTCTCTTTGTAAAATTGAATTCTCCATGTAGAGAGGGGCCTTCTCATTCTACACTGTATTTGAAAGATTTGTATCTCATTCTACCCTGTATTTTCCAAATCGATAGCATCTTCCATGAAAAGATCTATTGGGGATATTCATTCTAAAAATTGTATCCCTGTACCACACAGACCCCTCACTCCTCATCACTTTGTTTCTCCTGTAAGATCACCTCCTCAAAATAATATGGCTTAGCCTCCACCCAGACCTCCATTTTTCATTAATACTTTTGGTCCCATCAGTTTTATAGGTATGGATGGCTATCCAAATGTTGTGCCACAGGATGTAAGAAACAGATTGCCTAAGTTTCAAGGAAATAATGCAATAAATGGTGATCAACACTTGAAACTCTTTGTCAATATGATAGAGGATTTCAAAATATATTTTGAAGATGTATACATTAAATTATTTATTCATACTCTAGAAGAGGATGCAAGGGACTGGTATAAAGCTCTGCCTAATAACTCTATTGATTCTTGGACTGAAATGAAGAATGCATTTAAATTGCAGTATGGTGACAAAACATACCCTAGGTTTCTTTTGTAAAAATTTGAGAATATTAAAAATAATCCTAATGAATTAGTGCATGATTTTAATACGAGATTCAATAAGACATTGAGAATATTGCCTGTGAATTTGAGGCCATGTGATGAATTTAGTCTTATAAAGTATCTTTGATGCATTTGACAAGAAGGATGCATACTATTTCAGGGATAAAAACCTTGGCACTTTGAGGCAAGCCTTTACTATGGCTCTATAAATTGAGAACAACATCAAGGCCATTGGAAAACCTCCTAAGAGAGAAGGTGTTAAACTGATAAACCCAGAAAAAACTCAAGCAAGTAAGAGTGTGGATATTGAGGAGGTTGTTAAAACTTTGGTAGGGGTTGTTAAAGAAATATCCTACAAAGTAGCCCCGGCAGAGAAAGGAATTGTAAAAACTTCACAAGGTCAGCAAAAGGCACAAAATCATGACAGATTTGGAAATTATCCTAGGGGTGATCGGAGGTCGGATGTGAGGTAAAGGACCCATGGGATCATAAATAGACATGCCCAAACACGTGAAAGTAGGATGGTGCCCGATCCTCTAACTTCTTAGGTTACTATTGTTAATGAAGAGACAAATCAAATGGATTGGTGTGACAAATGCTTCTTACCCCACCTTCCATTTGAATAAGATCAACAAGTTGAAGAAGTTGATGATGATACATGCATGGTGGATTCCTCTATGAGTTCAAAAAGGGAGCAACCTCAAAAGAGCTTATGAGTGCCAAAAATGCTAAAGATTTATGGGATTGCATTCACCGGGTATTACCTCTTCCTCCCACTCATACTTTTGAAATTGATATGGTGCAAGATTTTGAACTTCCTAATAATGGTTTTGAGTACCTAAGAGCTCTAATGATTGAAAAGTATGATGAAGGGATACCTTGAGAGGAGGATATGAAGTTGTTAATGAATGTTGTGGTTGGCCATTAAAATGAATATAATATCAGGAGTAGGGTTGCCAAAGGGGCAGACCTCAGGTCAAACCAAAAATTCCAATGCTTATCAATATCCCAAAAGAGACTCCAAAGAAAGATACATCTGACAAAGGCCTTATTTTCTCAAGTACAACTTGTGTGTCTCTCTATGCTCGGGTGACCGTAAAAATCCTATGCCATCAGATGAATTTGTAAACCTCCCTCCTAACAATGCATTACCCAAATATGTTCCTTGTGACATAGCCCAAATCTTGAGTCAGATCAAGATTTATGTTCCTATTGTTGAATTGCTTAGAATCCCTAAGCATAAGAATAGAGCATTCAAATATTTAGGGTTTAAAGAAGAAAATGTCACCTAAGGCAGAAATGTTAAAAATCCTACTACCATTTCAAAGTTGAAAAAACTCCAAGTATTGGAGGAACCAAGTGAATCACCTAATGTTTTCTTGGGAACATCTTTGGTCGAGTCTCAATTAAATGTTGATCCATTTTTACAACACCGATTATTAAAGATAGACTGTTGCACAATTGTATGTTTGATTCTAGAGCATCATGTAATGTTATGCCTCTAGAATTCATGAATGAATTGAACATTAAAGTGACAACAAATTATGACAAGTGTATTGCAATGCACTCGAGAGAGTTGTTTGTTATTGGATGTGTAAAAGGTTTGGTGGTACAACTTGCAGCTTATCCAAGTAAGAACTTGAAACTTGATGTTGTCATTGTTGATTGCCCTGCCAAATGGGGCATGTTGTTATCAAGAAAATGGGCTGCAAGTGTTGGTGGAAATGTCCAGATGGACATGTCTTATGCCACCATACTAATTGAGGGAAACCTTGTGAAGTTACTTGGTGAAAATAAGATGTTATATCTTATTGAGGACCCCAAAAATGCTTCTTATGAAGTATTGCATGTAGATATTGATATTGATAACTCTGTGAGTTATGTTGCTTTCAAGGAATATGAAACTGATCAATGCGGGTATCATGAAAAAGATGATTTTCCTGAGACTTTGATGTTTGATGCAGCCTCGAAAGATGTTAGAAAACTTGACCCGGGAACAAGATGTAAGCTGAAAAAGTATGGTGAGATAACAACTTGGATGGAAAAGAAAAAAAACATATGACCAGTTGTTAAAGACATATGAATCTGCGTAGCATGGTCATATCAAGAATGGTAGGTACTTGAGTTTTTTCATTGATTGTTTTCTTTGAATTAGGATGCTCGACATTGTACAGTGTAGAGTTCTTTATTCTTGTCTATTTTTTGTTTTTTTAGTCCTTGGTGACCTGGTTTTACTGGTTTGTTAGTTCATTTTTTTGAGGATGGTTATAGTTGTTCCACTTTGCAAGCTTATTATTTGACTATGTTTCCCAATGGTATGTTTTTGGCACTTATTTTGTTATTAGCACTTGGTATGCTATTTGTTCTTATGGCACTCGCAGGAGTGCCCATTCATGAGTCGAGCCTATGTTGTTGCTCAAATTAGTCTCACCCCATTTGTCATTGAAATTCCTCTCAGTTTGCAGCCTCTATTATATTTTCTTTCTCACCAGGCTCAAATGGTGGATCTCCTTCATTTTATAGTTTGACGGGTGTAGTTTCCCAGTCAAAATTACTTCTCGACATTAGTTGAAATGTGGCCCTTTCTTGTTAGATGTGGCTCTACGTGGCACTTTAAACATTCTAAGGCTCACTTCAACCCAAAACATGTCCACGTGGTGAGCCCACACTTGCCCTTTTCGGGACCATCTTGAATTTTTGCCTAGGAGGATGTTTGGAGGCTTCGCTCACTCGCCTTTTTTATTGGACTTTTCAACAACCAAAGGAAACTACCTTGTACCCTAGACACATGGCGCCTTCCACCTTTGAACCTTCAAAAATTTTAATTGACTCTACCTAAGCGAGACATGTGGAGGAACCACGTGTAGTGCCCACTTCCCTTTAACACCTTTTGATACTGATCATGACACTATTGACTATATCATGGACATTATTATAGTTTTGATTTAGTCGGATGTTAGATGTTCGATCATGGATTATTGTTGACTTTGATTCTTATATGATGCATGATGATTATTAGAGACATTTTAGATATTGATGTTGATATATTGTTTGACATGGTTATATTATAGATGTTGTTCAGACTTGTGATATTTGGATATTTTGTGTAGACCTAGAAAATGAGAATTGAATTAAAATTGATGATGATATAGTTGTGGGTGAAATTGTAAGTGATACTTGATTGTCTTGATGATTGTTGTGATTCACATATATATTGATGATCTTAAAATTATATTTATATTCATTTGGATGTTTTGATATGGCCACGAGGCCAAAGGAGGTATTTATATTTTGTAGGTTTAAAATATCACAACAAACATTGGGGATTAGAGACCAACCACTTTGGAATTCTAGATGAATTCAACAAGGTCACCATGGCAACTGTATTTTTTTGTGTTTGTTTGATTGTTGTTAGGGATTCCCATGGGGGGGATCACCTTTAAATGTGACCAAGGGATTTTATGTTTTCCTTTTATTTGGTCCCTTTGTTAATGTTTGCATGTGTATTTTGTGGTGCATTGACCCTTTCATTATTTATTAAATGGTGTGTTAATATTATGAGTAATCATGTTGTTAAGATAATTAATTAAAATATGTCATAAGAAAGTAATTAATAGAGTTGTTGGCCTTGAATTAAAGTGTTGTAAGAAATGTGTAAGTAATGTGTAAGAGACATGTAAGTTGATTTTGGAGTATGAAACACTCCACCTTCTTGGAAATTCGAATTTATCCTTGGAGGCTAATTTTGGAGGCTTGTGGGACAAGTTAAACTTGTCCCATACCTCTTAAAATTGTATACCAACCTTACCTATGGTTGGAGAGTTAAATTTAGACATTCTTTATGCATTTTTGTAAGCCATGTTGAATTTTTTTCCTACACTTTCTTACATGTTTTAATTTCAGTCCTTATGGGGTGTGGGCTTGTTTGAGTGTGTAAGTAAAGCTGTCATATATTATTCACCTACCTATTGATTATGCATTGGAGAATGAAGTTGAATTTAGTGTTGGGGTTGAGGATTTATGAAGTGGCATCCTACATGGATCCACATCATCCTCTTCCCCTCCCTCTTCTATAAATTAAAATTCTTTAGCTTTTTTTTGGGTTGCTTCACTTTTACCACTTCATTTTGGGAGACCTCTTTTTGGTTTGAGAGATCTTACTTTTGAAAAATTTTGAAGATTGTTGAATACTTGTGCTTGGTTGTTATTTGGTTTGCTTGCATTGGAGGAGCTTGTTATTTTGAATTTGGAACAAACTTCATAATGGAGAGGTAGGATCTTGGCTCTGAAACACTCTTTTTTTCCTTTTTATGAATATGTAAATGGTTGAATATTATTCTTGTTCGTGGGCTATTGCGTAGATGGCATAGGAATGGTGTAGGAGAAGGCGGGTTTTTTTTGGGAGGCATAAGTGTTTTGGGGAGGTATAAGTGTGGAGGGAGTTGAGATTTGGGTTCCACCTTACAAAGAAATAGCTTGTATTTCTTTACTCGTTGTGGGGTGCCATAAGAAGTTAGGGAGGCATAATGAAATGTGAGGAATAAGGGGTACTTGGGGAGGAGGCATAAGGGCATGTCGAGGATTTGAAATGTTATATTTTGGTAGTTTGTTCTTAGGTGGTGATACCCATTTTCCCTATGGAAGGAATAAGAAGCATCTCCCATAGTTTCTTTCTCCTTTGGCTTGCTTGATGAAGCTTGAGTATTGTTTGTGTTTTTATCTTGTGGTTACAAAACTATTGTTCTATTTTCAATTGTGTTTTTTTTTAAATGTGAAAAATGAATATGAAATAATGCTTATGTATTGTGGAAGCCTGTTGTTTCCATGAGTTGAGTCACATTTATTATTGCTTTGTGGTTGGGGCTCAGGGGCCAATGAAGAAGGATGGCTTCTCCTTTCATTGGATGTCTTGGTTGGGTGGAGAGTGTTGCCTTTCCTCTGCCTTTGTTGTGATCAAAATTGAAGAATGATGGATCTGCATGTTGCTATTCTGGAGCAAAGGAAAAGATAGTTTTGATAGTCCTTGTTGAGATTATTATTTATTGTAACCCTTTCCCACTTTGAAGTGGATGAACATGTATATATTTTGTAATGGAAAGATGTTTTGTATTGGTTATGAAAGTTGTAATTCGAAATGTGAAAGAGATGTACTCTATTTTCTATTTTGGATGAAAGAAAAGAAAGGTTTATATCTTTGTAAGTTGTATTTGATCAATGGAAAAGAAAGTTGTAAAAGAATCATACAAGTCAATAGAACTTATTTAGTCATTAGAAGTCGTTAAGATGATATTGTCTTCATTGAAATCTCTATTTGGAAACTTGAAAAGGGAATACGTATGAAGAGAATATATTACTCTTTTCCTTTGGAATACATGATTTGAAGGAAACAAAATATTGTTGTGATTGGATTAGAATGAATTCATAAATTTATGTGGGTAAATGTAAATGGATCAAATCAAAATTGAAGTTGTAGAACTCTGTTAGAGAATTTTCAAACTGTCAAATATTTTACTCAAATGCACAGCATGACCCCTGCAACAAGGAACAATAGAATGAATACATTAAATCAAACTTAATATGATTAAAATGACCCCAAAAAAATTGAAACACTTAAGAAATTTTTATAGAACCTTTCAGAATCGGGTGCAAAACTTCTCACAAGTAGTTTTGTTGTCAAATGGAGAAATTTCAAATTGACCTTCAGTCTAATAATTGACCCTTGCTAATCCATCATAAATTACTCTAAGATTAAACCTCCATGTGTATTTGGCATGTTGAGAAAGGAAGGAGGTTGAATTCAACATAATTTTATTAGTCGAATGTTCCCTGTTTTAATTTTTTTTTACCTATAGAGAGTTTTTCTCAACATTCACCCTTAAAAATTTATCCAAAATAAGTTCTTAAGATTTTTTTCCAAAGATGACATTAAGATCTTTTGAAAATTCCTCCTTTGCTAGAAATGGAGTTCCCTATCAAAATTTATGGCCTTTTGAAGTTCACAGAAGAGGAAAGGACTCTTGCACATCCGTCTTGCGTGCCCAGAGCTCCTTACATGCTCATCTTGCATTCCCAGAGCCTCTTATGTGCCCTTCTTGTGCAACCATGAGAATATGAGCCTCTTGTGCACTGTTTTGCACGCTTGGGCCCATCTTGTGCACCCGAGAGAGAATAAATCTCTTACGCGCCCATCTTGTGCACCCGAGAGAGAATAAGTCTCTTCCACACCCATCTTGTGTGCCCGAGAGAATAAAAGTTTCTCCCATGCTCTTTTGTGCCCTAAAGAAAAGTTTCTTTCCGCGCCTCTCTTTTGTGCCCAGTAAAACTTCTTCCATGTAACCCGCAAGAATATAATCTATCTACGCTAAGGATGATTCGATAAGCTGTTGTAATGGACTGCGGGATTTTGTTGGGAACACTTTTAAAAATATATTCCTTTAATTTTCATAACTAAACCTAGGTTGTTCTTGAGTTTCAAGTGGTTGTTTTAGCTGGGTGTTACACAACGCATGTTTGGGGTCTCTACTTTTCAGGACCATCTCAAAATGCGCCATTGAGACATGTAGCATGCGAGGAAATGGAGAAATGGAGCTTTGGGGTCATTTAAGGTTTTTTTCCTTTTGTAAAAAAGGGATAAAATTATAAGTTGAAGTGCGGCCTCGATAGGAAAGAAATGCCAGCGTTGAATAGTCAAAAATGGAGGTGTAGGCCCGCAAGGAAAATATAGAACTTTTTCCATTTTGGAAAATAAGTATAAAGTGAAAAAATGAAGCACAAGTCTGCTGGGACCCACATTGGGACATGTGTCAAGCCAATTTTCGAGGGTGGAGGGGCGAAGAAAATGTCAAAATTTTACTTTCTTCCAGAAGTTATAAAATGTCAAAAAATGCTCCCAGGCTCATTTCCAATCACATTTTTCCATGTTGAGGGCTCAAATTAAAATTTGAATGGAAGGATCAATGGTAGTTGTGCATTTCATTTGATTTTACTACCATTGAAGCTCCAGGATGTTTGGAGATGCATTTTTTGCATCATTCTTCATCAATTTTTTGGCAAAATTGTATCATTTTGGTCTACAAAGTTCAATTAAATCAATTTGGGGCTCAATTTTTAAATCAAGTACTTTTGAAGTGGATTTTTACTGGTCTTGTGTGAAATGGAAAATGCCAGATCCGAAATTACATAGTTAAATTTTAGAGGAAAAAGAATGAAATGATGAAAGTGCAGTGCAAAAAGGGATGACCTATCATGTCCATCTATGTTGAGGCTCTAAAAAATGATTAAAGGAGGGATTTCTCACATGACAGAATCAGAATGATAAAGGGTCTCCCAAAAAGTTGTGGCATGCATCCTAGTCATTATTCGACGGTCCCAGAGACGTGATCAATTCATAATTGGTCCACCTAGAAAATTTTGGATCTGAATTTATTAAATATCTCTATCTGAAACAAATTGGTAACAAACAAAGGTCCCTCGAATATTCTTATCTTTTTAGGGGAAAAGGTGTTACAGGTGCCAAGGATGAAGAATATGCCTCTAGTTAGAACAATGATGCAAATATTTACAATGATTCACCTTTTTTGAAAACACCTAGCAAACATTTTATGAATTTGTTGAGTGAAACAAAGGTGCTTCGAATATTCCTCTTTTGGGGGGAAAATTGGATGTAAAGGGTGTATTATAAATGCAATGAGATTACTCTGTAAATGGTCGAGTATGAATTCTTGAGAAAAAACATGGGTAAGTTGTCTTCCCAAGAGGCTAAAGTGAGATTACCTGTTATTTTCTTTTGTGTTAGATTTTTTGTCATGTCAAGTTGGTTGCAGATATATAGCCATTGACAAGCACTAAGATTGCTATGGAATCTTTTCCACTTTGCTATTGAATATAATAAATTTTAGAACTAATTTGTGTATAATCTCTAGCAATTTTGTGCCTGCTTTATTTTCAGAATGTTGCAAATACTTTCTTTCATTCCTATTCCAATCTTATCTTGAATTTTTTGTGAAATCACATAAGATCTTTTCCCTATGAAATTCTAATGGTATTTTCAATTTCATTTCAAGAAGACCCTTCATATTGGATGAGATAAACAAATTTAAAATCAATTTACTGTCATTTGTTGATAAATATTGTTTGTAAGTCTTCGAAAGTAACTTAGGTGTTGTACTACCCACTTTCCTTCGATACCTTTTAGATTGATCCTAATCTGCTAACTATATTATGGACATTGTTATAGTTTAATTTAGCATGATGTTAGATGTTAGATCATGGTTTATTGTGGACTTTGATTCATATATGGTGCATGATGATCATTAGAGACATTTTTGTATTGATGTTGATATATTGTTCGACATGGTTACATTATAGATGTTATTAAAACTTGTGATATTTGGATATTTTGAGTAAACCTAGAAAATGAGAATTGAATTAAAATTGGTAATGATATAGTTGTGGATAAAATTGGAAGTGATACTGTTGATTGTCTTGATGTTTGTTTTGATTCACATATATGTCGATGATCTTGAAATTATATTTATATTCATTTAGATGTTCTAATATGGCCACGAGGCTGAAGGAGGTATTTGTATTTTGTAGGTTTAAAATATCACAACAAACATCGGGGATTGGAGACCAACCACATTGGAATTCTAAATGAATTTAACAAGGTCACCATGGAAACTTGTATTTGTTTATGTGTTTGATTGTGTTAGGGATTCCCATGGGGATCACCTTTGAATGTGACCAAGGGTTATATATATTTATGTATTTGGTTCCTTTTTATTGATGTTTGTATGTTTAAATTAAGTAATGTGTTTACCGCTTTTATTTAAATAAATTGTGGTATATAATGTGAGTAATCATATTGTTAAAATAAATTAATCAAATTGGGTCATAAGAAAGTAATTATTGGAGTGGTTGACTCTTGTATTAAATGTTGTAAGATATGTAAGTAAAATTTGGAGTATGAAACACTTCATCTTCTTTGGAATTTGAAATTTTCCTTGGAGATTTATTTTTGAGGCTTATGGGACAAGTTAAACTTGTCCCATACCTCTTAAATTTGCATACCAACCTTACCTATGGTTGGAGAGTTTAAATCTAGCCTTCATTATGTTTTTTTGGTAAGTCAAGTTGAATTTTTTAATTGCACTTCTTGCTTGAAATTAATTTCATTCCTTTGGGGTATGGGCTTGATTTGAGTGTGTAAGTAAAATTGTCATATTATTCACCTACTTATTTATTGTGCCTTGGAGATTGAAGTTGACTCATGAGTTGGAGTTGAGGATGTGTGATGTGGCATCCCACTTAGATCCACCTCATCCTCTTCTCTTCCCTCTCTATATATTGGAATTCCTTAGCTTGTTTTTGGGGTTGCTTCACTTTTGCATACTTCATTTGGGGTGAATTCTTTTGTTGTTTTGAGCTCTTTCTTTTGGAGAAAGTTTGTAGACTTTTTTAGAGCTGTGTTTTGTTGATCTTGGGTTGTTTTGTATTGGAAATCTTGCTTAGTTGGAACTTGGAACAAACTCTATTATGGAGAGGTAAGAGCTTGGCTCTTGAAATGCTCTTCTTTTAATTGTGCAAATGTTATTATTGTGAATGTTTTGGCATGTGTGTGGGTTGTTTGGGTAGATGGCCTAGGGATGGTGTAGGAGAAGACTATGGGGTATTTCTGTGGGAGGCATAAGTGTTTTAGGGAGGTATAAGTGTGGAGGGAGTTGGGATCTGGGTTCCACCTTAAAAATAAATAGCTTGCATTTCTTTACTCATTATGGGGTGCCATAAGAGGTTGGGGAGGCATAAGGAAATGTGAGGAATAAGGGGTACTTGGGGGAGGCATAAGGGCATGTCAGGGATCTGAAATGATATATATATATATATATATGTGTGTGTGTGTGTGTCATATGTGTGTGTGTGTGTGTGTGTGTGTGTGTGTGTGCATATATATATATATATATATATATATATTGGTAGGTTTGTTTCTTAGGTGGTGATACCCATTTCCCCTTTGGGAGGCATAAGTAACATCCCCCATAGTTTCTTGCTCCTTTGGCTTGCATGATGGAGCCTAAGTTTTATTTGCTATGTTTTAATGTGGTTGCAAACTACATTCTATTTTGGACTATGTTTTAATGTGAAATTTGCATGTGTGTTTGTGGAAGCCTGTTGTTGCCATGAGTTGAAACACATCTTCTATTACATTGTGGTTGGGGCTTGGGGGCCAATGAAGAAGGATGGCTTCTCCTTGTCATTGGATGTCTTGGTTTGTGTGGAGAGCATTGCCTTTCCCCATGTTCTATTGTGATCAAATTGAAATAAAGAACATGGAGGATCTCCATGTTGTTGTTGGAACTAAGAAAGAAGATAGAGTTCGGAAGTCCTTTCATGAGACTTATTTTGTATGCCTTTTCCCACTTCAAGTGGATGACTTGTAATATTATTTGTATTGGATAGTTATTCTATTTCAAAAATGAAATCCTATGCTTAAATGAGAAAGAGATATGCACTTAAATCTATACTGTGTAAAGAGACATGAAAGTGCATTTGAATGAAAGGAAAAGAGAAAGAGTGGTAATTTGTAAAGTTGTATGTGATAAATATAAATAGAATTTGTATTCTTTTCCACAAATGGAGTTACTGCTGTGTAAAATCTGTGTTGAAATATGTTGAGGAATTTTTGTTTGAAAGAGAGAAACACGTATGAAGAAGATATATTACTCTATTTTTTTTAAAATGCATGATTTGAAAAATAGAAGTTGCATTCTTGTTTTTACATTTTGATTGAAGGAAATATAACTAGTTAAAACTAGCATGAAATGTAATCAACGTTTGTATAGTATGGAAAAAGAAATAGATTAATCTCTGGTTGTGAAATGTATAAACTTCATTTTTATTTCATTGTAAACTTTGCAAATTTTTATCAAAAGATACATAAAAACCCTGTAAAACTATGGAAAACAATTGAAACACTAATACAATCTAAGAAAGATCAAAATGAGCCCAAACAAACTAAAATACTTATGAAAATTTTATAGAACCTTTCAAATTGGGTTCAGACAAAAATCTGAACTTTTGTTGTATAAAAATTTGTAATTTTGGAATTGCTAATCAATCAAACCTTTTGAACCTTGCAATCCATCCTAAAATCTTCCAAGTAAAATCCTCCATTCCTATTGGGCATGTTGAGAAAGAGTTAATGGAAAATTTGAACAAAATTTATAAGTTTAAAAAGACCAGTTCACTTTTTAAGTGACAGAAAAATGTTTCTTAAAAATTACCACTCAAAATTCATCAAAATTAAAATCATAAGCTTCTTGTGCAAAGAGGACTTCAAGATATTTCCAAAAATTTCTCGTTTGCCAAAAATGGAGCTCGCAGTTGAAAGTTATCTCCTTTTTAAGTTTTACTTCATCTTGGCTTCAAAATCTAACTGTCAAATTTAAATAAAATATTCTTGGGCGGACCCGCGGGCTAAATATTTTATTTAGCATTTTTTCCCATAAGTGCTTATGGCATGAAGTTCCCCACTATTCCTTTGACCTGCAAACCTTCTGATTGGTCAAAATAAGCTAAGTAAAAATTAAATTAAATTTGGGAAAATTTTCTAGGTTTTCCCGCTTCCCCGTAGGCCCGCCAACCAATCGGGCAAAACGCTGCACACGTGGCTTAATGAGGCTCCATCGAAGGCACATAATTCCTTCTAACCTTAACACTTTAAATATAATTTTTTGAAAATTTGTAAATTTTCTCCACCGCCCGCAACCAATCAAATGTTTGCACGTGGCTTCACGAGGCATAAGCAGAGGAGCAGATCCCTTTCTGACTTAACGCTTCAAAAAAAAATTT
Organism: Taxus wallichiana var. yunnanensis; assembly: GCA_018340775.1. Lineage (NCBI taxonomy): Eukaryota > Viridiplantae > Streptophyta > Pinopsida > Cupressales > Taxaceae > Taxus > Taxus wallichiana. Next base: position 730,542,237 of record CM031237.1, on the reverse strand, counting down.
TGGGGTAAAATTCTTAAGTTTCCCCCGAACCCACCGACCCGTAACCAATGATTGATTGACACATGGAATCCTTGGGTATCGGTAAAGGTGCGGGTGATTCTTAACCTTAACGTGTTTTGGGAAAAAGTTAATTTTTCTAAGTTTACTCTATCCGCCCACTTCCCCACTTGCAAAACTAGGACTGACATGTGGTGTCTCTACTCACTGGCGGAGGAGTGGGTAATTTTTAACCATTTCACCCCTTAAAAAAAATACAAGGAAAAAAATCAATTTTTCCTCCGACGTCCCACTTTTCCGCCTAGGCTAGAAATTTGGACATGTGTCCCTTGCGGATCTCAAACTTAAATTTCCTCTTGGGGCACAAATTCCTACCGTGGGCTCGTGAGGGTGTCGGTGAATTTTTATATTTCTACCAAAAGTGCAAAAATCCAAACTACCTTTGCAGCCCCACTGACCCAAATCCCTCTTTGGGAAAGTTTTCTTCTCATGCCCGCAGGCCCGCCTTTGGGGAAAATTTTCTTTCCAAGGCCCACCGACCCATAACTTGAGTTTTATAGGGAGTTAGAAGGACTTCTTTATATCATTGGAAAGGTGAGAAAATTTCCTATCTAATGGAAATGTTTTTAGAAGTTTTAAAATGGGTTAATTTTGAGAAAAAATAGGTTGATCCCTTAATCCTATCAGGGGGTGGGAGTGAGAAATTGCCCTCTTAATCTTAATAACTATTCTAACCCTTAGTTTTGACCCCTGTAAATTTAATAATTTTTTAATGGGAAAATCATGAGCTAATATTTTTATTTTCCTCAAAACCTCACTTGTGGAAACTTGTTGTTTTGTAACTCCAGTAGCAGACACTTAAAAAAAAATAAAATTATCCCATAATTTTTCGACTAATCCTGGTTGTTCTTGGGTCTCAAGTGGGTTATTTTAGTAGGAATTACACTTGGTATCAGAGCATGGGTTCAAGAGCTTGGACCCTTGGGCACACTAGAAAAATTGAGACATGAACTTTAACCTAGCACATTTTTGAATCTAGAAAACAACTTTGTGTGGAAATTACATATTTTAGTAAACATGAAAACTGAATAAAACTTAGAAAGATGAACTAACTCTCACCTTGGTCTGTGCAAGAGGCATGTGAAGATGGGACGAGGGGTCATTTCACATAGACCTAGACTTACCACCACTAGATCATGTTGTAGTAGCTATCCTACCACATATTTTATAGACACTTCAGGATGTTAATGCCGCTCTACGCAGAGGGACCGTAGGAGCACATTCAGTCAGACATGATAGGGTGACATCCATTGAGGCTCATGCATCTCCTCAGCATAGTGAGGAGCATAGAGGAGAGAACTCCCATGAGGATTTAGTTAGAGAAGATTCACTGCAGAGGGACAGGAGAGCCGGGTTTCAGGACACAAAGATAGGTCTCGAGAGCCCTAGGCTTAGGGATGAGCATGCAGAGAGGCCTAGGGGTCGCCAGACCACCGCTGCAGACCATATCAGGGAGATCCTAAAGCTATGGCCAGCTCATTATTCTGGTGACATAGGTGGATTTTAGGTAGAGGCCTAATTGGTGAGCTTGAGTGGGTGTTTTAAGCTCTTCCCTTGCTCTAGCAACATGAAATCTCGTGTTGTGATCCATCTTCTAAGGGATGGAGCACGTGTATGGTGGAGGATAAAGGAGCAAAAGCTCCATGTTGATTCTGAGATAGTTACTTGGGAGCTCTTTGAGGAGTGGTTCAGGAGAAGATATTTATCTCGAAGGTTTGTACAATAGAGGATTGATAAGTTTCATGACCTCGATAGGCATCTCTTACAGTGGTTGAGTATGAGAGTAAATATCTTGATCTACTCCAATATGTTGAATACATATAGGATGAGTGGATGTGCATCCATAGGTTCATTTGGGGCCTGAAATATGGACATTGGAGGTGTAGTGTGGATCCGTTGTCCATGGACATTAGCTAAGGCCATTGAGAAGGCCTATATAGTAGAGGAGATTCGGGGAAAGACCAAGTAGACTAGAGACCAAGTTTGTAGCCATATACAACAGATGTAGGATAATAGATCGAGGGGGTCAGTACCTCCTCCTCATGGTGGACAGGGTTCAACATAGTGATCTTTTAGACCCACAAGCAACAATAGCAGCAATAGTCTCGCCCACCATATAGACCTCCAAAGATTTGATGCACGAGAGGGTCGAGTATGGGGCCTCCTCCTAGGGGTCCCATTAGGACACAGGGATAACCTAGAGCTCAATTAGCAGGAGCTTGCCAATAGATAACTCATCAGTCCATAGTAGGTCATCAAGGTCCACAACACACCCCCTTAGGGCACCGACTAGAGCTACTACTCAGGGGAGAGGATCAAGTGGTTGTTTTTGGTGTGGTGTTACTAGAAATTTTTGGAGAGACTTCCCACATGACCCTAATAAAAGGGTAAGACACAAATCTTAGAGCCTACTGTTGGTGACATGGGGCATAGTCATAAGATGTATGCACCGATCGAGAACCACCACGTAGGTATCGACTACAATTATTGAGACTATAGGTAACATTGGTGGTATTCCTACCTCCATTTTGTTTGATTCTAGTTCTTCTACATATTTTATTGCACCATCTTTATTAGAGCGGTGTAGGTTGATGGCAGTTAGACAAGGTCATAGTTGGGATGTTGAGATGGCTTTGAGCCAAGATCTCTGTAGACTCATTAGTTAAGGAGTGTGTAGTGGATTTGGGACCTTTCACCACTACCTCGAATCTTTGTATCCTTCCGTTGGGCTTATGGAGTCATCTTGGGCATGGACTGGTTATCTACACATAGACCTAGAGTGGATTAATACCACAAGATCATATCTTGTATAGATGATCTAGGAGTTGAGGCATTGATAGAGGGGGTTAAGAGACTGTTTCTATTCGCACCATCTCCACTATTCACTTAAGAAGTGTGTGCAACGAGGTTGTCGGATGTTTTTGTCATAGTTAGTGATCGATCGGAAGATGGGTCAATGGACCATTGCTAGATGACCATCCCATTTTGAGATATTTTTATGATGTCTTTCAGGAGCTACTAGGGTTACTACCGCCTCCACGGAGATAGATTTTGATATAGATCGGTTCTTTGAGAAGAGCCTATATCACGAGCACCTTATTGGATGACTACCCTTGAGCTCTACGAGCTCAAGTTACAACTTGAGGGACTTTTGGAGAAAGTCCTAATTCATCCTAGTGTATCCCATTGGGGTGCACCAGTGATCTTTGTAAAGAAGAAGGATAGATCCTTGTGGTTGTGTATTGATTACCACCAGCTGAACAAAGTAACAATCAAGAATCATTATCCCCTTCCATGCATTGATGATTTATTTGATCAAATGAAGGGAGCCACAAATTTCTCTAAGATAGACCTTAAGTCAAGCTACCATCAGTTGAGGATTTTGGAGGTGGACATTCATAAGACCACCTTCCGTATGAGATATGGCCACTATGAGTTCACAGTGGTACCTTTTGGTTTGACGAATGCCCCTGCAGTGTTTATGAGTTTGATGAATGGGGTATTTAGGACCTTCTTATATCGCTTTGTGCTCATCTTCCTTGATGACATTTTGATTTACTCACATACACGTGAGGAACATGAGGGGCACCTTCACCAGGTTCTTCATTGTCTTCGAGAGCAGCAAATTTTTACGAGAGCTTGGAGAACTGTGCATTCTTTCGAGAGAGGTGCAATATTTGGGTCATATCATTCTAGGGAAGGTATCACCATCGATCCTTCCAATATTAGAGTTATCATGGATTGGCCAAGCACCCACTACTGTGACTAAGGTGTGTAGCTTCATGGGATTAGCAAGTTACTATAGGAGATTTGTTTAGGACTTCTCTCATATTGCACACCCCATCACTTCCCTTTGGTGGAAAGGGAATAAGTTTGTTTGGTTAGAAAGGTTAAAGTAGGACTTCAGGAAAATGAAGGAATGTCTCACTATAGCACTTATTCTTGTAGTGTCAGATCCACGGGGTGATTTTTTCATATGCACAGATGCTTCTTTGGTAGGACTTGGAGGTGTTTTGATGTAAGAGGGAAGAGTGGTGGCTTTTGAGTCTCACAAACTCAAAGATTATGAGCTTAATTATCCGACTCGTGATCTTGAGCTACACGTAGTTGTGCACGCTTTGGTTTGATGGAGGCATTTTCTTCTTGGTCGAAGATTCACACTCAGGAAAATCACTTGAGTCTTCACCACCTCTTCACGCAGCTCAATCTCAACACTCTCATCAATGGCGTTGGATGGAGTTTCTTTGTGAATATGATATGGAGATAGAGCATTTAAAAGGGAAGGAGAATGTGGTTGCAGATGCTTTTAGAAGATGGAGGGATGTGGCTATGGCCACCTCAGCTAGCATAGATTTGTAGAGAGTAGTCTCTACAGTAGCTTCCTCATGATAGCTTCTATATTGCAGCAGCAGTAGAGATCGAGTCTCAGAGACCCATCGAGGGGAAGTTTGATGGTTTTTCTTTAGAGGAAGATGGTCTCCTCATGCATAAAGACCAGATTTATGTTCCCAGGGATGGAGGTTTGAGGTAGGACATCTTGGCAGAGGCACATCATGCACCCTATTTAGCCCATCTTAGGGTGAAGAAGATGCACACCACCTTGAGATAGTTGTATCATTGGAGAGGATTTCGTAGAGATGTGGCTCAGTTTATGTCACGTTGTTTATAGTGCCAGATAGTAAAGGTCAAGCATCAACATCTAGCTGACCTTATATATATTCATGATATACCAGAATGGAAGTGGGATACCATTTCCATGGACTTCATTGTTGGGCTACTCGATGTCGAGATACCACCATGACACCATCATGGTCACGGTGGATAAATTGAAAAAAGTGGCTCATTTTTCTCCATTAAAAACCACTTATACAGCTAGTCCAATGGTATGGGTATATCTCGACATGAGATTGTCATGTTGCACAGGATTCCACGGAATATCATTTGTGACCTAGATCCTTTGTATACTTCTCATTTTTGAACCACCATGTAGTATGCCCTCGGGATGAGGATCAACTTCAACACAACATATCACCCTAAGACAGATGGAAAACTGAGCGGGTGAATCAAATTTTAGAGGACATGCTTAGGATGTATGTGATGGATCATCAAGCAAGATGGGAGGAGTACTTGTACTTGGTGGAGTTTGCCTACAATAATAGTTTTCAGAGTTCTATAGGCATGGATCCTTTCTAGGCCTTGTATGGCAGAGAGTGCAGGACACCTCTTAGCTAGGATAGGTTAGAGGATAGGGTTTCTCTTGGACTAGCTTTGTTGCGCAGGACATGGAGCAAAGCATGTGGTTATGATCGAGGCAAGGATTACGGGGAGGCATAGGGTAGGCATAAGAAGAAGTATGCCGACCAGCATAGGACCGATCGTAGTTTTGATGTGGGCATGAAGGTGTTCCTTCATGTCAGGCCACATAAGAGCCCTATCCGTTATGGAAAAGGTTCTAAGTTAGCTCCTAGATTCATGGGTCCTTTTGAGATCTTAGAGCGTATCGGCCCTTTGGCCTACCATCTAGCATTTCCACCTAGCTTGTCTCATGTACATGATGTGTTTCATGTTTCAGTTCTTAGGAGATATGTTGCAGATCCTTCTCATGTGCTAGATTGGACATCATTGTAGGTGTAGGATCAGGGGTAGGTGATGGTGGAGCCTGTTCGCATTATAGATCACAAGACCCTGGGCCTTCGAGGTAGAGAGATTGATCAGGTCTGGGTGTAGTGGGATAGATATGATGAGACTACAACTACATGGGAGGATGCTACTTTGTTACGAGTTCAGTTCCCACATCTGTTCCAGTGACTTCTAGGAGGAAGTCGAGCCTAAGGGGAGGGGGATGTAGTGCCCACTTTCCTTCGATACCTTGTGATATTGATCCTGATACTACTAACTATATTATGGACATTGTTATAGTTTAATTTAGCATGATGTTAGATGTTAGATCATGGTTTATTGTGGACTTTGATTCAAATATGGTGCATGATGATTATTAGAGACATTTTAGATATTGATGTTGATATATTGTTTGACATGGTTACATTATAGATGTTGTTTGAACTTGTGATATTTGGATATTTTGAGTAGACCTAGAAAATGAGAATTGAATTAAAATTGGTAATAATATAGTTGTGGATGAAATTGTAATTGATATTGTTGATTGTCTTGATGTTTGTTGTGATTCACATATATGTCAATGATCTTGAAATTATATTTATATTCATTTAGATGTTCTAATATGGCCACGAGGCCGAAGGAGGTATTTGTATTTTACAGGTTTAAAATATCACAATAAAAATCAAGGGATTAGAGAAAAACCACATTGGAATTCTCGATGAATTCAAAAATGTCACGATGGCAACTTGTATTTTTGTTTGTGTTTGATTGTTTTAGGGATTCCCATATGGGGGATCACCTTTAAATGTGACCAAGGGTTATGTGTATTTATGTATTTGGTTCCTTTTTTGATGTTTGTATGTGTTTATTAAGTGATGTGTTTATCCCTTTTATTTAAATAAATTGTGGTATATAATGTGAGTAATCATATTGTTAAATTAAATTAATCAAATTAGGTCATAAGAAAGTAATAATTGGAGTGGTTGACTCTTGTATTAAATGTTTTTTTAAGATATGTAAGTAAAATTTGGAGTATGAAACACTTCATCTTCTTTGGAGTTCAAAATTGTCCTTGGAGACTGATTTTGGGAGGCTTTTTGGGACAAGTTAAACTTGTCCCATACCTCTTAAATTTTCATACCAACCATACCTATGGTTGGAGAGTTTAAATCTAGCCTTCATTATGTTTTTTTTTGTAAGTCAAGATGAATGTTTTAATTGCACTTCTTGCTTTAAATTAATTTCAGTCCTTTGGGGTATGGGCTTGATTTGAGTGTGTAAGTAAAACTGTCATATTATTCACCTACTTATTTAATGTGTCTTGGAGATTTAAGTTGACTCATGAGTTGGAGTTGAGGATGTGTGATGTGGCATCCCACTTGGATCCACCTCATCCTCTTCTCTTCCCTCTCTATATATTGGAATTCCTTAGATTGTTTTTGGGGTTGCTTCACTTTTGCATACTTTGTTTGGGGTGAATTATTTTGTTGTTTGGAGCTCTTTCTTTTAGAGAAAGTTTGTAGACTTTTTATAGGCCTATGTTTCATTGATCTTGGGTTGTTTTGTATTGGAAAGCTTGCTGGTTGGAACTTGGAACAAACTCCATTATGGAGAGGTAAGAGCTTGGCTCTTGAAATGCTCTTCTTTTAATTGTGCAAATGTTATTGTTGTGAATGTTTTGGCATGTGTGTGGGTTGTTTGGGTAGATGACATATGGATGGCGTAGGAGAAGACTATGGGGTATTTTATGGGAGGCATAAGTTTTGTAGGGAGGTATAAGTGTGGAGGGATTTGGGATCTGGGTTCCACCTTAAAAAGGAATAGCTTTCATTTCTTTACTCGTTATTGGGTGCCTAAGAGGTTGGGCGAGGCATAAGGAAATGCAAGGAATAAGGGGTTACTTGGGAGGCATAAGTGCATGTCAAGGGATCTGAAATGATATATATATATATATATATATATATATATATATATATATTGGTGGTTTTTTCTCAGGTGGTGATACCCATTTCCCCTTTGGGAGGCATAAGTAACATCCCCCATAGTTTCTTGATCCTTTGGCTTGCATGATGGATCCTGAGTTTTATGTATTATGTTTTAATATGGTTGTAAACTACATTTTCTCTTTGGACTGTGTTTTAATGTGAATTTTTCATGTGTGTTATGGAATCCTATTGTTTCCATGAGTTTAAACACATCTTCTATTGCATTGTGGTTGGGGCTTAGGGGTCAATGAAGAAGGATGGCTTCTCCTTGTCATTAGATGTCTTGGTTGTTTGGAGAGCATTGCCTTTCCCCATGTTCTGTTGTGATCAAATTTAAATAAATAACATGGAGGATCTCCATGTTGTTGTTCTGGAACTAAGAAAGAAGATAGAGTTTGGAAGTCCTTTGTGAGACTTATTTTTGTAGGCCTTTTCCCACTTCAAGTGGATGACTTGTAATATTATTTGTATTGGATAGTTATTCTATTTTGGAAATGAAATCCTATGTTTAAATGAGAAAGAGATATGCACTGAAATCTATACTTGTGTAAAGAGACGTGAAAGTGCATTTGAATGAAAGGAAAAGAGAAAGAGTGGTAATTTGTAAAGTTGTATGTGATAAATATAAATAGAATTTGTATTCTTTTCCACAAATGGAGTTATTGCTATGTAAAATCTTTGTTGAAATATGTTGAGGAATTTCTATTTGAAAGAGAGAAACACTTATGAAGAAGATATATTACTTTATTTTTGTTAAAATGCATGATTTGAAAAATAGAAGCTGCATTCTTGTTTTTACATTTTGATTGAAGGAAATATAACTAGTTAAAACTAGCATGAAATGTAATCAACGTTTGTATAGTATGGAAAAAGAAATAGATTAATCTCTGGTTGTGAAATGTATAAACTTCATTTTTATTTCACTATAAACTTTGCAAATTTTTATCAAAAGATACATAAAAACCTGTAAAACTATGGAAAACAATTGAAACACTAAGACAATCTAAGAAAGATCAAAACGAGCCCAAACAAACTAAAATACTTATGAAAATTTTATAGAACCTTTCAAATCGGGTTCAAACAAAAACTTAGACTTTTTTTGTATAAAAATTGGTAATTTTGGAATTGCTAATCAATCAAACCTTTTTAAACTTGAAATCCATCCTAAAATCTTCCAAGTAAAATCCTCCATGCCTATTGGGCATGTTGAGAAAGAGTTAATGGCAAATTTGAACAAAATTTATAAGTTTAAAAAGACTAGTTCACTTTTTAAGTGATAGAAAAATGTTTTCTTAAAAATTATCAATCAAAATTCATCAAATTAAAATCATAAGTTTCCTATGCAAATAGTACTTTGAGAGCTTTCCAAAAAGTCCTCATTTGCCAAAAATGGAGCTCCCAGTCAAAAGTTATGGCCTTCTGAAGTTTTACTTCATCTTGGCTTCAAAATCTAACTGTCAAATTTAAATAAAATATTCTTGGGTGGACCCATGGGCTAAATATTTTATTTTACACTTTTTTCCCAAAAGCGCTTAAGGCATAAAGTTCCCCACCACTCTGCTGACCCACAAACCTTCTGATTGGTCAAAATAAGCTAAGTTAAAAAAAAAAAAAATTGGGAAAAATTTCTAGGTTTTCCCCACTTTCCCGTAGGCCCGCAACCAATCGGGTGCTGCCACATGGCTTAACGAGGCTCCATCGGAGGCACAGAATTCCTTCTAACCTTAACACTTTAAAAATATTTTTGGAAATTTTTGTAAAGTTTCTCCACCTCCCTGTTGGCCCTGACCAATCAAGATATTGCCACATGGCTTCACGAGGCATCGAGAGAGCAGATCCCTTTCTTACTTAACGAATCAAAAAAAATTTGGGATAAAATTCTTAAGTTTCCCCGCCAACTCGCTGACCCACAACTAATGAATGATTGACACGTGGAATTCTTGGGCATCGGTGGAGGCGCGGGTGATTCTTAACCTTAATGCATTTAGGGAAAAAGTCAAATTTTCTAAGTTTGCTCTACCGGCCCACTTCCCGCTTGGAAAACTAGGAATGACACGTGGCATCTCTATGCACCGGCAGAGGAGCGGGTAATTTTGAACCCTTTCACCCTTTCAAAAAAAATATAAGGAAAAAAGTCAATTTTGCCTCCGACGTCCCGCTTTTCTACCTAGGCTAGAAATTTGGACACATGTCCCTTGCGGACCTCAAACTTAAATTTCCTCTTAGGGCACGAAGTCCCACCATGGGCTCGCATGGACGTGGGTGAATTTTACTATTTTTCCAAAAGTTCAATAATCCAAACTACCTTCCTAACCCCGCCAACCCAAATCCCTTTTTGGGAAAAATTTATTCTCAGAGACAAAGCAGTCGCCTCGCCTTTGGGGAAAATTTTCTTCCCATTGGCCCGCCGACCCATAACTTGAGTTTTATTGGGATTTAGAAGGAATTCTTTATATCACTGGAAAGGTAGAAAACTTCATATCTAATATGAATGTTTTAGAAGTTTTCAAGTGCATTAATTTTGAAAAATCTAGGTTAAATCCCTTAATCCTGTCGGGAGTGGGAGAGTGAGAAATTACCCTCTTAATCTTAATAACTATTCTAACCCTTAGTTTTGACCCTATAAATTGAATAATTGTTGTAATGGTAAATCATGAGCTAATATTTTTATTCAGCCTCAAAACCTTGCTTGTGGTAGCTATTGTTTTGTAACCTGGTAGCAAACACTTTAAAAAAATATTATCCCATAATTTTTCTGACTTATCCTAGGTTTTTCTTGGGTCTCAAGTGGGTTGTTTTAGCAGGCATTACAAGTGTGATTAATTAGAAACTTTAGTGTTTAATTGAGTTTTTAAATTTGAGCCTTCGTGTTAGAGTCTCAGAGATTATGTGAAAACGTGTTGATCTAGGCCTCTATTGAAGCATACCATTCTAGTTAAAGGAATGTCTTGACTATTCTGGAGCTTTCTATTGTGAAGCTATTCATTATTGTGAAGTCCCTCTGAAGATCTAGTATAATCAACTTTATTCTACTTCATCTCCCACAAAAATCATTCAAAACCCATTAATCCACCCTGAACTACCCCTATTTCCTTGTGTATCAACAAAGGAACAAAATCTACTTGTAAAAATATGTAGAACAATCAAGATCTCTTAATGTCTTTAGTAACCTTTTCCTTGTATTGAAATTATCTCCATAATCTGGAAGTGACAACTCGTGAGAGTCAGATTTGGTGTGTTAATCATATTTACCCAAGGGTTTCTTTATAAAATTTATGCAAAAGAAAGGTATATATATCTCCTTCAATAATAGAGGTTACAAAATAGGTTCTCTTACCTTGGTTGAAAGGAACAACCTAAAATAGTTAGGATAAGATCAAATCTTTTTAAGGTGCTACCCACTTCTTCAAGTCCCAAGTGCTAATAAGTTAGATAAATTACTTCCCCGGCTACAAAATGACATACAAAGTCATTTATCTACGCTTTTGAGTGTCTGTCAAATCCATGATGCTGTTAGGTTTGTGAAGAAGAGTAAATCCGGTACCAAAATTGCCATGAGTTGAATTCAGTTTTTCATTGCAATGTAATTGAGGCTCGAGGGCTAGTGAGGAGGATGGATTCTCCTCCTCATTGGAATTCTTGGTTGGGTGGAGAGTGTTTCCTCTCCCCATTTTAGTTGTGATCATTAAATCTTGGATAAGATCTCTTGTTGGTGATGTGAAGTATGGAGTAATCATTGGTGTCCTCAAGAAATCATACCTTGTGAGAATCCTGTTTGTTATTCCCACTTACGGTGGAAGACTTGTAATATTGTATTCCTTTTAGCTTTCATTCTTGTAAGTTTTCCCACTTTAAGTGGAAGATATTGTATTAATAATTGTGAAAAAGATTTTTGATTATTGGACATTAAAGTTGTATTGTATGTGAAAAGGGAAAGAAAGAATTGTTTTTGTAAAGCTAGTCTTGTTGTAATGAAAAAATAAGTTTAAAAAGGAAATATCCTATTCCCATTGTAGTTGAATATTTTCTCATATAATGTGTAGCTCTCATTTGAAAGTTAGTAGTTCTCATTTTAAAACTTATTGAAAACCTTGTTATGGATGTTGTGAGAATGGTTGAAATTTGTAGTTTGAAAGAGGAAAGAAATAGTTACTTCTATTGTATTCCATGAAATTTATAAAGTAGTGAAAGAGTTATATTTGTTCATTCTCTTATAGTGGTTGAAATAAATTTTAAACTTATTCAAGTAGATGGAAAGAATCCAAATTTTAATTGTTATCTACTTGGTCAATAAAATAGTTAAATTCCTAAATCTAGTGGAGAAAAAAATTACCCATTTGCAACTTAGGCTTTAGCCTCTTGGAATGTGTAAAATTATTATTAAGTCATTGTAAAATTACTTATAAAACCATGTAAGCCAATATTATAACAAGTGAAATTTTTCTTGCCGTATAAGACCCTTATTAAAATACTAGCAAATAAGGAAAACAAAAAAAATAATTTTAAGTGTAAGTTTTAGACTTGTTAATGCCATCAATAACATAGCTATTATTGCTATTGACAATATTACTACTATTCAAAATATTATTATTATAACAATAATAATATTAATATTATTATATACATTACTATTATTATAATATTATTATTATAAAATATAATAATAATAGTGAAATACTTATTATTATTATTATTATGTGTGTGTGTGTGTGTGTGTGTGTGTGTACTATATAATAATCAATTATTAAAGTAACCAAACAAAACAAAAAGGAAATCACAATTTTAAGAGCCTTAAAGGTTTCGGCTTAGTTTGGAATGAGGAAAGGGGTTTGGGCTAACTAGATCTCTGTGCATTTTGTTTTTATTAAGCGGCTGTACTCTGTACTCTTCTTTAGCTACGGCCGACTTCTTTTAAATCAAGAATGAAAATGTGTGTGTGTGTGTGTGTGTGTGTGTGTGTGTGTGTGTGTGTGTGTGTGTGTGTATTTAAATGACGGCTAACTAGATCTCTACGTGTTTTGTTTTTATTAACCGACTTGTACTCTTCTTTAGTTACGTCAACTTCTTTTAAATCAAGAATATATATATATATATATATATATATATTATACATATATAAATAAGAAAATATGAATTAATATATATATATATATATATATATAAATATATAAAACCCACAAATCCATTTGGGCAAATCCCAAATCCAATAAAAATGAGCTAAATAAAATGTATAAATACATTTAAAACCCTAATGAGGGTACAAAAAATAAGAAAAAAATAATAATAGAGCATGTTCATCCCTCCCAAGAGCTTAAAGGGCCTCCAATGGCTTCTCTTCCTCCTCCAACAACCTGCAAAACAAAAGAGAAACAATGAATCAAATGAAAGAGAGAGTAGTTTTCTTAAGCATGCCTTAGGTTAGTTGCCCTTTTTCCTCATCAAGGTTCTAAATTGAATCCATCCAAGGGATGAGATTCATCCCTACAAAAAGTAGGTGGAGAGTGGGTGAGTGGAAATTGCCTTTTTAATTTAAATGTTTTAATTTCAAATACATGGGTTGACTTTTTAAGGGGTCACTTTATGGGGTAGGGGTATGTTATTAATTTTAACCCCATGTCAAATGGGGACCTTGTCAATTGTTATTAAACCTTGTGGGATTAATTAATTTTTAGTATTTATTTATATTGACCCTTTTACCCTTGAGATTTAAATGTGGAAATTTTAACTATAGTGAATTAAATTGTTATTAAAATAATACTTAGAGGAAATTAACCATGCTTAGTCAAATTAAATGTATTAAAGTTTAAATGTGCGTTTTCAACATTTTGTTATAAAGGAAAAAAATATTATTAAATTTAAATGACTTAGAAACATCAACGTGGCAACTATTTTTTCGAAACCTTTTTGTGGGACGTTTTTTATTTTATATTATTCCATAATTTTTTCTAGATAACCCTAGGTTTTTCTTGGGTCTCGTGCAGGCATATTTTAGTGGGCGTTACACTGGTGTTTTTATTTCACAAACAAGGTATACTATGATGTTTTGAAAATATTCAACATGTTGAATTACAAGTTAGCACCAACACTTGTTGCACTAGGTTTGAAGTTAAGAAAAGATGGCAACGGATCATTTGTAGATCCAACATTGTTCAAAAGATTAGTTACAAGTCTCATGTATTTGATGGCCACAAGGCTAGATATTATGTATCATGTGAGTGTTATCTAAAGTTCATAGAATCTACAAAATATTCACATTGGCAAGATGAATTTTTTTTTTTAGGTATGTGTGTGGAACTAAGAATCATACAATTTTGTATTCAACATTAGATGAATTCAAACTCATAGTTTACATCGATAAAGTGACAATGCTTGGAAGTATTGATGACAGAAAGAGCACATCCAACTATGCTTTTCACTTTGGAACATGTGTAGTTTCATGGGCATTGAAGAAGTAGCCCATAGTCACACTATCTTCAGCAAAAGCAAAGTATGTAGCAACAACAAGAGTAGCATGTCAAGTTGTTGGATGAGAAGAGTGTTGAAAGATTTGAGGCAGAATCAAGAGGATGCTACATATATTTTTGTGACAACAATTCAACAATAGCATTGTCCAAAAATCATGTTTTTCACAAGAGGAGCAAGCACATAGACATGAGGTATCACTTCATTAGGGAGTTGGTTAACAACAAGGAAATTTGTCTTGAATTTTGCATATCTCGAAGATTAGTTTGCTAATATTTTTACGAAAGCTTTGGGAAATAAAGTTTTTGAGTATTTGATAAGTTTGAGAGTTTATGATCAAAAATATGTCAGATCTGGAAGTGCACACTCACTCAGAAAAATAAAAGCTTGAATGTCAAATATAAGGGGGAGTGTTAGAAAAAAGAGTAATTTTGCCCCTAGAAAAGCAATAAACAGTTTGCTTTTTGCATGCTTTTATTTTTGAGTTTAGTTTTAGATGTTCTTAAGTTTAGGAAAAGCTAATAAAGAAAATAAATCAAAAGCTTTGTACTACACAAAACATGTGTTTTTTAGCTCTATTTCTATGAGTTGAGTATTTTATTGTTAGATGAAGCCATCTAAATTTATTAGAGTCAATTGTAAGTGTTTTGATATATCAAACACATTGATAGAGATTCTATTAAGCCAAAACTCGGAACTAAAAGAAGAAATATATGAACAAAAGTGCTAATCCGAGTTTGCAATAATATGTTTTATTTGCAATTCTTTATTTTATTTTTGTTAGTTGTTAGTTTATGTGCCTAATTTCTACATTTTTTCCTAACCTTTGGAGGTAATTATTCCAAAAGAGATGAGAGTTTCACCATGATAGAGGGTAGAATAGGTGGTAATAAGCTCAGCAAGAAGACACTTCTTGAAATATCAAAAAGTGCTCGGTTTGCTTTGAAGGCCTAGTAGCTCCAACCTATGTCTACAATTAGGTAGGTAACCTTATCTCCTCCTCCCCGCATCTCCTCAATCAGTTTATATAGTAATGGCCTCGACGCGTCGTCTCCAATGAATTTTCCAGCCAGTAAATAGGTTTCTACTTTCATGAGTATTTAAACCATCGAGAGATTGAAACCAACCGGATTCCAATTGCTTGGTCCTCTCTCACTAAGCCCAACTCCTGGTTGTTATCATTTATAGCTATGCGTTGGTGATGATACTCTGTATTCACAAATGTAACTACAAATCCCTCCTCCACTACAAGTTTCTTCGCAATCGCATCATAGGATTTATATGGTCTTGTGCATGAAAAGGAACCATAAAAGCATGATGCTTCTTGTTTAAACTACGCCCCATTATTAATCAAGAAAAAATGAATCGCCCTGGAAAAATGAATTGCTAAAAAAACTAGAAGAAAGAATAAAAATAGGGAGGGATGATTATGGCATATATGTGTATGATGATTGCAGGCTTAGTAGCATAAACAAGAAGAATCCTCGTAAACATCTCAAGTCGGGCGTTAAATAGTAAAACAAAAAGAAAGCCCAAGCGATTTGACATAATAGAGTGTTGTTTTGTTCAATTAAAATACCTATTATAAAGGCTCAAATCACTTAAAAGATACGAACTATAAAACTCCAATTATAAAAATACAAATGATGGTTGAGACCAATTCCAGACGTGACTACAAAAGACTCGCAAATATTCTATACATGAAGCATATATGTCTTTATAATGATTGCATTAAGAAGCCTCGTAATTTGTAAACATCTCAAGTTGGGAATTACATTAACATAAAAAAAAAAGAAAGCCCAAGCGATATGTCTTAGTTTTGTTTTGTGTGAAAAATTTATTACGATTCCTGATTATTAACCTCCTATCTTGTAAGATTATTTGATCAACAAATATTGGAAAATAACACAACTGTAACTTCACAAATACAAACACATAAGAAATACCCAACAAGGTGAACACAATATTTTCAAACAATTGTCCCTGGAAAAACCCCGTAGGGAAAACCAGTACTACAGATGAGAAATATATTAAACTTCAGCAAATCAAGAGATACAAATACTGCTTGCCTCTTACTTGGCAGAGCTTCGAAAATCTCCTAATCCTCCTGCTGATATTCCTCCATTGCTATCTCCAACGCTATCACTGTGCCCTTGCTAACACTTTAAGACTACTTGATAACACCGCAAGTTTCTCTCAAAACTTCCTTATTATCAAATGACCCCAATGACCCCCTTATATACTACTCTCGTTGAAAATCAACGGCCGAGATTAATACAAATGAATGGCTGAGATTAAGACAACTCAATAACCATAACAACCTTGGTTATGAGGTGTCACCTAAAAGGAGTCAATATTAGATAACAATTGTTCTTATCCTAACAATATTTGTTTGACAAAAACAACTATTTCTCTAAATTCTAGGCTGTCCAAACTACCCATAACAAATGGATGAGGACAAACAACTGTCCAAGCTACTAACTACTAAGATTAACACTCCCTCTTAGCGAGGAAGTTGTTCTGCATGACACCCAACATCTCTCTGAAGAAGATGAATTTTGCCTTCCCCAATGCCTTTGTCAGAATGTCTGCTACCTGCTGATCTGTAGGTACAAATTGTAGCTTAACAACCCTGCTACTGTACACAATCTCTGATGAAGTGATACTTGATGTCTATATGTTTTGACCTATCATGAAACACTGGATTCTCAGTCAACTTGATGCAACTCTGATTGTCGCAATGTATCACCATAGTCTCAACCTTCTGACCAAACAAAGCTACTAGCAACTTCCAAAGCCATATAGCTTCACATGTTGCCATGCTAGCTGCTATGTACTCTGACTCTGCTGAACTTAGAGCCACAGACTTCTGCTTCCTGCTGAACCAAGATACAACTCCTGATCCCAGACTGAAACAACACCCTGAAGTGCTCCTCTTGTCCGTTGTACTACCTACCCAATCTGTAGCATTAGTATAGGCCATCAACTCCGATTCCTTCACCTCAAGCATATCTAATTCCATACTCGATTGTACCTCGCAAATAACGCAACACATGCTTTTCCGCAGTCCAATGCACTCTCTTTGGCTCAACCATGTGACTAAGAGAGTTAAGCGCAAAAGCTATATCTCGGCCTGGTATTGACCAAAAGTCTCCTCGTAGTCTATTCCCTCTTTCTGAGAGAACCCCTTTGCCACGAACCTTGCCTTATATTTCTCGATGCTACCATCTACACCGTGCTTGATCTTATAGATCCAGCGTGATCCAACCACTGCCCTATCTGTTGGTCTAGGCACTACCTCCCACACATCATTCTACATAATTGAAGTATACTCCTCAACCATTGCTTCTTGCCACACTTGATGTTGTGCAGCCTCTTGATAGCTAGAAGGTTCACTATCTACCAACTTACTAACTAATGCAACATAGTCATCATACCTGGCTAGTGGTTTCCGTTGTCTATCACTCCTCCTAGGAGTACCCACTAACTCCTGAGTATTCTTCTGTGTCTGTTGAACCTCACGGTTCTTGCTGCCAACTGTAGAGGATGAAATATCAACCTCCATGTCTTCTTGATGCATCTCTTCTTGCACCTGTTGCTCCATACTTTGAAAACTCTCTCCTCCTGAGTCTATGCTTGTACTAGTAACTGTACTCGAGCTTTGCTGCCCTTGACTCGATTGAGTGATCCTTGGAGCTTTTGTTGGGCTTTCATTCGATCATCTACTAGCAAATCTCTAGACCTTCTAAATGCCTTGTCCTCCATGAACTTGACATCACGTCGAACAATAATCCTCCTGGTCCCCGGAATGAATATCCGATATGCCTTAGAGGTTTCACTGTACCCCACAAAGTACCCTCTCTCTGCAGTCTGATCTAACTTGGTACGTGTATCCTTAGGAATGTGACAATATGCCAAACTCCCAAAGATCCTAAAGTGACTGACATCTGGCTTCTTCCCAATGAATGCTTCCTCTGGTGTCATCTTCCCTAGTACCTTATGTGGAACTCTATTCTGTATATACTACTGTATTGCATGCCTCGCCTTACAGATAATGGGGTAAATCTTGGTCATGCAACATAGCCCTTGATGCCTCCGTTATAGACCAATTCTTCCTCTCGAGAGAAGAACTCCATACATCTGTCATGGATTGTAAGGAATAGTCCACTCTCTCTTGATTCCTTCTCTCGGTATAGAACTCCTTAAACTCATTGCTTTTGTACTGCGCCTCCATTGTCTAACCAAAGAACTTTTATCTTCCTTCCTGTCGATTCTCCACAAAAAGCTTTGAACTCTTGGAAGTGACTGAAAACCTCATCCTTGGTCTTCAAGAAGTATATCCATGTCTTCCTGAGAAATCATCAATAAAAGTAACAAAGTACTCATACCCTCGAGAGACTTCATCGACATTGGTCCACATACATCTAAATGTACTAGATCAAGAACGCCCTTGGATCTCTGGTGTCACTCCTTGGAAAAGATGCTTTAGCAAACTTCCCCAACATGCATCCCTTACATACATCATCGTGCTCTGTGCTCACCTCAGGAACACATCATCACTGTCTCATGAAGTAATTTAAGGGCTCCATGATGGATATGGCCCATCCTTCTATGCCATAGCTCTCCCTGATCTCTAAGATTATTGTTGCTCATGAGTGCCTTAGGAATGTCAAACTGCAGCCTATAAAGCCGGCCGCTCCTAACTCCAATAGCTATGGGTGATTTCCAATCCTTGTGCTTGATCAACACATGTGTCCCTCTAAAGAGTACATTGTACCCTTTGTCTTGAAGGACAGATACAGAAATCAAATTCATCCCTAAGCCTGGAACATGCAACATATCATGAAAGGGAATCATCTTACCACTCTCCCTCTGAAACTGAACAGTCCCTTTCCCAACTGAGTTGAGTTTGGACATGTTCCCCATAGAGATCTGGATTCTGGTGCTCTCTTCCTTATAACTGGAGAAGTATTCTCTAACTCTGTCATATGATATGACACGCCACTATCTATGTACCAAACACTGTGAGGTTGAGCTAACCAAACATGCTATGAGTGCAAACGCATCTTCCATTCTACTAGAGAGCTCATATGTACTTCTTTGAAGCCGCATGACTTGCTTCTTGCCTTTATTTTCATTCTTCTTCCTTTCTGGACAATCGCTGACATAGTGGCCAAACTCGTGACAGCCATAGCACTTGATCTTCAAAGAATCTTTCTTCTTCTTTTCACCTTATGAATTTGAACCTTTACTAGACCCCTTCTTTGCTTTCCCTTTACCCGCTAGGGCAACATTTTCCTGTTCCACCTCACTTTTCGACTTTCGACTCTTATTGTTGGCTCCATTGATAAGACTTATACTAAGCTCCTCCCGAGTGAAATCGCTCCATAGTCGATCCCAACTCGGTAAGGTGTCTCGTCCATTGATGACTTGAACAAAGACATCCCACTGCTTAGTAAACCCATTTAGGGCTATTCTCACTAGCTCGTCATCACTTGGTTTGTCTCCGCTGCCAATTCATCCTTGACAAGTCTAAGTTTGGTGAGGTAACTTATGACGTCTTCTCCTTATTCATCTAGGTATTCCTCAACTTTTCTCTGAGAATCAACTTCCGGTTAGTGGTAGCATTCAGGTACATGATTCATAATGGCATCCCACATCGTCTTCGCTGTATCTAACTCTGTAATATGTGGAACAATATGATCCTTGACACCATCAAGAATCATCCTCCTTGCCTTGGCATCTTCCTTCTTATATGCTAAGAGTTGTGTTGCATCTGTAGGTACAGGTACAACAGTGGTCACATATTCCTTGATACCATTCTCTTCCAGCAATAGAGAAATTTTGGCTTTCCAGACACCAAAATTCGAGGCTCCATCCAATCTATCCTGATCTCTTAAACCTGCTGAGGCCATCTTAAAGGAAAATAATAATAATAATTTTGAAGAGGTTAAACTGGGTTTTATAAACCCTCACTTTCTTTCACCTAGGGTAAATCTCTTCTACCCGAACTTAGCTCTGATACCATGTGAAAAATCTATTACGATTCTGATTATTAACCTCCTATCTTGTAAGATTATTTGATCAACAAATATTGGAAAATAACACAACAGTAACTTCACAAATACAAACACATAAGAAATACCCAACAAGGTGAACACAATATTTTCGGATAATTGTCCCTGGAAAAACCCCGTAGGGAAAACCAGTACTACAGATGAGAAATATATTAAACTTCAAAGCAAATCAAGAGATACAAATACGCTTGCCTCTCTCTTGCGCAGAGCTCGAAAATCTCCTAATCCTCCTGCCGATATTCCTCCACTGTTATCTCCAACACCACCACTGCGCCCTTGCTAACACGCAAGACTACTTGATAACACCGCAAGTTTCTCTCAAAACTTCCTTATTACAAATGACCCCAATGACCCCCTTATATACTACTCTCGTTGAAAATCAACGGCCGAGATTAATACAAATGAATGGCTGAGATTAAGACAACTCAATAAGCATAACAACCTTGGTTATGAGGTGTCACCTAAAAAGAGTCAATATTAGATAACAATTGTTCTTATCCTAACAATATTTGTTTGACAAAAACAACTATTTCTCTAAATTCTAGGTTGTCCAAACTACCCATAACAAATGGATGAGGACAAACAGTTGTCCAAGCTACTAACTACTAAGATTAACATTTTGTTCACCGGAATGAGCGTTTAACGTGCCTAATGATTGAGGTTTGTTAATCGTCACTTATAGTTTGAATCATTGAAAAATAATGGTTTCAACTTCACTACCATCCTTTATTATGTTTAATAAGTGTTTCTTACGGACATGTTTTGTTTGGACAGTTTACTTATAAAGTTAATTATCAGTTAACTTGATATTTTTAGATCCATGCCAATAATTGTTTACAAATGTAGTATATTATCAATTTGTGCTTTAATGAAATAAATGAGTTTTTTAATTTTGTTATAAATTATGACGTAATAACATTATATGAAATAATGAAATTTCAGTGCAAGAAAGCGGAGACGGAGATGAGTCAGAGGAATTTTGAAATCTACGACGGGCGGGAAAGATTACAAGGATCGAATCCCCGCTTCTCCACTATAATGTGGGATGCGTAGAGAGACAGATGGCACTATATCGTCGGCGGATCGTGTTGTTGGAGGTAAACAGGGTCTATCCTCACCACTCATTCCCACCTGATACTGAAAAAAGTACGAAATTTTTTTAGAGAGGAGGTTTTTGGGGATCATTGCAATATTGAAGCTATTAGATATTGAAAATGGCGACACAGAGGAAACCCTGACATACTGGCCATGGCTAATGAATCTTTCCATTTCCATGTTTTCGTAAAAGATGATCTCCTACGGGTTCTACAGGAAGGTCCGTGGTTCTTTGGCAAGACTGTCCTGAATCTCGTTAAATGGACTCGTGGAAGCTTTCTTGGCAATCCCTTGCCGAGTGCTTTCCCTGTCTGGGTGAGACTGCCCGCTTTGCCTCTTAAGTTTTGTGTGCCTGATGCATTCGTTTTATATCTTAAAGAAAAATCTTAAAATAGCTAGCAACTACAATTGTTCGGGCTTAAGTTTACAAGAACAGGGAAGTAAGATCATTGGAAACTAATTTTATGTTGTTTTGAAGTAAAATATGGAGCTCATTATAATAAGAATACCGATCACTTTTAAACAATTTATATTATGATGTATTTGTT
This sequence comes from Taxus wallichiana var. yunnanensis, assembly GCA_018340775.1. Classification (NCBI taxonomy): domain Eukaryota; kingdom Viridiplantae; phylum Streptophyta; class Pinopsida; order Cupressales; family Taxaceae; genus Taxus; species Taxus wallichiana. The sequence goes on along the minus strand of CM031237.1, from coordinate 730,520,394 downwards.
TTAATAACAGACTTTAAATTTTCAAGGTATAAATAATTGCATCCTAAAAAAGCAGCAGACCACATTAGACCATCTTCATTAAAAACTGTATATTTAATAATATACATGATATACACACAAGTTCCAAGGAAAATCCTAATATATAAAGATAAAAATAGTTTTAATTGTTTGCGTAAATATTACATTCCAAGTAACTACGAAGATTTTAGTATTAATGAGAAATCAAGGACATAATTTTACTAAATGAATTTAACAAAATAACACTTCATATAAAAATAAGTATCACAATTTATAGATACCTTCGAGAGCTAGCCTTCAACTAATTTTGAATCAGCACATATACTTAAGTTAGAATGTCAAGCCAATTGCAAATATGGTGTAATTTATTCAACATTAAACATAATATAAGATGGCTTGAATAAAATATATGGCAATTTTGTTTGACCATTGAAATGCTTCATTCCTGAGAAAGAAAGAAAGAAAAGTATCCTCACATGTTGCAAATATGGTGTAATTTATTCAACATTAAACTTAATATAAGATGGCTTGAATAAAATATATGGGAATTTTGTTTTATCCGTTAAAATGCTTCATCCCCGAGAAAGAAATAAAAGTATCCTCGCTTGTCCTTGATGTTGTTATGTTACTTACTTCTTCTTGTGATTTCTCCTATCTCCGTAGCGAAGGAATATGTTGTAGATGTAGATGACGTACTAGAATGGAGAATAAAAATATCGATCTCTTTGAACAAGTAATCGCTATCCAATTTTCTCCCCAGGAGAAATTCGATGAACACGACCTTGCATGTTGTAAAAATGTGGTTGATTCGGTCATAGAAGCTTGCATTTCGAGGTTGGTCCAAAAGGTTGAAGCAGGCCCGAGTAAGTTGCAGAGATTTTAGAGAATCAAGAAGTTCGAAGTCTAAAATTTTAGACTTGAAGATGGAGTTTTTTTGGAGTTTCGACGGCCAAACGGATAAAAGATGAGCAAAATCTCCAAAATATCGAAGTATGAAAGTCCAAAATTTCAGACTTTTGGGTGTAAGAATTTCGAGAAAAGAATTGCGAGTTAGAAAAAAGCAAGAAAAATCCGAAATTTGAAATTTAAAGTTTGAAATTTCAGAATTTCAAATTTGAGTTTCGGAGATCTCGGAGCACGAGGTAGAACTCAATTCCAAAAGAAAAACATCCAAATTCCGAAAGTCGATTTTTCAGTTTTTGGGTTTCGGAGATGCGTATTCGGAGTTTCAGAGTCTTTGGTGACAAAACAAGAAAAGTGACAAAAATGTCTCAAATCTTGAAATTTGAAACCCAAAGAAAGGTTTCTAATTTTGAAAAGACAACTTCATTTCAAGGTCAACATGGTGGTACTTTCAGAGTTTCAAAGTTTTGGGTTTAGAGTTTGAAGTTTGGAGCCTGAAACATTAAAAATACAACAAAACCTTTGAAATTCTGAATTCTAAAAGTTTGAAATTTTGGACTTTCGAGGGTTTCGGAGTTTTGGAACTCTTGCGGGTTTTTAACGGTGAACAATAACTCAACCTTCAAAGTTGAAATGTCTGAAAGTCTAAATTTTTGGATTTCAAAGGTTGCATGCATTTTAGATTTAAAAAAGGATAGAATAATGACCCAAAGACCTTTAGATGGACATAACGTTTTTCTTGGGAGCTCAGATTTACACAAGAAAGGACTTTTTGGAAAGCTTATAGTCTCCTCTACACAATCTACGATTTAAGTGAGACTAAGTTATTCAAAATGAAGAAATGTAAGCTGCCATTTTTTAGGATGTTACACATTTCTCACCTACCAAAATAATGAAGTCATGGGCTTCCTTCCTTGCCCAATAAGGAATAGTACATGGAGGCATGGGTTTTGGAGTGGAACCCATCATTGTGGAAGGGGAATTCAATGATTTTTTTTGTGGTTGAAGCAAGAATTCAAATTCTTGTCTACCCTTTTCTCTCATTCTTGATATATACCGCAAGGAGGGGGAATGTTTCTAGTGTTGGACAATTTTTCTTTGCACCCTCCCTTCTTCTCTGGTCTGTATGTTGATTTGTGGAGTTGAAACCTCGCATCTAAGATGTAAAAGCAATATTTTATCTTGGCTATATTAATGGACTGTATCAAACTTTTGGAGTAGTAAAAATAAGTCTGTGGATGATTTCAACCCTCTCTTATGTTCATTGCATATTCTTGATCTCTCATTGTAATTTTGGTTATCTGTGCATGGTTATCATATTACATTTTTAATGGTTTGTGTTTAATGGAAAATCAAGTGTTCAGCATTCCTTTGGTGCATCACCTTTCTTAGTTTAGGTTTATTTTCTTGCATCTTCTTAACCTTGTCTCTTTGGCAAGTTAGAGTAGGTTTTAGAGTATATCCTCTACAATTTATATGTGTGCATCAGAACAAAGGAATAGGAACCGACCTTCATCTAGAGAGCTTTCCCGATCGTAAAGTCCCACACTTTGGGAAAATCTCCATGTTATGAAATCACACTAAGAGTTTCAACCCATCGAGTTGCAGACATTCAAGGGTGCTGTGATTACACATCAACAATAAAAAATGTGCAAAATGTTTTCTCAATATGGAATTCTTAATTTTTAAATTGTATACCTCCTTAAAAGGATTTTGTAACTTGAATTAAGAGGATAAAAATGAGAAAGAAAGAATCAAATTTTATTTCAAATGGAGTTTCAATGAGATTTCTTTAAACATAATGTTTTTAGTTTTAATTTAGTTGTATTTTTCAAAACAATTCAAGCAAAAAACTAGTTCGGATGTGATACAACAATTGGTTGTGTTTGAACCAATGTGGCGAGCATGAAATCACACATTCAATGATTTCAATTTCAATAGTTGTATAAATGAACCTGCAGTTTGTTTCAACATCTAATACCGTTATGTTAGATAACCATCTACACTATCATAATTAGAAAAGATGAGGCCAATAACTCTTGAAATTATAGTTACGATAGATTTAACAACTAGAAGTCTTAGAGGTTTAGTATAGTCATATTGATGATGGATCACGTAAAATGAACTTGAAATATATGTAGAAAAAATTGTGTGCACAATTTTTATTCAATTTTTTAATTTAACCTAAAGGTTACTTCTCAAGTCCAAGTGCACCACTTGATGCAGTTTCAATAAATATTTGATTTATGTTGAAAATGTTCAAACATTAAGATAGGAATCCTAAGCATCCGAGGGTGTTGTCACTGACCTTGAAAATGAAATATCTATGACATAAAATCATAATGAATAGATAATTCAAATGAAATCCTTAAAATAAAAAGTCTTGGATTGAGATACATGATACCCTCTTCATAGAAAAGGCAATTATTTTTATTCAATCATTATTTATGAATCTTATATTGTAGATTGACATTAGTATTTGGAGTTCAATTTTTTTAAATTAAATATTTTATATTTGTTTGTTTAAAATATATGTACTAATTTGTACTTACTATATTATATTTTAGAACCCTTAATAAATTTGGAATTACGATTTTAAAGCAATAATAAAAGTTTAATAAAACAAAAATAAATATCTTAATGATAAATAGTTGAAGGCATGCAAAATAATAATCCATCCTTTTAACAACTTGACGCTTCAAAATATCTAGTTGTGAGCAAAAATAATAAACAATGCTAAGTAACATTTTTATTCCAAATTTAAATCCTAAATCTTTTAATGATAAAGTCGTGAATTAATTTACCCACAACTAAATAGGTCCTCCCCATATATATATAATCAATTAATATTCCAAGTTTTTAAATGTTTCTAATTATTTGAATTAATGTATGGTTATTGAAAATATATATTAGGGACACATTATTATTGAAAAACTCATAATATAGACATTTAAATAGACATTATATACAATTTTTCGATAGTCATTACAATTTTCCTTGGTTTGATATATGAAATACTTGTCCCCCTTAAAAATTTGTTTAACCAATGTGGATTTGGTTGAGACTTATGCATTTCATTAACTAACAATCGAAACAATTTATTATGGAGGTCATAAGGTAAAATGTTTTATGGAGCCAAACATCGAGCCTTACAAGTTTTCAACATTGCTTAGTTTTATTTTTTGGTTAAGTTAATTTCATTTACCACATGCTTATTCATGTTTTATTTAACTTGTTTTGTTTACACAATTTCCTATGGAGGGCATGAAGTTAACTTTTTATGGATCTAAACATCTAGCTTTGCAAAGCTTAGTCGATTGTTAACGAGGTGTTTCAAATGTTACATAATTTTTATTGTTTGGTTTAGTCATTTTCATATGTCTTTGCCTTTATTTATTTATTTAGTTTTATTTATATTGGTATGCCCATAAATGTTTTTTAATGTTTTTTTTTATTTGACTTAGTTTTTCTCATTATCATGGATATTTAATAAATTATTTAAAATTAATGTACTTTAGAAAATTTAGAACTTAAATATTGAAATTTAAGTGTAATAGACACTTTAAAATTAGACTCCCAATTTCGCATTCATATCCTTCATTTTCCATTTTCCCGTAAAACATGAAAATTACGTGAATTGGTTTAAATGTTTAAAAATCATATCATAACTGAAATTAATAGGAGCAAATGAAGTGAATAACATAGACTCATTACTCCACAAATTGATAAAAAGTTTCATCTCGAGGGGCTACATCTCTAGGTTTGTAAAATGATGAATTGATCCTATTAACAATGCAAAAGAAATACCTTTATTACATCAAATTCTCCACAATTGAGAAAATAGGATCTGGAAGCACCTCAGACTAGTTTTAGGAAGCTTTCATAACCGGATATCATCTCTCTTGGCTTGATAGTGGTGTCTTCCTACACCAAATGGTCTACTTCACCTTCCATTTTCTCTCTCTAGAAAGGAAAAACATCTCTCCAAAGGATTAAATTCTCTCAAAAATTGGAAAAATGTATTTGATCTATCTTTTTTTTCTCCATTCTTGTAGGAAAAATATTAGAAAAAAAAATCTCCAAGGAAAATAGTGTATAACTATATAGTTAGGGATTAGGGCATTTCACCGTCTTTTAACACCGCCATTACAAATAAAAATATTCACTCTTATATAATTGTTTAAGCCCGTTGGACTATTAGTGGGGTATAAATTTGGTAAATGCCATATGAGGGTTCAAATCCCCTCCTTCGTGTATAATTTTAGCATGTTTATCATGAATTTAAGAGATACAATACATATTGTGTGCCTCATTCCTTAAAATAGGTTTTTCTAGTGTAAATATTATTAGCTAATATTGGTTAATTTAGGAATATTTGGGTTTTTGAAATTTGGAATTGGCTACTATTGAAGTGTTAGGTTGCTTGTTATTTAACCTAAATTTTCTAGGGACAAGCTAATTATTTGGGTCTATTCATCTAGCATCTCAAAGAATAATAGCCAAATTTTTATATTCAAATCGTCTTTACTACGTGTGCAACACCCACTAAACTAGACACACACAAAACAACATAGCAAACTACATGATATATTTTTTTGTCTTGCTCAAAGTACGAAACACAATAGGTGGTCATAATGGCTACAAAAACTCTTTGAACATCTTGACACAATGATGAACATTTAGACAATAAGGAATACATTTAGTACCCATCAAGGACAGTTCACTTTTCTCTTTAACAAGGCACAACATAAAAGGCCACCCACAATACATGGTTAGAGTTCAGGATATCCCACTGGGAAAACCTTCTCAAGACTATTTAAGTTACTAAAATATGCCCTTCAAACTTTAAATTACGTTCTAGGAGATTCAGGTTATGAACGGTATTATCCTTCTCAAAAGGTTAGACTCCTTTATTTTATGCTAGAGACATAAATCTTAGACAAAATTTTTTTGAAAGAGGATCATCTTTACTTGAAAATTATTTGTTTAATTAGTAATTAGATTAATGGTGCATGGGGTGGGGTGAACCAGATCCCACAAGGTTATCTAAACAACCACAAGCTAAAGAATCCTCGTTTCAACCTCCATTGCAAAAAAGGAATGTTGTAAGCTCAAATTAATGGAGGTACCGTTTAGGTTGGGAACCATAATCTTCTTTGTTCAAGGATTAAAATTTTATCATTACTCAAAAAAAGTTACAAAGTACTATGGCAATGGTTAGAGAGAGAAGGTCAATTTATTTCATTATGATCTATTTAGTTATTTATCGGTCTTTTAATGAGACTTAAGAGTTCAAATGGATTTGGGTAAAGGCTTCATTTAGCAATCTCTTGATTAAGTTTGACAATGGATACACATGGGGTCCCCAAAAAGGAAGCACAAGACTTAATGTTTCACAATAATGAGAATAAAGTTTAATCCATAGTTAAGGTTAACGAGGGTAGGTATCTTTACACTAGTAGAATTTTTTTTTATTTAAGATTCTTAGATTTATCAACAAGAACCCCAATTTCATTATTATTTTATTTATTGATTCATCTATGAATTCATTTTATTTTATCTTTGAGTAAATTTAGAGAAAGGATTGCCAACCACTAAAATAAACATAGAATTGCATGGATGTCAAGACCATGGAGGGTTAATAAGATAGGAAAGTTTTATGACTCGAAAGAAGAAACTACCATTGCTAAATGAGAGAACTAAACACGGTTATGACATTTCTATTCATCATGGCACACATAAAAAAGGTGTCAAAAGATTCGATTGAACTTGGTTGAGAGCAAGAAGGTAATAACATTGGTCAAGCCACGCTACTACATTTTCATGACTGTAGAATAATATTACCCAAAGAATACTCATAGCAAGGTGAAGATTGAATTTTTCTTCTCACAATGATAGTTACAAGTTTGCTACAAAAGGACAAGACAAATTTATTTTCAAATACTGAAAATCCAAGGCAAGAGGCCTTCCAAACTCCATTACAAGCACCCAAGGCAAGATTTACAACACATTTGACATTCATACAAGGAACTTCACAAATCAAACTGATGAAACCTTTACAAATATTTCCTTTATCAACACGCACAAGCCATTTGCACAAGTATTTACTTAGCCAATTTGCAAGAACTGAGCATGTTAAGACTACACATAGAAACAGTAAGCTAACATTTAACAAATCCATGAAAGGAATGTTCTACTTCAAAAAATGGATCAAGCACAAACCACTAATAAAAATTCTTCACACGAGATAAGAAAAAAATTCCACCAACCAACAAGAAGGGAGTCAAATATTCCAGTTAAGAACCAAAGTCAAGAGTATTGGGATTTAGATCATGTAATCCATAGATTACATGATTGAAATCTAATACTCATTCCATCCATCACTGAAAATATTAGAGAAGCCCAAAACATACTAGATACAATCATAGATGTGAAATAGAAAGGTAAATCAACCCTTTTCAGGAGGGAGGTTTCATAGCATAATGGGATTCATAACCCCAAAAGAAATAATCCATAGTTATAGTCTAAACAAGAAGTGTACCGCCTCTTCCTTACAAGGTCTTTTAAAAGTAATACAAGTTAACATAATCAAGCCACTCTTCAAATGCATTAAAAGAGTCACAACCAGCCATTAATCTTAGCAACAAACCCCATCATAATCGACAACTTATCTAAATAACATAAAGGAAAGGTACCTCGAATGTCATTAATAAAATTTTAACAATTTCCAACATAGGCTTATAATGTATTTTAAAATAAATATATTCCATTCGAAACCTCATGACTATCTTCATGATGTATCACCAAAGTCATGAGTTAACAAGAGTCCTATTTCAAAAAAATAAAATGACTACGATTATCCCAACCACATTTCAAATTTCAAGACTGTTATCACCAAATCACAGCACCCTACAGGTTTATACAAGTGCATATACTTGAACTCACGGTGTGATTGGATAACATGGGTACTATCTCCAAGTTGTCAGGACTTGCTACTTGAGATAGACCTCCGAGAAAGTTGGTTCTTGCTCCTAAACTACACCGCCACAATCTACTCTAATGCAGGGAAACTAGCTATTCTAATCTAAATTTCCAAGTGACCAAAGAGAGAGAATGCATAAAATGAAAGCCTACACTAAAACGGTGATACACCGGAAAAGGAGGGTGTGAGAGTAGTCTCCAAATGCGTGAAATACGAGGCAAAGTACACACTAGAAGAGGTGATGACAGCTTCTCCATAATCTAGCAAAATGCATTCACAACGATATTCCAAGCATACACAATGATAATGGATCCCTGCAAGAACATAATAATAGACACAACATTCTTGTAGAAAGATTAAAGGGGAAAGAAGAATGCAAGAAAACACATGAGGGGAAGATATATCCACAAATTGATATTTTATTGCTTCATGATATGCTGCAGTTCAATCTATTACAGGATAAGGGCCGGATCACCATGCAAAGAGTCTACTACAAGGGCCTGTAGCACATTGGCTTCACAAATAAATTTTGATAGAGCTTTTCTCTCTGAAAACTCCCTTCTTTACAATGAGCCCAACACTCTAATTTATAGAAAATTGAGAAGGAAAGAGAAGTGAAAATGAAAATCCTAAAATCTGTCCTTCAACCACTTGTAAGAGGTATTAAATGGATTGAAATGATTGTATATTACTTGCAAAAGGCTCCCCATACTATCCCAGGTGCTGCGTCAGAGAAAGAATGATGACCATGCCTCTTAATTGCACTCCCAACCACCAAATAAAACACTGTTATGAACCCGGCCACGTTTTGTTAAAAATCTTGATCAATCTCTCATTAAATCTAAAATTTCTTGAAATATGTGTCATCGAGATTAGAGCCACAATTCCAACGGTACCAATTTTGTGTGATTTTGTTGAGAAATACAAAAGTTATGGCCTTCTAAGTGCGGGCAGCTATTTTGGGTCTGGCGCGGTGTCATTTGACGGGAATGAGCATTAACTGACTGGAGCCGAATATGTTTATTTTATTTAAATATATCTACCCTCATTAAAAATAAGAAATTCCAATTTTGTGAAAATCGGAGCTCGGAGTCAAAAGTTATGGCCGTTTGAAGTTTCACGGGTCAAACGTTGACTTTTCTTCTTTGCCTTCACCGCTTCGGATTTTCGCGTCCCACGCATACCTTTGGCCTGGATGTCCCAAACTACCTTGGACGAAAGTCTCATGTTTCACCGAATCAGCCGGTTCGCGTCCTCCGCGTACTTTTGTCCCAGATGTCCCAAACTTGACAATTTTTTCTCTCGGCGGTTCAGATTTTTGCGTCCCGCACGTACCTTTGGCCCAGATGTCCCAAACTGTCCTTCGGCTTTTCGGCCGGTTCGCATCCTATGCGTACCTTTGGCCCGGCTGTCCCAAACTACGTGAAAACAACACTTAGTCGATTTTTTCCACTTTTCGGCCGGTTCGCCTTTTCGCGTCCCGACGTCCCAACTGTCCCAAATGCTGCGCAGACCGCCTGGCGGCTTTTCAGCCGATTCGTGGTCCGGCGTCCCAACTATCCCAAGGACCACCTAGGACAAGACTTAGCCGATTTTCTCTATATTTTGGCACCAAGCTTGGCTTTTGCAATTTTTTCACATTTTTAAAACTTGTTGGGTTTTCTTCTTGGACAGGAGAGTTAGAAAGAAGCCGAGGGGACCCCAGAAACATGATTTTTTGCCTTGAATCAATATAATTGCTTGGGACTAAAGAATTTGATGCATGTTATCAAAATTACCTTGAGGGTGAATTCTCGATAACAAAACCAACACAGAGGTTTGGTCATAAATTATGACCCTTAACAACCGATTCACCACGATCCAAAACTAAACACAATTCCATCATGAATGAAAGATAACTACACTCATCCGAATAACCCAATACTTATAAATTAATCCAAGTGCAGTACCTGAATCTGAAAGATTCAGTATTCAACTTAATGGTCTCAACAAAGCATAAAATGAAAACCTTACTTTCTAGCTCCTTTGTGTTGTTGAAGCACCTAACCATGTTTGACAAGCTCATTGATCCACATGAAAAAATCAAATAAAGGACAACACACACGCATACCAAAGAAAGATCACCTTTGGATTTCGGTATAGCTCAACAAGTCCAATATTTATTCTACTTTACAAACTCAGAAGAAGCGAGAGAAAACCCAAGTACCTGACCAATCTAGCCATAATTCCCAAAAGAAAAGGACATCACATTCAAGATCGAAACATAAAAAGGTATCAGAATGAAAAATTAATTGATCAAGGAGGCTACAATAGTCATATAGGTTATATGATGTAAATTATACTACACCTACAGCCAGCTCGAAGATTCGAGTATGCGAACATAAGATATGAAATCCTCAAAAGAAAAATCACAAAGATAGGTCTTCCCAAATGATTACAGATTCAGATTGTAGTAACCATCTCCGGGTAGGGATAAGGGTTCATAAAGGTCCCAAAATAAAATATCATAACAGAGAACTGGGAATGAAAGCCAAAACCCACGCCATGACACAAATAAAATACCTCAGAGGAACACCAACATAATGGGGTAAGATTTCAGGGATAAAGTACTTGTGCTCCCAATCCCTATACTTCACGTTTCAGCGTAATATTTAGTGGCCAGAATCTAGCAAGTCACCAAAGAGGTGAATCTAACAAGGAGTACATAATAATACCCAAACAGGGTCTTGAAAACCTCTATTCAAAAATTAATATAATACAAGCCTTCATAATACCGTGAAGGAAAAGCACAGCCAATGAGAACACCAAATTTTAGGGATCGTTTCATCGATGATATAATCATCTCCAATAAGAAAAATATATGATTCCTTTTTGATGAAATTAAATTCATTCAAAATGTTATTTCCATGCATGAATAAACTAATAATTAACTATTTCTAGCAAAATATAGAGAGCTATAAATTTATATTACATTTCTTTCTCCTTATGTCTAAGAAAGATCGGTATTCAGAGAAACCATGAGATCATACCATCAAAAGACTATTACCAGCTTTTCCCTAAGGGGCTATGAGTGTAAGAAATTTCCAGCCAGTAAAACATTGCTCATGACCATCTAAAAATAATAGAGTAAAAACAACAACAGTTTTCCCCTTTACAAGCCAATCATCCAAAAGAAAAAACAAGTGATTTGGGAGAAGGAATAGGGGACAACCAATGCACTCAAGGAAAACAAAAAAATAAAACACAATATCCCATTTCTAGATGCCATTTCAGGTAGGAGAACATTTATCTCATGGAATTGTAAAAGGATAGCAAAATACTTCAAAGTCTAGACTTAACATGCATGCAATAAGCTTCCACTCAAATCCTCCCAGCCTACATTTCTCCTTCAAAATACACGCTACTCACCCACAAGGCATCCACTTCGCAAAATAGGGTTTTGAATCCCACCAAGTCTCACACTACTAGCAAAATTTGGAAGAAACAAGGCACTAAAACCAACGGGGTATACTTGTTAATAAGAAAGAAGACAAAGAAGGTGGCTAGTTCCTCCTTCTAGCATTGAGCCCAACAAGAAAATTCCAAAGCACGTTATCAAAACAAGGAGGACGAAAATTTAAATTGCGGGGTCATCACTTCTTCCAACAAAACCCACGCGGCCAACATAAAAATTAGCATTTCCAACCAACCACAAAACCCACAAAATGTATGGCCACATAAATTTTATTAATGATAATAAAGAGAGTGCAGGTTCGGTGGTTGAGTGAATTAGATTCACCATTAAATAGTTTTTTTGTTCTTTTTAAAATTCAAGGCCTACATGGAGCTTGTTCAACAAGGGTGAAGAACTAGTTTTAGGAGTTTCAAAAATGAACATAGGAAAATCACCAACCTCGGTGTCACAACAGGAGCCATCTTATTTGTGTCAACCAAGGCTTGGTCTGCAAAGCAACCAACCAAACAATAAAATCACTTATTGATAATTAACAATAAAGTTGATAAATATTGACAATAAAAATAATGAAGTTATCATCGATCGATAGTTAAAATATTATTATTATTATTATTATTATTATTACCACTTAAAATAATTATTAATCACATTGACAATAATCGGTATAAAAATTTTTTCAATTTGAGAACACGATTTTCTCTTTAATAGGAATATCGAAAGGGCGTTGCGAGGGCCAAAGAATAGAAACATTGACACAACACAAGTAGACATGATGAAGAGGGAGAAAGTTGAATGTTCCCTGTGACAAGGGCAAAGTCAACAACTAGATCAAAAAGAGCACAAGAACATTCAATGGTTATCAACAAGGTCACCTAAGTATGAGTAGGTTTAATTCGAGTGGGGCATTACATTCTCCTCCCCTTGAGAAAGCATCGTCCTCGATGCGATAAGATATTGAAAGAAGGAAAGAGGGTAACCAACGGAGAACAAAAAATGAAAGTTAACCCTATGGTTAGTATTTCATTCGTTAAAGCATGACCACGGGGAAGCCTTAGAAATGTTTTGGTAGAATTTTAAATTTCAAAGTTCTGTGAAGATTGGGAGTTTTGTGAAGTTTGGTTGATTAGACTCTTTTCTGTTACATTATACTTAATTCAAGTTCTTTAAAATTTCATTGTTGTAGATTTTTTTTCGTTCATTCCTGTGGGTGCCCAAGATGATCTGCAATCATAACACCCCACTAGGGTCATACACAAATCTACAGGCTCACAAGCATATTGTTATTGCAAAATCACAACACCCCTAAATGAGTTGTCAAATATGTTTTTCTAAGGCGAGTCATTTGGTGTGATTTACGTAACATTTAGTTTTCCCCAAAGTGTGGGACTTTTCAAATGGGAAACTTTCTAGATTAAAGGCTTGTTCCTATTCATCTATTTAGGTGCATGCGTGAAAACTTGCAAAGGACCTATTCCTAAACCTGATCTAAGTTTTACCAAGGAGAAAGGATAAAAGGAATACAAGAAATCAAAACTAAGCTACAAGGTGATGCACTGAATGAATGATGAACATTATTTTTTTTTATAGACACAAACCAACAAAGTGCATACACTAATCAAGAACAAATAGCACGATTTATAATGAAAGACCAAATGAGAGAAAAGGAGATAAGAAAGGATCTAAGATCAATCACAAACGTGTTTTATTGCTCTATAGATTGATATAATGCATTATAAATGGCCAGAAGGTAGGAAACGTATTGCAATTTCAATAGATGCTCTAAAATCCACAAATTCCTTTTCTAGAAGGAAATGGGAGCCTACCAGAACAAAAGAATGTCCAATTGTTTACAATCAAGTTTCGACCCTGCTTTTATAGATTAAACACGAGGGGGAAAGAGAGAGAAGCGGGGAAAAATAGTTCGAAGCTCAACCATGGATATTAATGCATCCCACAAAATCTACCCCCAAATATTTCTTGATCGCATCAATTTCTTATTCGGCGCCTCAAAAGGAGGAGGAAATGGCGGATCGATCGAATCTAATCTGGTTGTTGGGGAAAAATAGATCCTACCTTAATGGCCTTGAATATGTTCCTCCATTTTTCTCACAACTAACCTCCCAAAACTTAATGTCTTAGATCTCCATGGCATAGAAGAGGCTAAGATCTTTCCAACGGTGCCAAATTTTCTTTATTTTGAGCCCCGAGTTGAAATATATGCCCCTTAGAAATTTGTATCGGGTCCGTACAAAAAGGCAGAAAACAGTTCTAAAATAGTCCCCTTTTTAATATGGGACATGTGGAGGGCTAGCGCTCGCTGAGGGTAGCCTATGTATTTTTCTCTTGGAGTGGCGTATAGGGTGACACTTGGCTTCTTCCGTGACCTTATCAATTTTCTTATGTCTTTGGCTAAGTCTTTTGTTTGGCGGGGTCGTATATCTTGACTAGGGACACGCGCAGCGGTCTTACGCTTATCTAGAAAACCTCTCTTTATTCAACCATTGAGTTAGTGCCATTTAGACACTTGGCACTCTCCACCAGCCTGCTACCATGCATTGACAATTCAACCCTACTCTGTCCCCTTTTTTAGACTGGATGTGTGAAGGCATCGCACTCGCTTACAAGCCCAATCAATATTTTCCTTTGAAGAAGCATCAGGTTGAAACTTGGAAGCCTTTGTAGGTCTTTGGACTTTTCAACGACCTCCCTCTTATCTTTTTGGACCTTGGAATACATGGCGAGCTAGCGCTCATTTGAGTCTCCGCCTTGCATTCCCATTTTGAAATTACGTCGAGCCGACACTTGGCACCTCCTGCCTAGTTGAAGAATTTTTCAATGGCTGTGTAAAATTTTGGAGCTTTGGACGCATGGAAACTGGTGCTTGTTTGGGTCTACCCTTTGATTTTAATCTTTGGATGTGCATCTTTCGAACATGTGGTAGTTTCCATAAAGCACTTCTATACTTAGCCTTTTCGAGGCCCGCCCTATCCACCATTTGAATTTTTGCTTTCACTCGCCTCGATTTGGGGCCTGGGACACGGAAGGGCCTAGCGCTTGTTGAGCCTCCCTTTTTGGATTCATCTTTGGAGATGCACCACTTTGACACTTGGCATCGTACGCTGGCCTCTCCATACTTAGTCGATTTTTGACTTGTTTTGAACTATTTCAGAGCCTGAAGACCTCAAACCTTCTCTCGTTTCTTTCTCTGTGAAGCTCTAGCCTCTTTGACACTGCCTCTTCCTACCCCAACCCTGTTATTCCATTTCTAAGTCTACCTAAAATTTTTATAATGGATTTAAGGCCCGGATTCGCTCGAAAGAGCCATTTTCTGAATTCTCCTACATAGGGTAGTTTGATCTTTTGCAGGCCCCACCACTTATATGTAGAGTCTCCCTGCAACTTGTTTATAGGATCTCGAGCGTGATTTATTAGGTTTTTAAGTAATGTATGGTCATGGTTGATCCAATATTTTTCTAGGGAAAAATAAGGATAACAGATTTGGCGACTCGCAGGGGTATCTAGCTGCTAGATGAGAGGACCAGTTCCCTTGTTATGTCCATTGTCAAGAATGATGGCTGGTATTGATCCTACCTCGATCCACAAGCCCTACCATCTACAGTCTCAATTTTCATAAGAAAACTCAAGACGATGGTTTCTGAGAGTAGAAATTTGATTCGACTAGGGCTTTCACTGTGCCTAAATGGATAGTTTTTAAGATGAATTTTAGTTTCTCTTCATTTGTTTTAGTTTATTGATGGAAACTATACATGTAACCATGAGTTTCCCTATGGTGAACACTTGAAAGGAATAGCATGTCTACTTAAAGGCATGTTGGAATGTGTAATGACGAAACCTAGAGTAACAAATAACTTGTTCCAAAATGCTTAGGGAAACAAAACTACACTACAACAAAGCAACGTGCATACACACTTAGGGAAATGAAAATCCTATGCTAATATTTATAGGGGTGGAAACTTCCCATTCAATAGCAATGTTTGAGATGGATCCCATTTACTGGGATCTGTAATTTTTCACCATCCAATTTAGTCAGCTGGAAGGCATTATTACTCTTGCATTTTGTGATCATGTAAGGGCCACTCCAGATGGCATCAAATTTGGAGTGTTTTCCTGGCTTTTCCCGATCTGCATCCCATTTCAAAACTAGGTCTCCTTCTTGAAAATTCCTTGTTTTTTCTTTCTTATCAAAGCATCTCTTGATTGAGACCATGATCCTTCTCCATTATTTGAATTACATGCTCTCTCATTTCTTCCAATTCCATCGATTACGCATACCTTGCCTCCATTGGTTCAAAATCAAACATCTCCGGCTACTTCATGAGTTCTAATGTTGGAAACTCGAGTGATATAGGTAACACTACCTCTTTCCTATACACAATTTTGAATGGAGAGTTTCCTATAGACATATTGGGTGTTTTCCTATCAGCCCATAAGGCTGATTTGAGTTTCATGTGCCAAGTTCTCTTATTTTCATCCAAAGTTCTTGACAATCCTTAGCAGGTTATTGTTTGTAGACTCGATCTTAGCGATTACCTTGAGGGTAATAGTTTGATGAACTACTCAAGTAAATTCTATTCTTCACATCCCATTATGTGATTTTGGAACCTATGAATGCCAATGCATTTCTCGATATAATGGTGGTTGGCACTCCAAATCTAGTCCTTATCCCTTCATAGAAATCTAGTATGCTAGACTCACTAGCTTCTTTGAGTGCAAACCGCTATTTCGACTTGGTGAAATAGTCTGTTGTTGTCGAGAATCCATTTTGGCCTTGGTTTGAATTTGGATTGATGACCCCAATGAAGTCCAATCCCCATTACATGAATGGCTGGTCAACTAAAATTGGGCGCAATGGAAGTGTTGTTAGCCTTTCTTTGCCTCGAAGAACGAATAATTCTTGCACTTTTGATCCATGCATAGAAGTCACTAAACACCCTAGGCCAATAATAACCCATCTTCATGATCTTGAGTGCTATCACCCATGGAGAAAAATGGCCTCCAACTGCTTCATCATGGAACTCTTATAACACTTTCTCAATCTAATTTGTCCCAATGCATCTTAACAGAACACCATTGATGTCCCTTTTGAACAAGATGCCATCAATAAGCACATATGGGATGGCACAGTAGTCGAAGTGTATCCTTTTTGTTTTACTCATTTATAGAGGACACAAACCTATTTGAAGGAAGTGCACCATGTTTTGAGTCCAACAAGGAGTGCGAACATCATCATTTTCTCCTTCTTGACTATTCTGCAAGAGAAAAACAACTTCCTCTTCACCACTTGCTTCATCTTGTTGACTCGAGGCCAGTTGCTCATGAAATTCTTTCCCATGGAACAACTTAGTAACCTTGATCTCAATGTCATACTCCATGACACAAGTGATCCATCCTGTAGGTTTCTCATTCAGATCCTTGTTGAGAAGGAAGTCTTTAACTCCTGCATGGGAGACTAACAATTGGATTTTATTGTTTCAAACCAGATGTTTAAAATTCTTTAACCCTCGATCACAGCCAAGATTTTATTTTTGATGAAGGAGTATCTCACTTCATAATATTCCAGACCCTTGATGAAGAAGTCAATTGGCTTCTTTGTACCTTCTTTGTTCTCGTTGTAATAAGATTGCGAAATTGTGTCACCGCCACCAAAGGCATATAGTATGAAGTCCTTAGAGAGTATGGATTCACGAGGGTTGGTTCTTGTGATATAGCTTATTTTATGGCCTCAAAACTTACCCTTCCTTCAGATTTCCACCTAAATGCCAAGCTCTTCTTCAACATTAATGTTATTGGTTTGACAAGGGAAGCAAAGTTTGGTACAAACCTGCGGACAAAATTGATTTTTCCTAAGAAGCTTTAAAGATATTTCTTATGGCTTGGCAATGGCAATGCTCTTATTGGTTCAACTATCTCTAAGTCAATTTCCAAACCTTCCATTGACACAATATGGCCTAAAATCCCCGCCCTCATGGGCCAAGAATATGCATTTTTAGGGTTCAATGATACACCGAATCTTCTACACCTTTGAAACACTTGTCTTAGGTGAAAAAGGTGGTCTCGCTACATTTTTGGAGATCATCACTATTTTTTTGATCAACCCTTTGAATGCCATATCAATTTCCCTTTGGAAAGTGGCTCCAACAATAGACAATCCAAATGGCATTTTTCTATAGGCATAGGTGCCCCATTTGGTAGTGAAAGTTGTTTTGAACTAATCATCTTCCTTCACCATTATTTGGTTGTACCCTAAGTATCCATCTAGGAGAGAGAATCTCTATGACCTGACACCACTTGCAAGATCTAATCCATTGAGGGAGTGGGTAGTGGTCTTTGAGGGAAGCTTTGTTCAAGTCTCAAAAGTCAACACACAACCTAATCTCTCCATTCTTCTTCCTGACTGGGACCAAGTTTGCAACCCAGATTGAGTGTTTGATTGGAAATATGATACTTGCCTCTATCAACTTTTTAGATCCTCCTTCATTAGAGGTTCAATGTGTGGATTGTCTAGTCTATGCTTTTTCCTGATGGGCTTAGTAGTTGGATCTAGTTCGATTGTGTGTTGGGATAACTTCGGATTGAACCCTCTTAGGTCTTCATAGCTCTAAGAAAATACATCTAGAAACTCTTGGAAAAGTTAAATTAATTCAAACCTTTCTTTTTTGGTGGCCACTTTGCCAATTTGAAGCATTTTTCCTTCTCCATCTAGAATTGACTCGAATCTTCTCCATCGATTTTATGTTAGTCTTCTCTTTGAAACTGATCATTAGGATCGAAAATGGATTATAATGTCACCAAACCTTTGGGAATCTTGTTTGTATGTAGATGCACTACTTGATCTCCATATTGCTTCTCTAATATGATTTTGATTCATAGCTAAGAATTCAACTTCCTCTTACAAAAAATTGATGATTTGATGATCATTCTTGAACACCTACCAACATGTGTTGTTATCTGGCACTACTAGCATCACAATCACATGAATATGCATCTTTCCTTTGTCCCTCTTGATGATGTCAACCACATCAAATGTTTCTCCAATCTGGTGAAAGCCTATCGAAACTTCATTCTCCTTCTTAAGTATGGACACAATGTTTAAGGCTTTGAAATCCTCAATGAGATCCATACCCTATTCTTGTAGATTTTGAGCAGGTTGTTCTTGATGCATTTTTTCCTTTGACTTGATTAGAAACTAGTTCTTGTCACCAAACACTTTCAAGTTCTTGATTCCACATCTTTTAGCCCAATGCAATCCATGAACCAAAGCCTCATATTCTGCGGTATTATTTGAACAAGAAAATTGGAAACGGAAAGTGAGTAATATTTCATACCTTGGGGTGACACAATCATAGCCCCTCCTCCGGATCCTTGCCTACTTCTTGAGCCATCAAAGAACAATTTCCATACTTCATTTGTCATCTTTGTGTTCCAGCTGAAGGATGTCAAGAATAGGATGATTCTCTTCATGCACGTAGTAGAATCCTAGCTCAGATTCTTCCATCTCCTTATAGGAGTCAAACACATGTCTTTTGACCACCCATTGATCGAGAGTCAGGTCTAGGATACACCCCGCATTGGTATCTACTTCACAATTGTTTAGGAGGTCCTCTAATCAAAATACGAACAATTTGCATTGATTGCACTAGGCACATAAGACTCAATATGATAATCTGCTATGGGCTCGGATCTGATTGTGGCCTTCACTCTATACCTTGTTCTAAAGAGCATATGTGACCAGTCAGCAGACAAATAGCCTCCAATTTTGGTAGTGAAGTCCCTAGACAAACACAATACAAAATGTGGTGGCAAGTCTATGACTGACACGTTCTGCAATACAGTCACATACGGGAAGGCATGCAGAGTAAGGCTCAGATCCTTGATGACTCCAACAGTTGTCATTGTTGTCCCATCTAATTGTACTACCCCTCTAGAGATGACTTCATACTGGAGACCCAGTTGATCAACTATTTGTTTGGGCATTACATAACTACTTGCCCCCGAATCAATCATGTAATTATGCACCAATTTATCCCCAATGATTAATGAAACATAAAATGGAGGAGGTCTTAGGTTCTTACCTTATTGCTCTTGATGGCTTCCCCTAGGTTGAGCTATATTAGTAAGCACTTTCTCTTGCTAGTTAGGGGGTTGATTTGAGTTTCACCAATTTGCCATAGCAGTTTGAATTAAATCCCTATGCCCTTAGATGACCAATGACTCCCATAGTGAAATGTTCACACTTGTATTCTTCATTTTCTTAATGATATTAAATGAGCTATCCTTCTTCGCCCCTTCCCCGACACATTTTTCTTGGCTTGTTACAACCGATGCATGAGTGGATTTGGAAGGTGGATTGGATTCTCTTTGCATATTGGGAGTTGTCTTTTGAATGCCAATACCTTGTGGAGTAATGGAGGATTGAGGATTACCCGAGTTTGGTGATTTTCCTTCTCTAATATTTCTCTTCTTGGGTGTGCATTGACATTTATACTTTGAGAAGGATCTGATTCATTCCAAAGAAGTTTTTGGCTTGCCAATTTACAAGTATAGTTTCACTTGGAGGTCCCTTTTGCTGATTTTCTTCTTGGCTAGGTTCTTTTGACACACCAATGGTTTGCATAATCAAATCCTCGATTTACGGCACCATTCAAGCACATTGATTAATTATGTGGATGATTTCATGGGAAACACCAATCGTATTCTTATGTCATGTTATTTTGTCTTTGGAACCAAAGCCCTTGATATTGAAGTTGTGTTTGGATCATATGACACTGAAAGGTCTAACAACGTGAGGTTTTCCTTGGTGTTGACTCTAATTTTCAGCTTGAGTTGGTGGTCTATTTTGTTGATTGTCCGATATTGAGCTTGAGGCTGATATGGCCTAGAACTCTGAGTGTATTGTCTTTTTATGGTTACTAACTCATTCCCTAGGTTTTGAAGTTGTTTCATAACTTCTTGAAGCTCCTTTGAGGTGTTAGATGATGAGGTGGAGGCTTTAGCTAAACTTTGACTTCGGGAGTAGGTATAGGAGCTAATGTGGGTCTTTGGTGGTACTCGGGTTACCCAATTCAAGGTATAGGGGCATAGATGGCCTAGGAGAAACTTTTCAGCCTGAATTAAATGATTCTCAGCTCCTATAAAAAGGCTATAGGTAGCGAGGTAAGGTTGTGACCCCATTGAATGAATCATTAAAGCAATATCAAAATTTAAAGCTCTAATAAAGTATAAGAAGGCACCTTCTTCAAGTGGGCTTTACTTGTCGTTGGAAACCTATCCAGGTCTATTTAAATCGAGGTTGAAATTATTCAACTACTCATTAAGAGCTCTTGCTCCAACAAGGATAGGTTATCTCCTTTTTCTCCAAACAAGTCATGAAGAGCTCGCACGGATGGTCCCAAGTTCTAATAGAGCTGCTGCTAGGCTCCCTGAACCATTGTGAAGTTTTACCCTTGAGTGAAGAGGCCAACAACTTGACCTGTAATATCCATCGCAATGATATCATGGATTGTACTGAGATATTTGTAATGTCTTAAACGTGGTCACTAGGAGAAGTCTCATTTTCTCCGGTGAAATATGGGATGCTCTTTAATGCGCCATTGGGACTGGATTTTTGCATGCATAGTGAGTGGGCTACTGCCAGTGAAATTGACATAAGGATTTGGTTGTGCTATCCTCATCAAAGCATAATCACCCTTTTTGATTGAAATAATGGCCTACTAGGAGGAGGTTTTGATACGAGATCTTTTGGTCGAAGATGGATCTATGGGATCTTCTTCCTCTCATCCTTTTTTCTGGAGACAAGTGTAGGTGTACAAATTGTCCTTCTTATCTTGTTCTTGACCTTTTTTGTATCCTTCTCATGAACTTGGGAATCTTGGACTACTGAAACCATGAATTATGTCCCTTTTGGAGTTGTTAGATGTGCGGTTCTTAAAAACTTCTTAAAATCTAGAATCACAACAATTTCACATCAATCTTACTATAATAAAGATGGAGATTTCTTTGTCCCACTAGGCATGCCAAAACTATTAGTGAAAAATCACAAAGCACCCCCAAATGAGTTGTCAGATCTGATTTTCTTCAAAGCATAGTCATTTGGTGTGATTCGCATAACATTGAGTTTTCCCAAAGTGTGGGACTTTGCAAATGGGAAACTCTCCGATTAAAGGCTAGTTCTTATTGTTCTATTTAGGTGCATGGTGAAAACTTTCAAAGGACCTATTCCTAAACCTGATCTAAGTTTTACAAATGAGACAAGGATAAAAGGAATACAAGAAATCAAAACTAAGCTACAAGGTGATGCAGAAGGAATGATGAACATTAGTTTTTCGATAGACAAAAACAAACAAAATGCATACAATAATCAAGGATAGATAACCCGATTTATAATGAAGGACCAGATGAGAGAAAAGAGAAAAGAAAGGATCTAAGATCAATCACAAATGTGTTTTATTTATTTGTAGAGTGATACAATGCATTATAAATGGCCGAGAAGGTAGGAAATGTATCGCAATTTCAATGAAGGTCTAAAATCTTCAAATTCCTTTTCTAGAAGGAAAGGGGAACTTGCAAAAACAAAAGAATGTCTAACCCTTTACAATGAGTTTCGACCCTGATCTTATAAATTCAACATAGAGAGAAGAAAGAGAGAGAAGAGGGAAAAAATAGTTCGAAGCTCAACCACGGCTATTAATGCCTCCCACAAAATATGCCCCCAAATCTGTCTTGACTACATCAATTTCTTATTCGGCACCTCAAAGGAAGAGGAAACAATGGATCAAATCAAATCCGATCTGGTTGTTGGGGAAAATAGATCCTACATTAATGGCCTTGAAGACATTTATCCATTTTTCTCCCACCTAAGCTCCCCAATCTTAAAGTCTCAAAAAGATATGCCCCTTCAAAATTTGTATCGGGTCCATACAAAAGGCAAGAAAACCAGTTCAAAAATAGGCTCCTTTTTAATATGGGACATGTGGAGGGTTGGTGCTTGCTTGAGGGCGGCCTCTGTATTTTTCTCTTGGAGAGGCGCAGGGTTGACATGTGGATTCTTCCATGACCTACTCAATTTTCTTATATTTTTGGCTAAGTCTTTTGTTTGGCGGGGTCATATATCTTGATTGGGGACACATGGCGGTCTGGCCCTTATCTAGAAACCCTCTCTTTATTTGACCCTTGAGTTAGCACCATTTGGACACTTAGCACTCTCCGTCATCCTGCTACCATGCATTGACTATTCAACCTAACTCTGTCCCCTTTTTGAGACAAGACACATGGAAGCTCGCGCTCGCTTAAAATCCCGATCAAGATTTACCTTCAAAGGAGCATTAGGTTGACACATGGAAGCATCTGCAAGCCTTTGGAATTTTCAATGACCTCCCTCTTATCTTTTTGGATCTTGGACTACATGGCGAGCTGGCACTCATTTGAGTCTCTGGATTGGACTCCCATTTTGGAATTACGTCGAGCTGACACTTTGTACCTCCCGCCTAGTCGAAGACTTTTTCAACAGTCGTGTAAATTTTTGGGGCTCTGGACGCATGGAATCCTGGTGCTCTTTTGGGTCTACCCTTTGATTTTAATCTTTGGAGGTGCACCATTGGAACACACCTTTCCATGACGTTTCTATACTTAACCTTTTTTAGGCCCGCCCTATCCGTCGTTTGAATTTTAGCTTTGACTCTACCTCCGATTTGGGACTAGGACACGTGTGGGCTTGGTGCTTGTTTGAGCCTCCTTTTTTATTCAAATTTAGAGATGTGTTGCTTGGAAACTTGGTAGGGTTCGTTGGCCTCTACATACTTAATCAATTTTGGACTTATTATGAACCTGTTCCAAAGCTTGAAGACCTCGAACCTTCACTGTTTCTTTCTCTGTGAAGCTCTGGCCTCTTTGACACTGCCTCTTCCTTCCCTGACCCTACTATTCCATTTCCAAGCCTTCCTAAAATTTGTAGAATGGATTTAAGGCCCGGATCCTCTCAATAGAGTCATTTTCTAAATTCTCTTGTGTAGGGTCATTTGATCTTTCACAGGCCCCACCACTTCCATGTAGAGTATTTCTATGCGAGATCTAAACATGATTTCTCGGCCTTCTTTCTATGCGGGGTTGTGGCTGATCCAATATTTTATCGGGGAAAAATATGGGTAACACATAATTTTACATACTTCACGATGATACTACACCACAAGAGATTAGTAAAATATGGAAGAGAACAGTACGGTCAACATAACATAGTACTTGTCGGACATCTATGACTTGTATACCATAGTCGAACACAAGAGTACTAAAACAATCTAAAATTTCTATAATTCCACGGATAAATATTTTACACAACTCAAAAATAGCTACATGTACGTAGGGTAGGGTTGCCATATCCACAACATCACAAAACAAACCTAACTAACATGAGTAACACATACCTCATAGGACCACTCCCAAGACATCACAATAACTCAACATATATCCCAAAACATCAATCATACACACAAATCTCTTATGCCTCCCTCAAGTCTCTTATGCCTCCCTCAAGTCTCTTATGCCTCCCTTAATGAGGCCGGTTTTCCTATGGCCCTAGGAACATAGAGTCTAGACACCCCTAACCCAAGTGACATAATAACTTGTGGTACAACAACCCACAATTTATCTATTACTCCTTGGGGCATACCCCCATACAACGAAGTGGGTCCATAGGTCTAACCATTCCATGGTATCTCCCATGACCCTATTCCACATGTCATGATAATAGGAACAACATAGAAATACGATTCATATGCCAAGTGGCAAAGTACAAGTCTTGGGCAAGGTGGTAAAATTTTAAAATTTTAAAGAAGATCCAAAACCAAGCAAAATGAATGGCCAAATAGCCATAGATAGTGTCAAAAATCCACATGTTACTACCACAAACCAAGGAAATTCCCAAAATATAAAGCATGTCAATCAAGAAAACCATTGGTCCTTCCAAAAATAAAATAAAAGTTCAATTTACGAATAAAATACATATATAATAATATCACATTACGATAACTATGTGGCCTTATCTGGTCACCAAGGGGGTACTCAACGAGTTTCTAGCACTCAGAACATCGAGCCTCGGCTTGTAAAAATAACATATCAACTAGTACAATTTTCATAACCTCTATATGAATCATCTCGCCACCGGTTCGACAAGGTTAAGCATAGTCATAGCTACACTTAGGTTTCATCCATATAACCACAAGGAGAGAGAGAGAGAGAGAGAAGGATCACAGGTCATCATATACCGAGCCTAAGGTTAGCACTGAGTTAGTGGCCCATGTTACATATCCCCTCACTCCAAACATACACTCTTACCGATTTCCCTCAAGGTTGGTTAGCGTAAGGTTCACAACATAACATGCAACTACATCACTACACAATGGTGGTTCACATAGATATTAATCGAGCACCTTCGCAAGGTACATATATAGCATATCACATACATTACATTCATAGTTACAACATACCACATCACCACATGTTGCACCCAAGTGCAATCGGTGTACGATATTGATCATACACTCACCATATGTCCCAAATTTATGACATTATCATTACATATCACATGAATTACTTATGATGAGTACAATTACAACACACGATCAACCACCATATAACATGAGGACTGCACACATCTCTACACAAATTCTAATGACATCATTAAGAAATCTAGTTCACTACAAACCACCTGGTCACGAACATATCGAACACCCACACATCACAAATGCCAAAAGGAATCCAACACTATAAAATCAACAATCACATTTCTTCCACACACACAACAAAACAATGTTTAAAACTCAAAATCACATAGAATTTCTAAAAAAGAGAGAGGATACTCTCATCTTTAACACATCAACTTGCCATCGATTATGTACAATGTGACATACACAACATGTGCACTAAAAATATCACAATTACGACATAATTCACATCACGCTTAAAACACATTACTCTTTCAATATCAATCACCATCATACAACACCATCACCATCACGCAACACCCTCATGTAATATCATCGCAACTCCAAACTAGCCCGAGATATTCGAGAGCATGAACCTCTACTACGATACCAAGTCAAGCACACAATAAAGTAGACACACAAGACAACATAACAAAATACATGATAATTTTTTTCTATCTTGCTCAAAGTACGGAATGAAACATTAGGTGGTCATAATGGCTAAAAATAACTCTTAGAACATATTGACACAATGATGAACATTTTGAAAACAAGGAATACATTTAATACCCATCAAGGATAAATCACTTTTCTCTTCAATGAGGCACAACATAAAAGACCACCACAATACATGGTTATAGTTTAGGACATTCCCTTTGTGAAAACGTTCTCAAGGTTATTTAACTTATTGAAACACACCCTTCAAAATTTAAATTTCATTTTAGGAGATTTAGATTATGAACCGTATCTTCCTTCTTAAAAGGTTAGACTCCTTTATTTTATACTAGAGACATAAGGCTTAGATAAAAATTTCCGAAAGAGGATCATCTTTACTTGACAATTATTTGATTAATTATTTATAAGATTAACACTACTGATGGGTGGGGTGAACCGGATCCCACAAGGTTATCTAAAAAACCACAAGCTACAAAATGCTCATTTCAACCCCCATTGCAAAAAGGGGACGAGTGTAGCTCCAATTGATGGAGGTAACATTTAGGTTTGAAACCATAATCTTCTTTGTTCAAGGATTAAAATTTTATCATTGCTTATTTTTTTTGCAAAGTACTATGGAAGCTTGAGTTAGAGAGAGAAGGTCAATTTATTTCATTAGGATCTATTTAGTTATTTACCAGTCTTTTAATGAGACTTAATAGTTCAACTAGATTTGGGTAAAGCCTTCATTTAGCAATATCCTGATTAAATTTGACAATGGGTACACATGGGTTCCTAAAAAGGAAGGACAACACTTAATGTTTCATAATAATGAGAATCAAGTTTAGTCCGTAGTTAAGGTTAATGAGGGTAGGTATCTTTACACTAGTTGAATTTTTATTATTATTTTAGATTCTTAGATTTATCAACAAGAACCCCAATTTCATTTTCTATTTTATTTATTGATTCATCTATGAATTCATTTTATTTTATCTTTGAGTAACTTTAGGGAAAGGATTGCCAACCACTAAAATAAACATAGAATTGCACGGATGTCAAGACCATGGAGGGTTAATAAGACAAGAAAGTTTTATGACTCAAAAGAAGAAACTACCATTGCTAAACAAGAGATCTAAAAATGGTAATGACATTTCTAATCCTCATGGCACACATAACAAAGGTATTAAAAGATTTGATAGAACTTTTCTAAGAGAAAGAAGGTAATGACATTGGTCAATCCAAGCTACTACATTTTCATGACTATAGAATAGTATTACCAAAAGAATACACATAGCAAGGTGAAGATTGAATTTTGCTTCTCAAAATGATAGTTACAAGTTTTCTATAAAAGGACAAGATGAATTTATTTCACAAATACCATAAATCCAAGGCAAGATGCCTTCCAAACTCCATTACAAGAACCGGTGAAATATTTAAAACACTTTTTACATTCGTACAAGGAACTTCACAATCAAAATGATGAAACCTTTACAAATTTTTCCTTTATCAACACGCACAAGCCATCTACACAAGTATTAGCTTGATTCAGTTTGTGAGAACTGAACATGTTAAGACTACACATAGAAACAATAAGCTAACATTTAACAAATCCATGAAAGGAATGTTCTACTTCAAAAAATGGACCAAGAGCAAATCACTAATCAAAATTCTTCACACGAGATAAGAAAGAAATTCCACCAACCAACAAGAAGGAAGTAAAATTTTCTAGTAAAGAACTAAATTTAAGAGTATTGGGATTTAGATCATGTAATCCCGTAGATTACATGATCAAAATCTAATACTCTATCCATCCATCAATGAAAATATGAGAGAATCCCAAAATAAACTAGATACAATCATAGATCTATGACAAAAAAGGTAAATCATCCCTTTTCAAGAGGGAGGTTTCATGGCATAATGGGATTCGTAACCCCAAAAGAAACAATTCATAGTTACAGTCTAAACAAGAAGTGTACCGCCTCTTCCTTACAAGGTATTTTAAAAGTAATACAAGTTAACATAATCAAGCGAATCTTCAATGCATTAAAAGATTCACAACAGACATTTATTCTTAGCAACAAACCCCATCATAATCGATAACTTATCTAAATAACATAAAGGAAAGGTACCGAATGTCATTAATAAAATTTTAACAATTTCGACATAGGCCAATAATTTATTTTAAAATAAATATATTCCATTCGAAACCTCATGAATATCTTCATTATGTATCATTAAATTCATGAGTTAACAAGAGTCCTATTTCAAATAAATAAAATGACTATAGTCATGCCAACCGCATTTCAAATTTCAAGACCAACATAGAGGTTTGGTCATAACTTATGATCCTTAACAACGAGTTCACCAACAATACACATAATAAACACATTTCCATCATGAATGAAAGATAACTACACTCGTCCGAATAACCAAATACTTATAAATTAATCCAAGTGCGATACACGAATTGAAAGATTCAAGGTTCAACTTAATGGTCTCAACAAAGCATAAAACGGAAACCTTACTTTGACCCCTTTGAGTTTTTCTAAGAACCTAACCATGTTTGATGAGATCATAGCTCCACATGAAACAATAAAAGAAAGGACAATATACATGCATACCAAAGATAGAATGTACCTTTGGATTTTGGTATAGCTCAACAAGGCCAAGATTTATTCTATTTTACAAACTTGGAAGAATCTAGAGAAAACCCAAGTACCCGGCCGATCCACCATAGTTGCCAAAATTAAAGGACATCACCTTCAAGATCGGAAACATAAAAATGTCTCAGAATGAAAAATTAATTGATCAAGGAGGCCACAACAGTCATATAGGTTACATAATGTAAATTATAAAGCACCTACAACCAGCTCAAAGATTTAGATATGTGAACATAAGATATGAAAAACTCAAAAGAAAAAATCACAAAGATATGTCTCCCCAAACGATTATAGATTTATATGGTAGTAACCATCTCAGAGTAGAGATAAGGGTTCATAAATGTCCCAAAAAAAAATATCATAACAAAGAAGTGGGTATGAAATCCAAAGCCCATGCCATAACACAAAGAAAATACCTCGAGAGGAACACCAACATAATGGGGTAAGATTTCAGGGATAAAGTACTTGTGTTCCCAATCCCTTTACTCCATGCTTGCACGTAATTTATAGCAGCTAGAATCTAGCAAGACACCAAAGAGGTGAATCTACCAAGGAGTGCATAATACTACCTCGATAGGGTCTTGAAAACCTCTTTTTAAAAATCAATAAAATACATGCTTTGAGAATACCGTGAAGGAAAAGCACCAGCCCAGAGCACCAAATTTCAGGGGTCATTTACCGATGATATAATTATCTCCAAGAAGAATAAAATATAAAATTCCTTGTTGATAAAACTAGATTAATTAAAAAATGTTATTTCCACGCATGAATAAACTAATAGTTCACTATTTCCAAGAAAAATACAAAGAGCTATAATTTTATATTACATTTCTATCTCCTTGCATCCAAGAAAGATCAATATTTAGAGCAGCTATGCAATCATACCATCAAAATCCCATTACCAGTTTTCCCTAAGCGGTGGTGAGAGCAAGAAATTTCCAGCTATAAAAAATTACTCAAAAATATCTAGAAATAACAAAGTAAAAACAAAAGTATTTTCCCTTTGCAAGCAAATCATCCAAAAGAAAAAAACCAATGATTTGGGAGAAGGAACAGGGGAAAACTAGTGCACTCAAGGAAAATGAAAAAAATCAACTACAATATCCCATTTCTAGACGCCATTTCAAGTAGGAAAACATTTATTTCATGGAATTGTAAAAGTATAGCAAAATAATTTGAAGTATAGACTTAACATTCTGCAATAAGCTTCTACTCGAATCTTCCCAGCCTACAATTCTCTTTTAGAACAAACACTTCTCACCCACAAGGCATCCACTTCTTCAAAAAATGGGTTTTCAATCCCACAAAGTCTCATCTTTGCCACAAAATTTGGAAGAAGCAGGGCACTAAAACCAAGAGGGTATACTTGTTGATAATAAATAAGGTCAAGAAGGTTGTGATGCCCACTAAAATCTCCCGCTCCAGACCTATGAACAACCTAGGTTTAGTTACAAAATTATGGAATAATGTTTTTAAAAAAATTGTTAAGAATCAAAGTCTCAAGGAAAATTACATTTAAGCGATAACTTTTCCCATTATAATAATTACTAATTCCACATTATAAAGCGACAAGTGTAATAAGTCCACACCTATCTCAAATTGCCTTAGGGATTAATTTAATCATGATTACATTGACATTTTAGCTAAATATTCCTTGATTAAAATTTTATGGTTAAGGGACCAAAACAATTAAATACCCAAGGTATTTAATTCCACAAGATCTAAGACAAGATCAAGGTTTAATCACAGTGGGGAAAAAGAATACATATTTAAAATCATTAGAGTAAATTCTTACTTACCCACTCCCAGAATTCGGTTAAAGATTCAATTTTATTTTTCCCATGATTAAAGCAATTAAAACTTCTGTGAAACATTCCTATTATATAGGTAATTTCCTCAAGCATTTACGGTGATATAAAGAAGTCCTAACTCCTCATATTTCTCAAGTTATTGGCAGCAGAACATGGGGTAAATATTTTCCCAAGAGCGGGCTTACGGACTTCAGAGAGAAAATTCACTCGGAGGAGAAAAGAAGACCGGTGGAGTGGGAAGAAAACTTATTCCAAACGTGGGCCGGCGGAGCGGGAAGGCATTTACAACTTTTTCCCTTTTAGAACAAAGTAAATTTCACACCCACACCTCCACCGACACCCGGTGAGGCCATGTGGAAGCTCCTTATTATTTGCAGGTCAATGGGTCCTGAGGAATATTTGGAAAATTTTACTATTCAAAAGGTAGGAAAAAGGTCACAAGGAACCCACACCTCTACTAACGTGAGAAGATGCCACGTGTCAGCCAATCATTAGCTGCGGTTTGGCAGGTCGATGTGGATAATTTGGAAATTTTTCCCAAATTTTTTAAAGCATTAAGGCTTAAAAGATCCGCTCCTCCGCCGATGCCTCGTGAAGCCACGTGGCACACTGATTACTGGTGGCGGGCAGGCTGCGGGAAAACTTAATTTTTTTCCAAATTTCTTTTGAAAGCACTTCATGTTAAAATCGATCCGAGCATCCGCTGATTCCCATCAAAGTGACGTGTTGATCAATGATTGGTGGCAAAACCATGGAGGAAAATTTACAAAATTAAGTTTTGGACTTAGATCATTTTTAGACAAAATGAAGGCTTGCGGATTAGCGGAGTGGCGGGAAACTTCATGACTTTGCAATTTTTGGGCAAAAAGCAAAAAAGGAAAGTTTTAGCCCATGAGTCCACCCAAGAATGTTTTATTCATTTGAAATTTGACAGTTAGATTACTTTTAGCCGAAATAAAGTAAAAACTTCAGAAGGCCATAAATTTTGATTGGGAACTCGTTTTTTGGCAAACGAGGACTTTTTGGAAAGCTCTCGATGTCCTCTTTTACAAAATCCTTAGGAATTTTATTTTTAACAATTTTAAATGGTAAATTTTGAGAAAACGTCTTTCTATCACTTAGAAAGTGAAGTATTTTTAACTTATCAATTTTGTTCAATTTTTTGTTAATTATTTTTCCACTTGCTAAATAGGCATGGAAAATTTTACTTGGAATATTTTAGGATAGATTGCAAGGTTAGGTTTTCTTGATTGATTTTCATTTGAAATTTATCAATTTTATATAGCAATAAGTGTGTAATTTTGCCTTTACCGATTTGAAAGGTTATATAAAATTGTCATAAGTATTTTGGTATGTTTGTGGTAATTTTCACCTTACGAATAAAATTTGATATTTCATTTTGTCTTTTTGATGTTGTAGGGTCATTCTATTCAATTTCCGATTAATAATTGCCAGTATGAAAGTTATCTAATAGAGCTCAAATTTGAATAGATTTATTTTCATTTGCCAACTTTAAACTATGAATTCATTCCAACATAATCTAACATACTAAGTTGACTCAAGAAAAGTATTCAAATGCCAAATTACAATTCTGATTTCTAAAACATTTATTTTAAAAATACACAGTATTATGACATTTCTCCATACGTATTCATTTTTTCATCCTTCCAACTGAAGTTCAAAATACATACAACAATCAGATTTCAATGCCCAATAATGCCATTTGACTAAAGTAATAAAATCCTTTATTGATTCAAAGAGATACCTTTACAATTTCTTCTTTCATTTCTCAATTACAATACCACAGAATATGATTTCTTTCACATTCTTTCAAAACCAGAAAAAATAGAGTATATCTCTTTCACAATTCAATTTAAAACTTTCATAGCCCATACAGACCATCTTTCCATGACAAATAATATACAAGATCATCCACTTCAAGTGGGAAAAGGTTACATTAAGAAATGATCTCAGCAAGGACTATCAAATTGTCTTCTTTCTCAGTTCTAGAATAGTTGTATGAATTTACATCATTCTCCAAATATTGCAAAAGCTCCCAAAACAAAAAGAAGTCACCCAAAATGAAGCAATACAAGGTGAAGTAACCCCCCAAAAAAGCCAAGGAATTCGAATATATAGAAGAGGAAAGAGAATACGATGAGGTGGATCCATGTGGGATGCCACATCACACATCCTCAACTCCAACTCGTAAGTCAACTTCAATCTCCAAGGCACAATAGTTAAGTAGGTGAATAAAAGAGAGTTTTACTTACACACTCAAATCGAGCCCACACCCCATAAGGACTGACATTAATAACATGTAAGAAAGTGCAATTAAAGTATACAACTTGACTTACAAAAATGCATAATGAAGGCTAAATTTAAACTCTCTAACCATAGGTAAGGTTGGCGTGCAAATTTAAGAGGTATGGGACAAGTTTAACTTGTCCCACAAGCCTCAAAATCAGCCTTGAAGGAAAATTCGAATTTCAAAAGGAAGTGGAGTGTTTCCTACTCAAAAATTAATTTACACATCACTTAACATTTCTTACAGAACTTTAATTTTAGGCCAACAACTCTAATAATTACTTTCTTATGTCCAAATTTGATTAATTAATTTTAACAACATGTTCACTCACATTAAGTTACCACAATTAATAAATAATGAAAGGGGTAAACACATCATTTTATAAACACATACGAGACATCAATAAAAAGGAACCAAATAAATAAATGCACATAACCCTTTGTTACATTTAAAGGAGATCCCACCCCATGGGAATCCGTAACAATCAAAAACACACACACATGAACAATACAAGTTTCCATGGTGACCTTGTTGAATTCATCTAGAATTCCAATGTGGTTGGTCTCTAATCCCCCGATGTTTGTTGTGATATTTTTAACCTACACAATACAAATACCCTTCGGCCTCGTGGCCATATCATAACATCAAATGAATATAATATAATTTCAAAATCATCAATATATATATGAATCACAACAACATCCAGACAATCAACAATATCACTTACAATTTCATCAACAACTATATAATCATCAATTTTAAATTCAATTTTCTCGGTCTACTCAATATATCCAAATATCACATGTCCTAACAACATCCATAAATATATATATAACCATATCCAACATCATGTCAACATATATATAAAATGTCTCTAACAATCACCATGCATCATATATGAATTATAATCAATAATAATCCATGATCGACATCTAACACCATATTAAATCAAAACTATAATAATTTCCATTATATAGTCATCGGTATCGTGATCAATATCAAAAGTTTCAAAGTGATGTGGGCACTACATCCCCCTCCCTTTACACTCGACTTCCTCCTTGAAGTCACTTTGGAAAGAGAGATAGGAACAAATGCAATAGAAAAGGATCACTCCATTATGGGATTGCTTGCTTCAAACAAGTGTGGGTCTACAACATATAAGTTTGGTCCAATGTAATTCAACAAGAAGAAGGGAGATTGCAAGGGATGAGTTCTAAACATTCTACATGCAAGGCTACGAACACTTAAATCTAGAGAGTAAATTTACGCTATCAACCAATATACCACACATAACAATATAACATGAAGAGTTCAAAAGTGTCTTAAGAGTAACTACCAAGTAGATGAATAATAAGGAGAATTCCATGAGTTTGAGAATGATCACATAGTTTCCCAAGGAATACAACATACTACAATAATAAAATTTATGGTTTCTACTAAGTTTAAGCCATGATTTCAAGGTTCGTTGTCTAGACAAGGCTAGAAAAAATAAACTATGACCAAATTTGTATGAGGAACAAGTCTACTAAAGGTCCCACAATTTGAGGATCACATAGGATGAGGTTAATCAACAAGCACACCTAAATCAGCAAAACATTTAAAATCAAGGAACTATCTGAGGAAAGCACTTCTATAACTCGAGAGGGCACAATTAACTTTTCATGGTAATACAAGCGTAGTCAAGATCACAAGTTTTCCTATAGTCTGATTTTTACACTTATGTTTTAAGAATCTAACACACCATACCAACCAAATCTAAATAAGTCAACCATTTAGCAAAAGAAATATATATACAAGTAACATATCAACTAACATAGTAATAATAACTAACGTATCAATACAAGTACCGTACATTATAACACAATGGGATTTATTTATCTTATTTCCTACTCAAGACTCAGAATAACCATAAAGAGAGCACATGAAACAACAAGGACCACTCAAGGTCGCTAGGGAGAAGAACAAGTATCACGGGGTCCAACTCTGATCAAGGGTGCATCGTATCAAAGCGAATAACATCATCTTTCACTTTCCATCCTAATGGAAAAGGGTCAACAATAACAAGGTGACCAAAGAAAATATGAAGAAAACAAGACTTCCCAAAGTCATTTTATATCCTTAACATATGTTGCCTTAAAATTACAATAACTTAGGTCTCAAGGACAAGACACTACAACATTTTGGGATTTTAGCTACAATTATTCAACAATATTTTTGTGGTTAAGGGGGATTACAAAAAAATAAAATGTGGCATTGGAGTTATAGTTCATCCACAATTTGATAGGTTTTTGTAGCTCTTTTACATTTTTTTAGATCGTCGACAATCCACAATTAATAAAATTTATAGCTGATCTACATTTTTTTAATTGTATATCCTCCACAATTTCTAATTTATGTAACTTTTTTACAATTTTTGTTTTTGTCAATTTTCCACAATTTCTTAAATATTGTAGTTTGTCTATATATTTCGTGCTTGTAAATATTCCACAATTTACAAGTTTTTATACCTCCTCAATATGATATTTGTGGCACTTTCAACAATTTTTTCTACAATTGAATTTACCACAACAAACTTGTAGGTGGAAGCTACAATTTGATTTCACAATAATTATTTGTAGAATATCTTTAAAAAAATTGTAAAAATATTACAATTTACCTCTTCAAAATTTAATATTCCTTTATTAATTTTTGTACGTAGTTGTCTACATTTATATAGCACACACAAAATATTAAATTTATTATAAAATTATTGTTATCCAAAATTCACCCCTCAAGGTAATTTTGATAACATGCATCAAATTCTTTAGTCCCAAGCAATTATATTGATTCAAGGCAAAAAATCATGTTTCTGGGGTCCCCTCGGGTTCTTTCTAACTCTTCTGTCCAAGAAGAAAACCCAGCAAGTTTTAAAAATGTGAAAAAATTGAGAAAACAAGCTCGGGCCAGAAAAATCATGAAAAATGGCTAAGTCCTAGTCCTCGCAACAGTCGGGACATAAGGGACATCTGGGCACGAACCGGCCGAAAGGCCGCCAGGTGGTCTGCGCAGCATTTGGGACATCCGGGCCAAAGGGACGCGTGGGACGCGGAAATCTGAACTGGCCGAAAAGTGGAAAAAATTGACTAACTGTTGAAACAGGCAGTCTGGGACATCTGGGTAATTAGTACGCGGAGGACGCAAGTCACCGAAAAGACTTAAGGCAGCCCGGAATAGTTGGGCTGAAGGTACGCGAAGGACATGAACGGGCCGGATCGGCTGAAATGAGAACTTTCACACCGGGACAGTTGGGACAAAAATCTGTGAATCAGTGGCAGGCGAATCGGGAAAATTTGTCCCAAACAATTCGGGACAAGCGGGATAAGAGTACGTGGCAGGCGTGAACCAGCCGGATTCAGCTGAAGCAGGGGACTTTAAATCTTGGGACATCTGGGCAAAGGGACGCGTGGGACGCGAAAAGCCGAAGCGGCTGACAGCAAGGAAGAAAAGTCAACGTCTAACCCAGTGAAACTTCAAATGGCCATAACTTTTGACTCGAGCTCCGATTTTCAAAAAAATTGGACTTTACGGAATGAGCACGACATCCTCTATGCCACAATCATATTCGGCTCCAACCAGTCAATCCTCATTCCCTTCAAATGATAGAAAATGTCTACCAGACCCAAAATAGCTGCCCACACTCGGAAGGCCATAACTTTTGCATTTCTCAACAAAATCGCACAAAGTTGGCACCGTTGGAATCGTGGCTCCGAGCCCAATGCAAAAAAATAAAAATTTCCATATTTTATGATACATTGATCAATATTTTTAACAAAACGTGGCCTGGTTCATAATGAGTGTTTTATTTAGTAGTGGGAGTGCAATTAAGAGGCATGGTCATCATTCTTTCTCTGCTTTGCAGCACATGGGACAGTATGGGGAGCCTTTTACAAGTAATATATAATAATTTCACTCAATTTAATGCCTCTACAAGGTGGTTGAAAGATAGATTTCAGGATTTCCATTTTCCTTCTCTTCCCCTTCTTATTTTTTCTATAAATTGGAGTGTTGGGCTCATTGTAAAATGAGGTAGTTCTTTGTAGCAAAGCTCTATAAAAATTTCTTTGTGAAGCCAATGTGCTGTAGCCCCTTGTAGTGGACTCCTTGCATGGTGATCCAAGCCCTTATCTTGTAATAGATTGAACTGTGCATATCATGAAGCAATAAAATATCAGTTTGTGGATGTATCTTCCCCTGCTGTGCTTTCTTGCATTCTTCTTGCCCCTTTAATCTTTCTACAAGAATATTGTGTCTATTATTATGTTCTTGCAGGGATTCATTATCATTGTGTATGCTTGGAATATTGTTGTGAATGCATTTTGCTAGATTATGGAGAACTGTCATCACCTCTTCTAGTGTGCACTTTCCCTCTATATTTCACACATTTGGAGACTACTCTCACACCCTCCTTTTCTGGTGTATCACCGCTTTAGTGTAGGCTTTCATTTTATGCATTCTCTCTCCCTGGTCCCTTGGAAATTTAGATTAGAATAGTTAGTTTCCCCTGCATTAGAGTAGATTGTAGGTGTAGTTTAGGAGCAAGAACCAACTTTCTCTGGAGGTCTATCTCAAGTAGCAAGTCCCACAACTTGGAGATAGTACCCATGTTATCCAATCACACCGTGAGTTCAAGTATATGCACTTGTATAAACACAAGGGTGCTATGATTCGGTGATAACAATTATCACAACTTTTCATTTAAAATTTATTAAATGTATCCAAATGATACATACTCAATACCATATTTATTTGAAACAAAGTTTATTTCACTATATTATATAATTATATATGAATATGATTCAAAATCATAATTTACAAAAGGAACTACAAGATTCCATTTGGTCCTAGCCAACTAGAAGTTAAAAATTATTCTTGGCATAATGAGAAGTTTTAGTGTTGCTACTACATTGGAACAACACCAATCTCATGCCCTAGCTACCATTTGTTGTTCCATTCAATGACATAGATCTCCATCGCTGAATTATGCCAACACGTCATCTCCATGCATCTACAACACCAATTTTTTTCAAGAGGGATATTTTCACATACACATGAAGCTCCTGTAGACTCAACTACCACTTGCAGTTTCTTACAACATGCATGCAGATTATACACGTGGTGGCATTTGACATATTCTCACTACTATCTATGTTAATCTATGCCACTCACGCTTGTAATACTAAAAATTCTATGACATATAACATACCATGTTTTTCCGGTAACATCCCTGATGGAACACCACACCATTTCCTGTCACTAGCTCTATTCTAACATAGAGATTCCTTCTCTCTTAATTTACCACCAAAATAGAAAAGAATAAAATCTCTAGATCTTTCTTCCTTGTAATGATCGTGTTAGCCATCAAGGATTTGGTGAATTTTGTAGAGGAAGGAATGTTCATTGTTTAGATCAAAGATCCATAGATTGGCTAAGTAGTATTCTTCCCTTGCACAACTAAGATTCTTCTTAATTTAAAACACTTAATTCAATAAACCAAGTGGTATTTCTTCCAACTGGGTTCATGTAGGGCATTGTTGTGCCTGGGTGTTAATTCGTAAGCCATGATCATGCGGCTTAGACCTCCATTTATAGAACTCAGAAAGCTTCCCCATCCTGCCAATAATTGGAAGGGCACGTGACAAACTTCCCTCAAATTGAATGATTTGAACTGCAACAAAAAAAAAAAAAAATGATAAGAGTTCAATAACATGCAATTAATGTATTTCTAAAATTTTCACTTCCACCACATTTCTATATTTAATGCTATTTTCAATCTGAAAAAATTGGTTCTAGATTTTTGATACTGTGAGTAACTGTCAATTTCTATTTCTAGATTGCTCCCTAGATTCCACTGTTAGATTAGAATAAGGATAAATCTGTTTATAATTTGTAGAG
Source organism: Taxus wallichiana var. yunnanensis (assembly GCA_018340775.1). NCBI lineage: Eukaryota > Viridiplantae > Streptophyta > Pinopsida > Cupressales > Taxaceae > Taxus > Taxus wallichiana. The sequence continues at coordinate 730,482,177 of CM031237.1, read as the reverse complement.
CGGAACTACTAATAGAATGAAGAAAATAGCTACTGGTGCGAGAGAGGAAGAGGATTATTATACCTTGTATTTGCCATTACTGTATTATACAAGAGAAATGTCATTAAACCCCTACCGCATTCCACGGGACAAGACCATGACACTCAGAACCTTTCCACATATATTTATAACAAGGTTGCTAATGACAACTACATAATAATATAATGAAAATTATTAATCTACATAGTTCATGCACATTGTTTCGATCTTACCCAATAATGTACATGTGATGCACATCGTGTGAAAGAGGTAAAACATCATTGCAACCCCACCAAAAATCACGTCTTATTCATGGCCTTAAGCTCCACTTTTAACTTTTCATTCGGCTCCTTGAATTTAAATATGCATATCAATAATGAGCCATCTTGCCTTCTCAATGTAGTTATTGTTTGTCCTGCTCAGTCCACGTTTTCACTTTGTGTATCTTATCAATTCTATATATCTCAATCATCCTTCCCACAGTTTTTCTCCTGAACTTCTAGATTATCCTCCCATTTCAGGTACCAACTATAATTTTCTAATGTTTTGAACATGAGAGAGTCTGACATGCAATTAACCTTGTATAAATAGCGAACATGATAGCGATTGCTTGGTAGGCAAGGACGTAGGTGTTTTGAAATGAGTAAAGTTTGGAAGAGTAATTAAAAAATGAGATGATAACAATGGTATTAAAAATCTAGCGGCATATGCTAACACAAAAAAAATCCTTTGGGAATCCCAAGATATCTTTTTACATGATGAAGTGTTAAATATTGAGTGAACAACTATCCATGCAAATGTTGACTAACGATGAGATATTTTCCAAGTGATGAATGATGCTTCTTCACAACCGAAATGTGTATTTTTCTTGTGGTAGAAAAAATATATGTGGCATAGATTAGTAATTAATTCGGGTTTTGGGAAGTATTAGTCAAGGTTTAAATTTAAATTTAAACTTATATGCCTGAAATTCTGGGATTTGCATGAGATTTTTAATGGATTCAAATTAGTTTGAGAAAAATATAACCCTCTGGAAAATAATTTATATTATTGTATTTTCATGATGTTGTACTTTTAATTTTAAATAAATATTTTTAAAATATTATAACAAATTTGAATTTTGAATTATGTGTTAGCTGGATACAATTTAATATGGAGTTTCAATATTATTATTCTATTTTCTTGAAATATTTTTTAGGTGTAAGTAGACTAATAATTTTTTTAAAAATATTTTTGCAATAAAAATGTTGATTTTCAATGAGAAAAATTTGGAGATGTGAATTGTTTACTATTTTTAAAAACTTATTTAAATTGTGGAACATCCACAATACCTAAAAATGAAAAAAATAAAATTATCATAGAGATTCCACAAATATTCTACAATTTTCTCAAATTGTAGAAATTTTGTAGAATAATTGTGGTAAAAAGAGCTTGTTTGTTGTAGTGAGACAACACGCTTGAGGAGGTTGCTTCTTAAACAACGAGATAAGTATCTATCCAAAAGAACCACAACTCACACTCGTCGAGGTATGGGACGATAAGGGTTTGATGACCTAAAACTCCCATAAGAAAGGCACATACATCTATGAATAAGAAAGTACTAAGCAAATATAACACATTGCTATCCACCGGGTGTTTCACAATTTCGAGCTGAGGCGACAGAACTACGAGTTCAACTAAACATTGCACTTAATACACATAAATCTTACTTATTTTATAACTCAACGAATTATGTCAAAAGTTTTAGTTTTATTTGCTAAGCACATTCCTTTATGATTTTTTCTTAATTAAACTTCCTCTGTTATGACATCAAAACTTTGTGTTATAAGGACCACTAAGTGGGCATGATATCTCGCCATTCTATAAAGGAAGAAAAGAGAAAAATATTTATTTTACTCTAGGGGAGGTAGATGGACAAAGTTTTCATTTTCTATTTTTCTACATGTTTTTTTCTTCTATTAATCTACGAGGTTAAAAAGCGAGAACCATTTTCTCTTTACATGTTCCAGTTTATTTGTTAAGCTTCAAGGCCAAATCTCCTCAATTATAGTTTTATGATGTTTGGGAGAGTCAAATTGTCAATTAAAAGTTTAATGAGAAGAAAGGGTAAACATATCACTGCTTGTTAATTTTATGGGAGAGAGAGGTAAATCAACACGTCACATTTTTAATTCTAAGGAAAACAATGGACATTCAAAATAGAAAACACATTATTACTTTTGTAAGAACTAGGAAACAATCAACCAACATGGATCACAACAATATTTCAAGTCTTTTTATCCACTAATTACAAGTATTATAAAATATTCATATTGGGTTTCTACAAGTTCTCGAAAAGAAGTTCTGAGGAAGACCCATTAGGGAAGCATAATTACTTTTATTGATCTACTAGGGTTTAACATTGTTTGTTGTTTTGGTAAAAACATTTTACTCACTGATAAAACAAGGAAAGTTTTCAAATATACACCCATATTACCACAGGATACACTTGACCAAGCAATCAAAATGACAAGGAAATATTTTAACTATAAGAACACCACATACTCATTAGAAGCGTTAAATGTAACGAGAAAATCATCTATCTATTCAACATGGCTTTACGACCAAGATTTACAGTTTTGCAAGAAAAATCACATTATAAAATACCACCAAGATTAAATTATCAAGGTCTAATTACACTATCATCACCAATTTCATGGTCCAAAAGACTCAAAGCATCCATAAGTGTCTCCACGTAATCCAAAATTAATAGGTCATAGAGTATTATTCATAGTAACTAAAAAAGTTAAGGAAAGGGTAGACTTATTTATAGGTCAAGAGGGAAAACAAACACACTTAATTTACACACAATACTCAAATGGGATTAAATCTAACCATAATTACAAGATGCATACAATCCTCAAGTTACTTCTTAATATAATGAAATGAGGAACTCTTGATAAAACTTAGCATGCCATCAAAGAGAAGCCACTACCGAGAAAAACACTTTTCAGTAACATCCACAGCTAGCCAAAGGAAAATTGATCCCACCATAATTCATCAACCTGATTAAACACCTCTACTCGATGAGGTTCAAAGCATTATCGGATTGTAAGAGAATCACCGCTAGCGCTAATGTTTGCCAACTAGAACGCACAACACAACAAACTCTCTTCCCAACAAGGTCGAGTAATGAAAAGGTCACTCTAAGATCATAGATACACTCGAGGTTTCATTCAACTAAAACCAACGCATAACTTTAAGCACTAAGAGGACATTCAAGACACCTAGGGTGTACCCCATATGACAAAATGTATGAATACAAGTAGCATAGAACCAGCTCATCATCATTCTAGAAGAAATCCATGTAACATTTAGCTAAGCAACCAATAACATAACAAGCTTGAGTCACCGATAAAAATAGAGTCCAAGAAATATCGGTAATCAAGGAAAGTGGTAGGTAGCCGCATTGCAAAGTCTCGAAAAATCTCACAAAAATATAAATAACTAGATCTTCGAATCCAATTATAAAATAAGATGTTGGTCCTTGATAAAATGAAACAAGTTTACAAATGTAAAATACAAAACATTAACACCACATTCACTTCACAGCCCTTCATGGCCACCAATAGGGGTACTCTACCTCGAGGTTAGTTCAAGGACACATGTGCGGGATTGGGTCATAAATGACACCTAGACTTAATGTCCACTCTCCCATACGAGTAACAAAATGAAAAACTGAAAACCAGACCAACTTTCCTAACTACTAAAGGAAGGAAGCTCTAAACAACTTCTAATTAACTCTTCCCAACCCTAGAACACAACCACTATTGTCCAACCACAAGAATCACTCCATACAATTAAATAAAGATTTAGGACTTGTAAAACAACACATTTTCAAAGGGGAACCAAGTTTTCCACTACACTAGAAGTTCACAAAAATCAATTTAATTTGACATTCTTAGTTACCCAGGTTCAGGAAAAATGCCACTAAGTGAGTACAACAATTCAAACAACTTATTATTTTATTATTATTTTAATTTTGGTAGTTCAAATGAATAGAGTAATGTAATATTTCTTCATACACATTTCTTTTTCAATTTTCAAAAATATTTGTTTTCTTGGACTCAAAAGTGTGCTAGGTTTAGAGTTCATGTCTCAAGTTTTCTATTGTACCCACAGTCCAGGGATGTGAACCTATGACTTTGATACCAAGTGTGACACCCACTAAAATCTCCCACTTGAGACCTATGAACAACCTAGGTTTAGTTACAAAATTATGGAATAATTTTTTTTTAAAGTGTTAACAACCAAAGTCTCAAGGACAATTAAGTTCAACTCATAACTTTTCCCATTATAATAATTACTAATTCAACATTATAAAGCAACAAGTGTAATAAGTCCACACCTAGCTCAAATCTCCTTAGGGATTAATTGAATCACTAATTACATTGACATTTTAGCTAAATATTCCATGATTAAAATTTTATGGTTAAGGGACCAAAACAATTAAATACCCAAGGTATTTAATTCCAAAAGATCTACAACAAGAGGAAAGTTCAATTACGGTGGGGAAAAGAATACATATTTAAAATCATCGAGTAAATTCTTACTTACTACTCCCGAGAACTAGGTTAAAGATTCAATTTGATTTTTACCATGATTAACACAATTAGAATTGCCTAAAAATATTTCCATTAGATAGGGAATTTCTTCACCTTTCCGGTGATATAAAGAATTCCTCCTAACTCCTCATATTTCTCAAGTTATGGGCGTGAGAACTTGGGGTGAACTTTTTCCCAACATAAGGCTGCGAAGGCTGGGAGGAAAATTTTCCCAACTCGGGCATGTGAACATCGGAGAGAAAATTTTGTGAAAGGAGAAAATCAGACCAGTGGAGCTGGGAAGAAAACTTTTCCAAGTGTCGGTTGGTGGAGTGGGGAAGGCATTTAGCGCTTTTTCCCTTTTGGGACAAAGTGAATTTTACACCGCACCTCCGCCGACGCCTGGGGATTTTTATTGTTTGTAGGTCAGCGGGTCGTATGGGAACATTTGGAAAATTTTACTATTCAAAAGGAAGGGAAAAAATGGGGAAAGGAACCCATGCGAATCCCAACGTGAGAATATGCCATGTGTCGCCAAGCTGTTAGGTGCGGTTTGGCGGGCAGTGGGATAATTTGGAAACTTTAACCAAAAGTTTTTTAAAGCATTAAGGCTTACAAAGATCGCTGCGATGGTGCTTTGCGGGAAAACTTACAAATTTTTCCAAATTTATTTTTGAAAGTGCTTTAGGTTAAAACCGATCCGATCCTCTGTTGGCCTTGATAGAGCGGCGTGTTCATGAATGATTGCAGCCGGGACGCGGAAGAAAATTTGCCAAATTAACTTTCGGACTTGGATCATTTTTATACAAAATGAAGGCTTGCGATTAGTGGAGCGGTGGGAAACTTCATGAATTTGCACCTTTTGGGAAAAAAACAAAAAAAAAGGAAAGTTTTAGCCCGCAGGTCCGCCCAAGAATATTTTATTCATTTAGAATTTGATATTTAGATTACTTTGAGCCGAAATATAGTAAAAACTTGAAGGCCATAACTTTTTATTAGGAACTCAGTTTTTTGGAAAACAAGGATTTTTACGGAAATATCTTGATGTCCTTTTTCACATCAACCTTAGGAATTTGATTTTGATAAATTTTAAAGTGTCAATTTTGAGAAAATGTCTTTTTGTAACTTAGAAAGTGAACTCGTATTTTTAATTTATCAATTTTGTTCAAATTTTTCGTTAATTCTTTTTCCACTTTCCAAATAGAAATGGAGGATTTTAATTGAAAGATTTTAGGATATATTGCAAGGTTAAGTTTGCTTGATTGATTTGCATTCAAAATTTATCAATTTTATACAACAAGAAGTCTACAATTTTGCATTTGCCCGATTTGAAAGGTTCTATAAAATTTTCACAAGTATTTTGGTATGTTTGGGGTCGTTTTGACCTTACAAATAAATTTTGATATTTCATTTTGTCTTTTTGATGTTGCAGGGTCATTCTGTTCAATTTCCGATTAATAATTTCCAGTATGAAAGTTATCTAACATAGCTCAAATTCGAATAGATTTATTTTCATTTTCCAACTTTAAACTATGAATTCATTCCAACCCAATCTAACATACTAAGTTGACTCAAGCAAAGTATTCAAAAGCCAAATTAAATTTCTGATTTGGAATATATGGTTGATCTATATGAATTACAAACAAAAACAACACAAAAAAATAATATTAGCCTCTTGAGTTTTTCATATATTTAGGATAACATATATATAGGAATATGGTTTCCTATAAATATGGAGGTTGCTCAACAACACTCCTACAAATAACTCTACACTCCTATTCTATGTGAGTTCACATAACTAAAATATTGTTATGATTTGTTTATAATAACAAATCTATGACAATACAACTATTTACGATTTACACATTACACATTAATAATAATCACAAAAATATATATTTGCTCAAATATGTGAGTACTACTCCATTTTCCTAACATTCCCCCTAGTGTGAACATGGGGAGAAACATAAATCTTCGACTAAGCAATGTACACATGTCTTGACCTTCCTCTGTGAACTCGATTGTGGGAACACATCAACAAGGATATGGGAGCAGGTATTAAGCATCCATGGGAACATCGACCAAGGTGGGAAACTACATCAACCATGCAAAGGAACTACGAATATAACATCACCATCAATCATATAACATCACCATCACCATTAATGAGGGTAGATATATTTAAATAAAAGAAACATATTCGGCTCCAGTCAGTCAATGCTCATTCCCATCAAATGACAGAAAATGCCTGCTAGACCCAAAATAGCTGCCCGCACTCAGAAGGCCATAACTTTTGCATTTCTCAACAAAATCACACAAAGTTGGTATTGTTGGAATCATGGCTCGAACCCGCGCTTACGAGAAATCAAGAAATTCCAGATTTTATGAGAGATTGATCAATATTTTTAACAAAACGTGGCCGGGTTCAGAACAGTGTTTTATTTGGTAGTTGGGAGTGCAATTAAGAGGCATGGTCATCATTCTTTCTCTGCTGTAGCACATGGGACAGTATGGGGAGCCTTTTGCAAGTAATATATAATCATTTCACTCAATTTAATGCCTCTTACAGGTGGTTGAAGGATAGATTTCGGGATTTCCATTTTCCCTTCTCTTCCCCTTCTCATTTTTTCTATAAATTGGAGTGTTGGGCTCATTGTAAAAGGAGGTAGTTCTTTGTAGCAAAGCTCTGTCAAAATTACTTTGTGAAGCCAATGTGCGTTGTAGGCCCTTGTAGTGGACTCCTTGCATGGTGATCCAGGCCCTTATCTTGTAATAGATTGAACTGTGCATATCATGAAGCAATAAAATATCAGTTTGTGGATGTATCTTCCCCTGCTGTGCTTTCTTGCATTCTTCTTGCCCCTTTAATCTTTCTACAAGAATATTGTGTCTATTATTATGTTCTTGTAAGGATTCATTATCATTGTGTATGCTTGGAATATTTTTGTGAATGCATTTTGCTAGATTATGGAGAATTGTCATCACCTCTTCTAGTGTGCACTTTGCCTTTGTATTTCACACATTTGGAGACTACTCTCACACCCTCATTTTCTGGTGTATCACCTCTTTAGTATAGGATTTCATTTTAAGCATTCTCTCTCCCTGGTCCCTTGGAAATTTAGATTAGAATAGTTAGTTTCCCCTGCATTAGAGTAGATTGTGGCGAGTAGTTTAGGAGCAAGAACCGGACTTTCTCACGGAGGTCTATCTCAAGTAGCAAGTCCCACAACTTGGAGATAGTACCCATGTTATCCATCACACCATGAGTTCAAGTATATGCACTTGTATACACACAAGGGTGCTGTGATTCGGTGATAACAATTATCACAACTTTTTCATTTAAAATTTATTAAATGTATCCAAATGATACATACTCAATACCATATTTATTTGAAACAAAGTTTATTTCACTATATTATATAATTATATATGAATATGATTCAAAATCATAATTTACAAAAGGAACTACAAGATTCCATCTGGTCCTAGCCAACTAGAAGTTACAAATTATTCTTGGCATAACGAGAAGTTTTAGTGTTGGTACTACATTGGAGCAACACCAATCTCATACCTTCGCTGCCATTTGTTGTTCCATTCAATGACATAGATCTTCATTGCTGAAGTATGCCAACTCCTCATCTCCATGCATCTACAACACCAATTTTTTTCAAGAGGGATATTTTCACATACACATGAAGCTCCTGTAGTCTCAACTACCACTTGCAGTTTTTTACAAGATGCATGCAGATTATACACGTGATGGCATTTGACATATTCTCATTACTATCTATGTTAATCTATGCCACTCACGCTTGTAACACTAAAAATTCTATGACATATAACATACCATGTTTTTTCCGGTAACATTCCTGATGGAACACCACACCAGTGCCTGTCACTGCCTCTATTCTAACATAGAGATCCCTTCTCTCTTTAAGTCACCACAAAAATAGAAAATAATAAAATCTTTAAATCTTTCTTCCTTGTAATGATCGTGTTCGCCGTGAAGGATTTGGTAAATATTGTAGAGGAAGGAATGTTCATTGTTTAGATCAAAGATCCATAGATTGGCTAAGCAGTATTCTTCCCTTGCACAACTAAGATTATTCTTAATTTAATACACTTAGTTCAATAAACCAAGTTGTATTTCTTCCAAATGGGTTCAGTAGGGCATTGTTGTGCGTGGGTGTTAATTCGTAAGCCATGATCATGCGGCTTAGACCTCCATTTATAGAACTCAGAAATCTTCCCCATCCCGCCAATAATTGGAAGGGCGCGTGACAAACTTCCCTCAAATTGAATGCTTTCAACTGCAACAAAAAAAAATGATAAGAGTTCAATAACATGCGATTACAGTATTTCTCAAATTTTCACTTCCACCACATTTCTTTATTTAATGCTATTTTCAATATAAAAAAATTGGTTCTAGATTTTTGATACTGTGAGTAACTGTCAATTTCTATTTCTAGATTGCTCCCTAGATTCCACTGTTAGATTAGAATAAGGATAAATCTGTTTATAATTTGTAGAGCGGAACTACTAATAGAATGAAGAAAATAGCTACTGGTGCGAGAGGAAGAGGATTATTATACCTTGTATTTGCCATTACTGTATTATACAAGAGAAATGTCATTAAACCCCTACCGCATTCCACGGGACAAGACCATGACACTCAGAACCTTTCCACATATATTTATAACAAGGTTGCTAATGACAACTACATAATAATATAATGAAAATTATTAATCTACATAGTTCATGCACATTGTTTCGATCTTACCCAATAATGTACATGTGATGCACATCGTGTGAAAGAGGTAAAACATCATTGCAACCCCACCAAAAATCACGTCTTATTCATGGCCTTAAGCTCCACTTTTAACTTTGCATTCGGCTCCTTGAATTTAAATATCCATATCATCAATATCATCAATGGGCCATCTCGCCTTCTCAAGGTAGTTATTGTATTGCCTGCTCAGTCCATGTTTTCACTTTGTGTATCTTATCAATTTTATATATCTCAATCATCCTTCCCACAGTTTTTCTCCTGAACTTCTAGATTATCCTCCCATTTCAGGTACCAACTATAATTTTCTAATGGTTTGAACACGAGAGAGTCTGACATGCAATTGACCTTGTATAAATAGAGAATATGATAGAGATTGATCGGTAGGAAATGGCATAGGTGTGTTGAAATGAGTAAAGTAAGGAATAATAATTAAAAAATGAGATGATAAAAATGGTATCAAAACTCCAGCGACATATGCTAACACAAGAAAAAATCTTTGGGAATCCCAAGATATCTTTTTACATGATGAAGTGTTAAATATTGAGTGAACAACTATCCATGCAAATGTTGACTAACGATGAGATATTTTCCAAGTGATGAATGATGCTTCTTCACAACCGAAATGTGTATTTTTTCTTGTGGTAGAAAAAATGTATGTGGCGTAGATTAGTAATTAATTTGAGTTTTGGGAAGTATTAGTCAAGGTTTAAATTTAAATTTAAACTTATATGCCTAAAATTCTGGGATTTGCATGAGATTTTTAATGGATTCAAATTAGTTTGAGAAAAATATAACCCTCTGGAAAATAATTTATATTATTGTATTTTCATGATGTTGTACTTTTAATTTTAAATAATTATTTTTAAAATATTATAACAAATTTGAATTTTGAATTATGTGTTAACTCGATACAATTTAATATGGAGTTTCAATATTATTATTCTTTATTCTTGAAATATTTTTTAGGTGTAAGTAAACTAATAATTTTTAAAAAATATTTTTGCAATAAAAATGTTGATTTTCAATGAGAAAAATTTGGAGATGTGAATTGTTTACTATTTTTAAAAACTTATTTAAATTGTGGAACATCCACAATACCTAAAAATGAAAAAAATAAAATTATTATAGAGATACCACAAATATTCTACAATTCTCTCAAATTGTAGAAATTTTGTAGAATAATTGTGGTAAAAAGATCTTGTTTGTTGTAGTGAGACAACACGCAAGGAGGTTGCTTCTTAAACAAATGATAAGTATCTATCCAAAAGAACCACAACTCACACTCGTCGAGGTATGGGACGATAAGGGTATGATGACCTAAAACTCCCATAAGAAAGGCACATACATCTATGAATAAGAAAGTACTAAGCAAATATAACACATTGCTTATCCACCGGGTGTTTCACAATTTCGGGTAGGCGCTGTAACTACGGGTTCAACTAAACATTGCACTCAATACACATAAATCTTACTTATTTTATAACTCAACTAATTAAGTCAAAAGTTTTAGTTTTATTTGCTAAGCACATTCCTTTATGATTTTTCTTAATTAAACTTCCTCCTATTATGACATCACAACTTTGTGTTATAAGGACCACTAAGGGGGCATGATATCTCGCCATTCTATAAAGGCAGAAAAGAGAAAAAATATTTATTTTACTCCTAGGGGAGGTAGATGGACAAAGTTTTCCTTTTCTATTCTTCTACATGTTTTTTTCTTCTATTAATCTACCAAGGTTAAAGAAAGAACCATTTTCTCTTTCTATGTTCCAGTTTATTTGTTAAGCTTCAAGGCCAAATCTCCTCAATTATAGTTTTATGATGTTTGGGAGATTCAACTTGTCAATTAAAAGTTTAATGAGAAGAAAGGGTAAACATATCACACTGTTAATTTTATGGGAGAGAGAGGTAAATCAACACGTCACATTTTTAATTCTAAGGAAAACAATGGACATTCAACATAGAAAACACATTATTACTTTTGTAAGAACTAGAAACAATCAACCAACATGGATCACAACAATATTTCAAGTCTTTTTATCCACTAATTACAAGTATTATAAAATATTCCTATTGGGTTTCTACAAGTTCTCAAAAGAAGTTACAAGGAAGACCCATTAGGAAGCATAATTACTTTTACTTGATCTACTAGGGTTTAACATTGTTTGTTGTTTTGGTAAAAACATTTTACTCACCTGATAAAACAAGGAAAGTTTTCAAATATACACCCATATTACCACAGGATACACTTGCCAAGCAATCAAAATGTGAGGAAATATTTTAACTATAAGAACACCACATACTCATTAGAAGCGTTAAATGTAACCAGAAAATCATCTATCTATTCAACTTGGCTTTACGACCAAGATTTACGCTTTTCAAGAAAAATCACATTATAAAATACCACCAAGATTAAATTATCAAGGTCTAATTACACTATCATCACCAATTTCATGGTCCAAAAGACTCAAAGCATCCATAAGTGTCTCCACGTAATCCAAAATTAATAGGTCATAGAGTATTATTCATAGTAACTAAAATAAAAGTTAAGGAAAGGGTAGACTTATTTATAGGTCAAGAGCGAAAACAAACACACTTAATTTACACACAATACTCAAATGGGATTAAATCTAACCATAATTACCAAGATCATAGAATCCTCAAGTTACTTCTTAATATAATGAAATGAGGAACTCTTGATAAAACTTAGCATGCCATCAAAGAGAAGCCACTTTACCGAGGAAAAACACTTTTCCCACTTAACATCTGACTAGCCAAAGGAAAATTGATCCCACCATAATTCATCAACCCACAATTAAACACCTCTACTCGATGAGGTTCAAACTCTTATCGGATTGTAAGAGAATCACCACCAGCGCTAACAGGCTGCCAACTAGAACGCACAACACAACAAACTCTCTTCCCAACAAGGTCGAGTAATGAAAAGGTCACTCTAAGATCATAGATACACTCAAGGTTTCATTCAACTAAAACCAACGCATAACTTTAAGCACCTAAGAGGACATTCAAGACACCTAGGGTGTACCCCCATACGACAAAATGTATGAATACAAGTAGCATAGAACCAGCTCATCATCATTCTAGAAGAAATCCATGTAACATTTAGCTAAGCAACCAATAACATAACAAGCTTCGAGTCACCAATAAAAATAGAGTCCAAGAAATATCAAGTAATCAAGGAAAGTGGCTAGGTAGCCGCATTGCAAAATCTGAAAAATCTCACAAAAATATAAATAACTAGATCTTCGAATCAATTATAAAATAAGATGTTGGTCCTTGATAAAATGAAACAAGTTTACAAATGTAAAATACAAAACATTAACACCACATTCACTTCACTGACCCTTCATGGCCACCACTGTAGGGGTACTCGCCTCGAGGTTAGTTCCGAGGACACATGCGCGGGATTGGGTCATAAATGACACCGAGACTTAATGTCCACTCTCCCATACGAGTAACAAAATGAAAAGCGGACAACCGGACCAACTTTCCTAACAACTAAAGGAAGGAAGCTCTAAACAACTTCTAATTAACTCTTCTTGACCCTAGAACACAACCACTATTTTCCCGACCACAAGAATCACTCACACAATTAAATAAAGATTTAGGACTTGTAAAACAACACATTTTCAAAGGGGAACCAAGTTTTCCACTACATTAGAAGTTCACAAAAATCAATTTAATTTGACATTCTTAGTTACCTAGGTTCGGGAAAAATGCCACTAAGTGAGTCACAACAATTCAAACAACTTATTATTTTATTATTATTTTAATTTTGGTAGTTCAAATGAATAGAGTAATGTAATATTTCTTCATACACATTTCTTTTTCAATTTTCAAAAATATTTGTTTTCTTGGACTCAAAAGTGTGCTAGGTTTAGAGTTCATGTCTCAAGTTTTCTATTGTACCAAAATGCAGTCTCAGGATGTGAACCTATGACTTTGATACCAAGTGTGACACCCACTAAAATCTCCCACTTGAGACCTATGAACAACCTAGGTTTAGTTACAAAATTATGGAATAATTTTTTTAAAGTGTTAACAACCAAAGTCTCAAGGACAATTAAGTTCAACTCATAACTTTTCCCATTATAATAATTACTAATTCAACATTATAAAGCAACAAGTGTAATAAGTCCACACCTAGCTCAAATCTCCTTAGGGATTAATTAAATCACTAATTACATTGACATTTTAGCTAAATATTCCATGATTAAAATTTTATGGTTAAGGGACCAAAACAATTAAATACCAAGAGGAAGGTTCAATTACGGTGGGGAAAAGAATACATATTTAAAATCATCGAGTAAATTCTTACTTACTACTACCCAGAACTAGGTTAAAGATTCAATTTGATTTTTACCATGATTAACAAAATTAGAATTGCCTAAAAATATTTCCATTAGATAGGGAATTTCTTCACCTTTCCGGTGATATAAAGAATTCCTCCTAACTCCTCATATTTCTCAAGTTATGGGCCGGCGGAACTTGGGGTGAACTTTTTCCCAACGAAGGCTGCGCGAACACAGGGAGGAAAATTTTCCACAACTTCGAGGCATGTGAACATCGGAGAGAAAATTCGGTCAAAGGAGAAAATCAGACCGGTGGAGCTGGGAAGAAAACTTTTTCCAAGTGTGGGTTGGTGGAGTGGGGAAGGCATTTAGCGCTTTTCCCTTTTGGGACGAAGTGAATTTTACACCCGCACTCTCCGCCGACACCTGTGGATTTTATTGGCTGCAGTCGGCGGGTCGGCGTGGAACATTTGGAAAATTTTACTATTCAAAAGGAAGGAAAAAATGGTGAAAGGAACCCATGCCTCTGCCAACGTGAGAATATGCCATGTGTCGACCAAGCTGTTAGGTGCGGTTTGGCGGGCATCGGCGAGGATAATTTGGAAACTTTAACCAAAAGTTTTTAAGCATTAAGGCTTACAAAGATCCACCGCGATGGTGCATGCAGGCAAAACTTACAAATTTTTCCAAATTTATTTTTGAAAGTGCTTTAGGTTAAAACCGATCCGATCCTCCGTTGGCCTTGATGAAGCAAGCGTGTTCATGAATGATTGGCAAGCGAGGGCCACGGAGGAAAATTTGCCAAATTAACTTTACGGACTTGGATCATTTTTATACAAAATGAAGGCTTGCGAGATTAGTGGAGCGGTGGGAAACTTCATGAATTTGCACCTTTTGGGAAAAAACAAAAAAGGAAAGTTTTAGCCCATGCGTCCCGCCCAAGAATATTTTATTCATTTAGAATTTGATATTTAGATTACTTTGAGCCGAAATATAGTAAAAACTTGAAGGCCATAACTTTTGATTGGGAACTCGAGTTTTTGGCAAACAAGGATTTTTCTCGGAAATATCTTGATGTCCTTTTTCACATCAACCTTAGGAATTTGATTTTGATAAATTTTAAAGTGTCAATTTTGAGAAAACGTCTTTTTGTAACTTAGAAAGTGAACTCGTATTTTTAATTTATCAATTTTGTTCAAATTTTTCGTTAATTCTTTTCCACTTTCCAAATAGAAATGGAGGATTTTAATTGAAAGATTTTAGGATATATTGCAAGGTTAAGTTTGCTTGATTGATTTGCATTCGAATTTATCAATTTTTATACAACAAGAAGTCTACTGATTTTGCATTTCCCGATTTGAAAGGTTCTATAAAATTTTCACAAGTATTTTGGTATGTTTGGGGTCGTTTTGACCTTACAAATAAATTTTGATATTTCATTTTGTCTTTTTGATGTTGGCAGTGGTCATTCTGTCTCAATTTACGATTATTAATTTCAAAGTATGAAAGTTATCTAACATAGCTCAAATTTCATTATTTTCATTTGCCAACTTTAAACTATGAATTCATTCCAACCTAATCTAACATACTAAGTTGACTCAAGCAAAGTATTCAAAAGCCAAATTAAATTTTTGATTTGGAATATCTCGGTTCAAATCTATATGAATTACAAACAAAAACAACACACCAGAAATAATATTAGCCTCTTGAGTTTCTTCATACATTCAAGATAACATATATATAGGAATATGCTTTCCTATAAATATGGAGGTTGCTCAACAACACTCCTACAAATAACTCTACATTCCTATTCTACGTGAGTTCACATAACTAGAATATTGTTATGATTTGTTTATAATAACAAATCTATAACAATACAACTATTTACGGTTTACACATTACACATTAATAATAATCACAAAAATATATATTTGCTCAAATATGTGAGTACTACTCCATTTTCCTAACATTCCCCCCCTTAGTGCGAACATGGGGAGAAACATAAATCTTCTGAGTGAGCAATGTACACATGTCTTGACCTTCCTCTATGCACTCGATTGTGGGAACACATCAACCAGATATGGGAACAATTAAGCATCCATGGGAACATCAACCAAGGTGGGAAACTACATCAACCATGCAAAGGGAACTACGAATATAACATCACCATCAATCATATAACATCACCATCACCATTAATGAGGGTAGATATATTTAAATAAAAGAAACATATTCGCCTCCAATCGATCAATGCTCATTCCCACAAATGAGCCGTAAAATGCCTCGCGACACAAAATAGCTGCCCGCACTCGAAGACCATAACTTTTGCATTTCTCAACAAAATCACACAAAGTTGGTACCATTGGAATCATGGCTCCAAGCCCGATGCACAGAAATAAAGAAATTCTAGATTTGATGAGATATTGATCAATATTTTTAACAAAACGTGGCCGGGTTCAGAACAGTGTTTTATTTGGTAGTTGGGAGTGCAATTAAGAGGCATGGTCATCATTCTTTCTCTGCTGCAGCACATGGGATAGTATGGGGAGCCTTTTGCAAGTAATATATAATCATTTCACTCAATTTAATACCTCTTATAGGTGGTTGAAGGATAGATTTCAGGATTTCCATTTTCCCTTCTCTTCCCCTTCTCATTTTTTCTATAAATTGGAGTGTTGGGCTCATCAGTAAAAGGAGGTAGTTCTTCAGAGGAAAGATTTGTCAAAATTACTTTGTGAATCCAATGTGCTGCAGGCCCTTGTAGTGGACTCCTTGCATGGTGATCCAGGCCCTTATCTTGTAATAGATTGAACTGTGCATATCATGAAGCAATAAAATATCAGTTTGTGGATGTATCTTCCCCTGCTTGTGCTTTCTTTAACACACCAAAAATACCAACACAAGGACAACACAGTGAAATACAGGATAACTTTTTTTTTTTGACTTGCTTTGACACAACACGACACAACATGTCATCACAAGGTTACAACCAACACCAGGAACCACTTGTTACGGGGGAGACCACAAGGACACGGAAACATTCACACCTATCAAGGACAATCTACTTTTCTCTTTTAACAACATTGGAGTCCAACCACAAAACACACTTACAGTTAGGGCATCCCATGAGGAATTTCTTGTTAAATTTTCTTGTTTACTAAAGTGTCTCTTAATTCTTAACTTACGTTCTTATAAAATTTCATGTAACGATTCACACAATTCTTTTCACAAGGAAGAACTTCTTTCTTTTCAACTGTTTGACTAAATAACTTAAGGCCAAGCTTTCTAAACTAGGATCATCAATTTGATGTCCAAATCTTTCTTATTCATTTGATTTTAGAACATTTTCCATTTCTTACAAGGTTAATTAATCTTACTCAAGCCACTAACACATGTTCCACAACTCTATTGCACAGGTGAAGGCATAAGCTCCGATTGAGTGAAAAGTACCGCTTAGGGTTCATAACAATAGCCTTCTTGTTTAAGGATTAAATTTTGACCTTGCTTAAGAAATATCACCATGAATCAAGGCAAGGGTTAACAGAACAGGACAACAGAATTTAGCTTCAGGGTCACATTGTTTACTATCAGTCTTTTATTGAGGTTAAGAGTTTATCAAGATTGGTTAAATGTTCCATCTAGACTTTACTTCATTAAGTTTGACAAAGGAAGAACATTTCAAACGATAAGAGAGATATTTAAGGTTTTATTAATCAATTTCCTTCCTACTTATTAAATCCTATCATCTTCTAAAATCTAACCATTGCTTTCACCATGAGGTCATTTAAGATTTCACCATAAAAGGATAATGTTTATTAGCTTGGTAAAAAAATAAAAAAAACAATAATAAGTTATCATATTTCGTTACAAAAGATAGTTTCCTCTTGATTGTTCCAGGTCTCAAAGGTTATCCAAGTAGATCACATCTACATAATATGTTCATATGTATAAATTTTAGTTTAACTTTTATAAGGATTATCCACTCACTTTATAGTGCTTACAAACTCATTCTACTAAGTCTTAGGAGGATTTACAACTCAACATTTTAACTCAAGAGCAAAGTTTAACAAGACTCGTTTGCATGGAAACAAAACAAGGTTATATCAATTCATTCAAACAAGATGCACAAATCAAAGGGACATACTATCTCTATTGAACCATGACTAGGGAGCAAGAGAGTAATAACATGGGACAAGCCCCACTACTATACTAAGGGTTAAAATTCACTAGAATATCCCATAACCAAGCGGTAATCAAATTTCATCTTTCACATGATAACCAACAAACCAAAGTTTCAATGATTACAACAACAATACTCTACTGATACATTTACTAGGCTTCGACCCTTCTTCTAAAATGTCTAAAGGCCCTTTCCAAATTTTATAACATAGTACACATTCGTACAAAGGAACATCATAACCAAGATTGATGCGATAATCTACAAGTCTTTCCATCATCTAACCACGTAAGCCATCTGCAACAAATTTTCTACAAGAGTCGAGTTCACGAGAACTCGAGCAAGATAAGACTACACAAAACCTCCATAACTATTATCTAACAATATCATGAAAAGAAGCACTTTATTACAAGAATTTGGGTCAAACCTCTAAACACTATGAACACATCAAGTTATAATAAGGTTTATAACATGTCAACCAAAGAAGGAGAAGACCTTGTACTTCAGTTAGGAGCAAATGCAACGAAAGTAACAATCATATGAGAATGGCCCTTGGCCCTATAAGGAGAAAACAAACAATCTAGCAAAAACAGTGTCCCCATCAAGTAAGTAATTAAACAATAATTACAAAATTGAGAATTGATCTATATACCAGTCATCTAGAAATTTATCAAAGGAACCAAACGCATAGGCTAAAATAATATTTTTCCAAGAGAACAAGAGTTGATCGGCCCAAGAGAGGAGAAACACGGGTTTCAGAATTTAACACAAAGAGCCATGTATAAATGAGTTTCAAACCGGAAATCAAATAGAGTAAACACACAACATAAGTTTCGAAGCGAAGGCATAGTATACTAGTTTTGACCATTAACTACAAATAGATTTACCAATCATCCAGGAAGGGTCAAAGTCTTACAGGCTAGTAGCAAGCATGCGAGAGAAGAAGGGGGTTCCGTCACACAAGAGTATACAATAATGTCATCAACAAATTTTATAACACTAAGGATTTGCAAACCTCCACTACAATACTAATGTTTGGTTAATTTAAAATAAATTACACATATCCCAAAACAACCAAATTTTACGGCAACCCTTGGTAACGCAGTCAACCGTCGCACAAATAGATACAAACAACATTTCTAAGTGACTTTATCAAAACAAAACCTTCCGCTATGAATTCATACGATTATCACACGAAAGCTGAGTTTTTCCCGAAGGTCAATCACATTTAAGGAAATCTCCATCACAAACTATTACAGTAATTACGTGCATAAAAACTGACCAATATTAATTAATAGCGTTAACATTACAAGGGAGAAAATAATGCCAGTTAGGAAAAACAGAAGAGCGCCATCAGTAATAATTCACAGAGGGCGATTGGACCAAAACTATTCTAGTGCCAACGAGGTACCAGATTCGCACAAAGAGCCCGAGCTTAGTTGATCCGTAAGGCTAGTTATGGTTCTAGTTGCTAGGGATGGTCAGGTACTTCCTGAGGATGGCCTTAAAAGTCTAGAAACAAGATGAAAGATAGTATAAGAGTCTACACCCGCGAGGCGGAAAACACACTGCACACAACCTTTTCATTCAAAAAGTTTAATCCATCGAAACTCTAAGTCAAGTGGTTAGCCCCAAGCCTTGATCACACAATCCTACAACCTTTCTTTCTCGATGCCAAAAGGTTATCAAAGGGACTTGCGAAGGAGCTAACAAAATGTCATAAGGCAACTTGGGTGCTAGGGAGGAGCTTCACAGTTATCGTAACTTACTTCCATGATATCGAAAATACTAGTTAATCAACATGGCAACTTGCAACTCAATCGCAGAGAATAATTAATACATAAACAAACAGACGAAGGTCTATCATTCGAGTAAGAGAAACATAACATTCAAAGGAGAGGGCACACACATCCTTTCGACCCACATTCTGTCAACGATAAAAGCTAAAACAAGAAGACACAAGCAGAAAGGGAAATCTCCCATCATGACATCCAACTGACAAATCAATGCAAGGAAAAGTGGTTCGATTTCACAATATTTTTAAATAAAATAACAGTGGAAAGGTGTAGAAATATCTTGCCTGTTTCTCCAGCTTCAACAGGTCGTACAGACTCCACACGGGCCAGCATAAAACAATAGCATGAGACAAGGATGTGAGTACTGCTGGCGATGTCAAAGGGCCAAATGTGATAACTGGATAGACAGATGGGGCAGAAAATTTAACAGTTGAGTCCTTTCACAAAACCACCTCACACCGCCTCGTAGTACGCTTCTGCACTGGAAACAACTCGAGGAGATTGTCTTCCATCTTCCCTCGCTTCAGCAGTCCTATGAGATCATCAAGGCTGTTATCAACCAAGTACTCCTTGAAAAAGTCTGTGACGAATAAAAGCACGATGCCCTTGGCCATAAGACAACCCAATTAATCTAGAGAAAAAAGACCATACAGAATGACAAAGTTGGAGAAAAGAAATATCAAGAGATGCTCTCCTCGTAGTCTCCTAGCACTGGATTTACTGCAGGCTCTTTCTCACATTCCCTGCTCTGCCCAAGTAGCTTTCCAACATATTCTCTCAAACTCATATACACTGAGGGATGCTCATTGAAGTTGACTTTCATAATTCACTCGTCTTTGAACCCGACTATTCTTTTATTCCAAATTCATTGGAAAAACTTGGAAGATGAATTGGAAAGGTGCCAATAATCCTTCATGACCTTGAAAACATTTGCCAAGTTAGCCGAGACTTATATATCCCATGGTATCGTTTCCATTTGCAAACAAAAAAAAAAAAAAACACTTTTTTGTAATTGAAATTCCCTGGGAGCATTTTGTCAAATACTTCACGTCCATACATCCCAAAGCTTGAAAATGTTGAATTTTGAATCACCACTCTTTCTTCTATAAAATTCCTTGCAGAGGAA
Organism: Taxus wallichiana var. yunnanensis; assembly: GCA_018340775.1. Lineage (NCBI taxonomy): Eukaryota > Viridiplantae > Streptophyta > Pinopsida > Cupressales > Taxaceae > Taxus > Taxus wallichiana. The sequence continues at coordinate 730,461,375 of CM031237.1, read as the reverse complement.
AACAGTTTCTTCTCTAATTTGTTCGGTTCGTTCAACCAAGTCCATCCAGTTTGGTCTAATATCTGAGACATTATAAGAACAACATTCTTTCCATATCTCATTCATGTATTACACTCCATGTGATCTTGACTATGACTGGGTTCTGTGTTAATGCAATTTTCACTGCTACTCTGCGATGTAATATTACAGTTGTCTCCACTTCATAAACAACGTTTCTAATTCTGGTTGGAGGCCAGTAGCGGAGTACATATCTCCCCAATATATTTTCACAGGAAGTGGTTCCCAAGCATGGAAATTGTAGCTGTTATTGCAGTTAACACCCAATACAATACATATCCTTTAGGTAAAATAAAAGGACGCATCTCATATGCAGGTGGCTCAAGAATGAAATCTTCATTTTGATAACAACATTCACCAGTAGCTTTGCATCGTGAAACAAACAGAAGGGTTTCAATATAAAATATTTGTAATAAAATCTCATCAGGTCTGCTGGTAACACTCCTGCTGTCACTTAATCGATTTTGATACAAAATATCTTGAAGGAGAATCCCGAATTTGAGGATGCAGTCGAACTGAACAGATAACAACATAGTTGGACGAACTGCTTGTTGGAGGCACTCCCGAAGGCTTCTACCGAACTGTAGCTCACTTTTTGCCTAGCTAGAAACAGCGGCAGGTCTCTGCTATGGATCCCCAACAAGAACACATCCCACAGCGCCCCAGGAAGAGGAGGAAACACGCCACTGCACTTGCTGGTAGCTGTGCGCGGCCAGGAGAAGGGAAACAGGCCTCCTTTTCACCCGAACGCCTCAGGAAACAACAAGGAAACTCCATCCAGTCTCCTCACGTGGCCAGGCCGAAAGAAAACCGTGGGCAGACCAAACAATCCTCCTTGTTCACGCGGCCAGAACACGTCAAAGGGAGCAGGTAGCACGGGGCGCAAGGAAAATGCAGGTCAATGGAATTGAAGGAGGTGGGGCGGCTGGCAGAGGAGGCAGGTGGGAAGAAAGGATCCGATGTTACACCTTTACAACCGTATTACTTTTCATAATGATTAGCTTAGGCTTATTTAGTCTCATAACTACCAATTACTGTGTATTTACCCATATACCATAATATATATGAACTACATTATATACCAAATAGACCTCCATATATGTCATATAGGTATCTCGATATGTCAAAATGTGAATGGATATATATATATCTTGGATATGTATTTTAACTAACAATGTTCTAATAATACATCATTACAGTCCATCTAATCCAACACAAGGCTTACACTAATTTCTCCTTATTTCTATCTATATACACACATCATTAGCATTGTATATTTTGTAATCTCACACCATGTATGAACACTTATCTCATGCATATTTTGAACACTTATCTCATGTATGAACACCATTGTATATTTTTTTATGGGCATTACATTCTCCTCCCCTTAAGAAAGCATCGTCCTCGATGCGACATTACACAGAGGAAAGAAAATGGTATGCAACAAGGGATAGATAAAGAAGAAGACACACCCTATGGTTTAAAATTTTAGTTGATTAAAGCACGGCCATAGGGTAGCCTTAGGAACATTTGGTAGAATTTTTAACTTTCAATGTTCTGTGAAGATTGGCAGTTCCTTCTTGTTCATCATTTCATTAGACTCTTTCCATTATCATTATTTCTAGTTTTAGTTTCTTTTAAAATTTCATCATTGGAGAGTTTTGATTTATTCCTTATTGTGGGTGCCCAACATGAACTGCTACCACAACACCCTATCAGGTTCACAAGACCCTACAGATTCACAAGTACACAAGTATATACTTCAAGATTGTATTACACCACATAAAGGTTACTCAAATATGGAATGGAATAGGCACAATCCACATAACATAGTACTCGGCACACATCAATGACTGACATACCAAAATACTTAACCAAAACAGTACTACAATCCACCAGACATTTCCTCATTTTGCATCAATGAAAGACTCACATAACACCAAACCATGCTATAGGTACATAGTGCCCACAAGGGAATCAATGACATAACCACAACATCACAACACATATCCATCTGACATGAGTAACACATACATCAAAAGACCACTACCAAACATCACAATAACTCAACATATATCCTGAAACATCAACCATACAGACAAATATCATAAGCCTCCCTCAAACTCTTATGCCTCCCTCAAGTCTCTTATGCCTCCCTCAAGTCTCTTATGCCTCCCTCAAACTCTTATGCCTCCCTCAAGTCTCTTATGCCTCCCTCAAACTCTTATGCCTCCCTCAAGGAGGCCGGTTGTCCCTATGGTCCAAGACACATAGAGTTTGGACACTCCTAACCCAAGTGACATAATAACGCGTGGTTCAACAACCCGCTAGTTATATGTACCCCTTGGGGCGTACCCCCATACAACGAAGCGGGTCCATAGGTCCAACCAATCCATGGCGCATCCCATGACCCTATTCCACACATCACGACATTAGAACTAGCACAACAATCCAGTCAAAGTGCCAAGTGGCAAAGTACAAGCCTTGGGCAAGGTGGTAAAAATTCCAAATTTAAAAGAAGACCCCAAATCAAGCTAAAATAAATGGCCAAATAGCCAAAGTTAGTATCGAAATCCCCATGTTAGTGCCACAAACCAAGGAAATGCCCAAAATTGTAAAGCATTGCAATCAAGAAAAGATGCTGGTCCTTGCAAAATAAAGTAAAAAGCTCAATTTACGAATAAAATCAACTTATAATAATGTCACATTACGATAACTGTGTGGCCTTATCTGGCCACCAAAGGGGTACTCAACGAGTTGCTGGCACTCGGAACATCGAGCCTCAGCTCGTAAAATATATATCAATCCCGCCACCCTTCGACAAGGCTAAACATAGTCATAGATACACTAAGGTTGCATACATACAACCACATAGGGAGAGAGGAAAGAGTCACATGTAATCTACTAAACCAAGTTTTGACTCGAGTTATTGACCCATGGTACACCATTCCTCACTCTCAACATACACTTCTACCGATCTCCCTCAGGGTCGGTTAGTGTAAGGCTCACAACATAACATGTAACTACATTACTAACACCATGGTGGTACACACATAGCTACCATAACGTCTCACGTATGGTAGGTATACGGGGTAGATCACAATCATACATTCACAGGGCGCAATACATCACTTTACCACATTCTGCACCCAAAGTGCAATCACAATACGATAGGGTTCATACTCTCACCGTATGACCCAAAATCACAACATGAAGCATTACCTGTTTGCACAGTCATACATACGATGAACATAGTACATCACAACATAACATCCATTACAACATAGCAAGGTGGTACACACATTTCTTCAGAACATGGTAAAAACATCATGATACAACTCGTTTCTTTTAACATCAATCTAGTCATACAACACATTGATACACTCACACATCACAATATGCCACAATGCTCCAACACTACGTCATCCACATTATAATTATTTTCACACATCACAAGCAGTAATTCACATGTGAACTCTTCATAGAATCCACAAGAGGGAGAGAGAATAATCCCATCCACAACACATCAACATGATGACAAATACACGCACCGAGTGACATACACATCACGTGCGTTCACAATATCACAATTACGACAATAATCACATCACGCTTAAAGCACATTACTCTTCCAATATAAATCATCATCATGCAACATCATCATCATCATGCAGTATCATCATGTAACACCACCACCACCATGCAACATCACCATACAACACCAATCCGGCCCATAGGTTCGAGAGCATGAACCTACGCTCTGATACCAAAATGTAACACACCAAAAATACCAACACAATGACAACACAGTGAAATACAGGATAACTTTTTTTTTTTTTGACTTGCTTTGACTCAACACGACACAACATGTCGTCACAAGGTTACAACCAACACTAGGAACCACTTGTTACGGGGGAGACCACAAGGTCAGCACGGAAACGTTCACACCTATCAAGGACAATCTACTTTTCTCTTCTTGACAGAACAACATTGGAGTCCAACCACAAAACACACTTACAGTTAGGGCATCCCAAGAGGAATTTCTTGTTAAATTTTCTTGTTTACTAAAGTGTCTCTTAATTCTTAACTTACGTTCTTATAAAATTTCATGTAACGATTCACACCATTCTTTTCACAAGGAAGAACTTCTTTCTTTTCAACTGTTTGACTAAAAAACTTAAGGCCAAGCTTTCTAAACTAGGATCATCAATTTGATGTCCAAATCTTTCTTATTCATTTGATTTTAGAACATTTTCCATTTCTTACAAGGTTAATTAATCTTACTCAGGCCACTAACACATGTTCCACAACTCTATTGCATAGGTGAAGGCATAAGCTCCGATTGAGAGAAAAGTACCGCTTAGGGTTCATAACAATAGCCTTCTTGTTTAAGGATTAAATTTTGACCTTGCTTAAGAAATATCACCATGAATCAAGGCAAGGGTTAACAGAACAGGACAACAGAATTTAGCTTCAGGGTCACATTGTTTACTATCAGTCTTTTATTGAGGTTAAGAGTTTATCAAGATTGGTTAAATGTTCCATCTAGACTTTACTTCATTAAGTTTGACAAAGGAGGACATTTCAAACGATAGAGAGATATTTAAGGTTTTATTAATCAATTTCCTTCCTACTTATTAAATCCTATCATCTTCTAAAATCTAACCATTGCTTTCACCATGAGGTCATTTAAGATTTCACCATAAAAGGATAATGTTTATTAGCTTGGCTCGAATAAAAAAAAAAATAATAAGTTATCATATTTCGTTACAAAAGATAGTTCCCTCTTGATTGTTCCAGGTCTCAAAGGTTATCCAGTAGATCACATCTACATAATATGTTCATATATATAAATTTTAGTTTAACTTTTATCAGGATTATCCAGCTCACTTTATAGTGCTTACAAACTCATTGCTACTAAGCCTTAGGAGGATTTACAACTCAACATTTTAACTCAAGAGCAAAGTTTAACAGTACTCGTTTGCGGAAACAAAACAAGGTTATATCAATTCATTCCAACATGATGCACAAATCAAAGGGACATACTATCTCTATTGAACCATGACTAGGGAGCAAGAGAGTAATAACATGGGACAAGCCCCGCTACTATACTAAGGGTTAAAATTCACTAGAATATCCCATAACCAAGCGGTAATCAAATTTCATCTTTCACATGATAACCAAACAAACCAAAGTTTCAACAGTTACAACAACAATACTCTACAATACATTTACTAGGCACTGACCCTTCTTCTAAAATGTCCAAAGGCCCTTTCCAAATTTTATAACATAGTACACATTCGTACAAAGGAACATCATAACCAAGATTGATGCAATAATCTACAAGTCTTTCCATCATCTAACCACGTAAGCCATCTGCAACAAATTTTCTACAAGAGTCAGTTCACGAGAACTGAGCAAGATAAGGCTACACAAAACCTCCATAACTATTATCTAACAATATCATGAAAAGAAGCACTTTATTACAAGAATTTGGGTCAAACCTCTAAACACTATGAACACATCAAGTTATAATAAGGTTTATAACATGTCAACCAAAGAAGGAGAAGACCTTGTACTTCAGTTAGGAGCAAATGCAACGAAAGTAACAATCATATGAGAATGGCCCTTGGCCCTATAAGGAGAAAACAAACAATCTAGCAAAAACAGTGTCCCCATCAAGTAAGTAATTAAACAATAATTACAAAATTGAGAATTGATCTATATACCAGTCATCTAGAAATTTATCAAAGGAACCAAACACATAGGCTAAAATAATATTTTTCCAAGAGAACAAGAGTTGATCGGCCCAAGAGAGGAGAAACACGGGTTTCAGAATTTAACACAAAGAGCCATGTATAAATGAGTTTCAAACCGGAAATCAAATAGAGTAAACACACAACATAAGTTTCGAAGTGAAGGCATAGTATACTAGTTTTGACCATTAACTACAAATAGATTTACCAATCATCCAGGAAGGGTCAAAGTCTTACAGGCTAGTAGCAAGCATGCGAGAGAAGAAGGGGGTTCCGTCACACAAGAGTATACAATAATGTCATCAACAAATTTTATAACACTAAGGATTTGCAAACCTCCACTACAATACTAATGTTTGGTTGATTTAAAATAAATTACACATATCCCAAAACAACCAAATTTTACGGCAACCCTTGGTAACGTAGTCAACCGTCGCAAAAAATATACAAACAACATTTCTAAGTGACTTTATCAAAACAAACCTTCTCGCTATGAATTCATACGATTATCACACGAAAGCTAAGTTTTTCCGAAGGTCAATCACATTTAAGGAAATCTCCATCACAAACTATTACAGTAATAACGTACGCATAAAAACTAACCAATATTAATTAATAGCGTTAACATTACAAGGGAGAAAATAATGCCAGTTAGGAAAAACAGAAGAGCGCCATCAGTAATAATTCACAGAGGGCGATTGGACCAAAACTATTCTAGTGTCAACGAGGTACCAGATTCGCACAAAGAGCCCGAGCTTAGTTGATCCGTAAGGCTAGTTATGGTTCTAGTTGCTAGGGATGGTCAGGGTACTTCCTAAGGATGGCCTTAAAAGTCTAGAAACAAGATGAAAGATAGTATAAGAGTCTACACCCGCGAGGCGGAAAACACACTGCACACAACCTTTTCATTCAAAAAGTTTAATACCGAAACTCAAGCTGGTTAGCCCCAAGCCTTGATCACACAATCCTACAACCTTTCTTTCTCGATGCCAATAGGTTATCGAAGGGACTTGTGAAGGAGCTAACAAAATGTCATAAGGCAAACTTGGGTGCTAGGGAGGAGCTTCACAGTTATCGTAACTTACTTCCATGATATCGAAAATACTAGTTAATCAACATGGCAACTTGCAACTCAATCGCAGAGAATAATTAATACATAAACAAACAGGAAGTTCTATCATTCGAGTAAGAGAAACATAACATTCAAAGGAGAGGGCACACATCCTTTCAACCCACATTACACAACGATAAAAGCTAAAACAAGAAGACCACAAAAAGGGAAATCTCCCATCATGACATCCAACCGACAAATAAATGCAAGGAAAAGTGGTTCGATTTCACAATATTTTTAAATAAAATAATAGTGGAAAGGTGTAGAAATATCTTGCCTGTTTCTCCAAGCTTCAACAGTAAATCTGAGACTCCACACGGGCCAGCATAAAACAATAGCATGAGACAAGGATGTGAGTACTGCTGCTGGCGATGTCAAAGGGCCAAATGTGATAACTGGATAGACAGATGGGGCAGAAAATTTAACAGTTGAGTCCTTTCACAAAACCACCTCACACCACCGCCTCGTAGCACGCTCACGCACCTGAAACAACTCGAGGAGATTGTCTTCCATCTTCCCTCGCTTCAGCAGTCCTATGAGATCATCAAGGCTGTTATCAACCAAGTACTCCTTGAAAAAGTCTGTGACGAATAAAAGCACGATGCCCTTGGCCATAAGACAACCCAATTAATCCAGAGAAAAAGACCATACAGAATGACAAAGTTGGAGAAAAGAAATATCAAGAGATGCTCTCCTCGTAGTCTCCTAGCCATTGGATAAACTGCAGGCTCTTTCTCACATTCCCTGCTCTGCCCAAGTAGCTTTCCAACATATTCTCTCAAACTCATATACCGAGGGATGCTCATTGAAGTTGACTTTCATAATTCACTTGTCTTTGAACCCGACTATTCTTTTATTCCAAATTCATTGGAAAAACTTGGAAGATGAATTGGAAAGGTGCCAATAATCCTTCATGACCTTGAAAACATTTGCCAAGTTAGCCGAGACTTATATATCCCATGGTATCGTTTCCATTTACAAACAAAAAAAAAAAAAAACACTTTTTGTAATTGAAATTCCCTGGGAGCATTTTGTCAAATACTTCACGTCCATACATCAAAAAGCTTGAAAATGTTGAATTTTGAATCACCACTCTTTCTTCTATAAAATTCCTTGCGAGAGGAAAACAGTTTCTTCTCTAATTTGTTCGGTTGCGTTCAACCAAGTCCATCCACTTTGGTCGATATCCGAGACATTATAAGAATAGCATTCTTTCCATATCTCATTCATGTATTACACTCCATGTAATCTTGACTATGACTGGGTTCTGTGTTAATGCAATTTTCATTGCTACTCTGCGATGTAATATTACAGTTGTCTCCACTTCATAAACAACGTTTCTAATTTCAGTTGGAGGCCGTGGCGGAGTACATATCTCCCAATATATTTTCAGGAAGTGGTTCCCAAGCATGGAAATTGTAGTGTTATCGTTAGCTTAACACCCAATACAAAACATATCCTTTAGGTAAAATAAAAGGACGCATCTCATATGCAGGTGGCTCAAGAATGAAATCTTCATTTTGATAACAACATTCACCAAAATAGCTTTGCATCGTGAAACAAACAGAAGGGTTTCAATATAAAATCTTTGCAATAAAATCTCATCAGTCTGCTTTGGTAACACCCTGCTTTGTCACTTAATCGATTTTGATACAAAATATCTTGAAGGAGAATCCGAATTTGAGGATGCATAATCGAACAGAGACAGATAACAACATAGTTGGATGAACTTCTTGTTGGAGGCACTCCCGAAGGCTTCTACCGAATGTAGCTCAGCTTTGTTGCCTAGCTAGAAATAGCGGCAGGTCTCTGCTATGAATCCCCAACAAGAACACATCCCCCAGCGCCCAGGAAGAGGAGGAAACACGCCTACGCACTTCCCCTTTGGTAGCCATGCGCGGAGAGAGGGAAACATGCCTCCTTTTCACCCGAATGCATCAGGAAACAACAAGGAAAATCCATCTAGTCTCCTCACGTGGCCAGACCGAAAGAAAACCGTGGGCAAACCAAACAATCCTCCTTGTTCACGCGGCCAAGACATTTCAAACGGAGCAGGTAACACGGGGCGCAAGGAAAATGCAGGTCAATGGAATTGAAGGAGGTGGGGCGGTGGCGAGAGAGGAGGCGGAGTGGGAAGAAAGGATCCGATGTTACACCTTTACAACCGTATTACTTTTCATAATGATTAGCTTAGGCTTATTTAGTCTCATAACTACCAATTCATCGTGTATTTACCCATATACCATAATATATATGAACTACATTACATACCAAATAGACCTCCATATATGTCATATAGGTATCTCGATATGTCAAAATGTGAATGGATATATATATCTTGGATATGTATTTTAACTAACAATGTTCTAATAATACATCATTACAGTCCATCTAATCCAACACAAGGCTTACACTAATTTCTCCTTATTTCTATCTATATACACACATCATTAGCATTGTATATTTTGTAATCTCACACCATGTATGAACACTTATCTCATGCATATTTTGAACACTTATCTCAGGTATGAACACCATTGTATATTTATTTTTTTATGGGCATTACTTTCTCTCTGGGAGGTCTATCTCAAGTAGCAAGTCCCACAACTTGGAGATAGTACCCATGTTATCCAATCACACCGTGAGTTCAAGTATATGCATTTGTATAAACACAAGGGTGTTGTGATTCGGTGATAACAATTATCACAACTTTTTCATTTAAAATTGATTAAATGTATCCAAATGATACATACTCAATACCATATTTATTTGAAACAAAGTTTATTTCACTATATTATATAATTATATATGAATATGATTCAAAATCATAATTTACAAAAGGAACTACAAGATTCCATCTGGTCCTAGCCAACTAGAAGTTACAAATTATTCTTGGCATAATGAGAAGTTTTAGTGTTGGTACTACATTGGAACAACACCAATCTCATGCCCTCGCTACCATTTGTTGTTCCATTCAATGACATAGATCTCCATCACTCAATTATGCCAACACGTCATCTCCATGCATCTACAACACCAATTTTTTTCAAGAGGGATATTTTCACATACATACACATGAAGCTCCTGTAGTCTCAACTACCACTTGCAGTTTTTACAAGATGCATGCAGATTATACACGTGATGGCATTTGACATATTCTCATTACTATCTATGTTAATCTATGCCACTCACGCTTGTAACACTAAAAATTCTATGACATATAACATACCATGTTTTTTTCCGGTAACATTCCTGATGGAACACCACACCAGTGCCTGTCACTGCCTCTATTCTAACATAGAGATCCCTTCTCTCTTTAAGTCACCACAAAAATAGAAAATAATAAAATCTTTAAATCTTTCTTCCTTGTAATGATCGTGTTCGCCGTGAAGGATTTGGTAAATATTGTAGAGGAAGGAATGTTCATTGTTTAGATCAAAGATCCATAGATTGGCTAAGCAGTATTCTTCCCTTGCACAACTAAGATTCTTCTTAATTTAATACACTTAGTTCAATAAACCAAGTTGTATTTCTTCCAAATGGGTTCAGTAGGGCATTGTTGTGCCTGGGTGTTAATTCGTAAGCCATGATCATGCGGCTTAGACCTCCATTTATAGAACTCAGAAATCTTCCCATCCCGCCAATAATTGGAAGGGCACGTGACAAACTTCCTCAAATTGAATGCTTTCAACTGCAACAAAAAAATGATAAGAGTTCAATAACATGCGATTACAGTATTTCTCAAATTTTCACTTCCACCACATTTCTTTATTTAATGCTATTTTCAATCTAAAAAAATTGGTTCTAGATTTTTGATACTGTGAGTAACTGTCAATTTCTATTTCTAGATTGCTCCTAGATTCCACTGTTAGATTAGAATAAGGATAAATCTGTTTATAATTTGTAGAGCGGAACTAGTAATAGAATGAAGAAAATAGCGACCGGCGCGAGAGGAAGAGGATTATTATACCTTGTATTGGCCATTATTGTATTAGACAAGAGAAATACCATTAGACCCCTACCCCATTCCACAAGACAATACCATGACACTCATACTCTTTCCACATCTCTTGATAACAGTGTTGCCAATGACAACCACATAATAATATCATGAAAATTATTAATCTACATAGTCCATGCACATTGTTTCGATCTTACCCAAAAATGTACATGGGATTCACATGGTGTGAAGGTGGTAAAAATTCTCTGCATCCCCACAAAAATCACGTCTTATTCATGGCCTTAAGCTCCACTTTTAACTTTGCATTCGGCTCATTGTCTCGCCTTGAATTTAAATATCCATATCCCCAATATAAACATTGGGCCATCTCGCCTTCTCAAGGTAGTTATTGTATTGCCTGCTCAGTCCATGTTTTCACTTTGTGTATCTTATCAATTTTATATATCTCAATCATCCTTCCCACAGTTTTTCTCCTGAACTTCTAGATTATCCTCCCATTTCAGGTACCAACTATAATTTTTCTAATGTTTTGAACATGAGAGAGTCTGACATGCAATTAACCTCGTATAAATAGCGAACATGATAGCGATTGCTTGGTAGGCAAGGACGTAGGTGTTTTGAAATGAGTAAAGTTAGGAAGAGTAATTAAAAAATGAGATGATAACAATGGTATTAAAAATCCAGCGGCATATGCTAACACAAAAAAAATCCTTTGGGAATCCCAAGATATCTTTTTACATGATGAAGTGTTAAATATTGAGTGAACAACTATCCATGCAAATGTTGACTAACGATGAGATATTTTCCAAGTGATGAATGAGACTTCTTCACAACCGAAATGTGTATTTTTCTTGTGGTAGAAAAAATGTATGTGGCATAGATTAGTAATTAATTCGGGTTTTGGGAAGTATTAGTCAAAGTTTAAATTTAAATTTAAACTTATATGCCTGAAATTCTGGGATTTGCATGAGATTTGTAATGGATTGAAATTAGTTTGAGAAAAATATAACCCTCCGGAAAATAATTTATATTATTGTATTTTCATGATATTGTACTTTTAATTTTAAATAATTGTTTTTAAAATATTATAACAAATTTAAATTCTGAATTATGTGTTATTTGGATACGATTTAATATGGAGTTTCAATATTATTATTCTATTTTCTTGAAATATTCTTTAGGTGTAAGTAGTGATAATTTTTTAAAATATTTTTGCAATAAAAATGTTGATTTTCAATGAGAAAGAGGTGGAGATCTGAATTGTCTACAATCTTTAAAACTTTTTTAAATTATGGAACATCCACAATACCTAAAAATGAAAAAATAAAATTATCATAGAGATTCCACAAATATTTTACAATTTTCTCAAATTGTAGAAATTTTGTTGAATAATTGTGGTAAAAAGAGCTTGTTTGTTGTAGTGAGACAACACCCGAGGAGGTTGCTTCTTAAACAATAGATAAGTATCTATCCAAAAGAACCACAACTCACACTCGTCGAGGTATGGGATGATAAGGGTATGATGACCTAAAACTCCCATAAGAAAGGCACATACATCTATTAATAAGAAAGTACTAAGAAAATATAACACATTGCTATCCACCAGGTGTTTCACAATTTCAGGTAGGCGACAGAACTACAGGTTCAACTAAACATTGCACTTAATACACATAAATCTTACTTATTTTATAACTCAACGAATTATGTCAAAAGTTTTAGTTTCATTTGCTAAGCACATTCCTTTACGATTTTTCTTAATTAAACTTCCTCCTATTATGACATCACAACTTTGTGTTATAAGGACCACTAAGGGGGCATGATATCTTGCCATTCTATAAAGGCAGAAAAGAAAAAAATTATTTTACTCCTAGGGGAGGTAGATGGACAAAGTTTTCATTTTCTGTTTTTCTACATGTTTTTTTTTCTTCTATTAATCTACCAAGGTTAAAGAAAGAACCATTTTCTCTTTCTATGTTCTAGTTTATTTGTTAAGCTTCAAGGCCAAATCTCCTCAATTATAGTTTTATGATGTTTGGGAGATTGACTTGTCAATTAAAAGTTTAATGAGAAGAAAGGGTAAACATATCACTGTTGTTAATTTTATGGGAGAGAAAGGTAAATCAACACATCACATTTTTAATTTTGAGGAAAACAATGGACATTCAACATAGAAAACACATTATTACTTTTGTAAGAACTAGGAAACAATCAACCAACATGGATCACAACAATATTTCAAGTCTTTTTATCCACTAATTACAAGTATTATAAAATATTCCTATTCGGGTTCTACAAGTTCTCAAAAGAAGTTCTGAGGAAGACCCATTAGGGAAGCATAATTACTTTTCTTGATCTACTAGGGTTTAACATTGTTTGTTGTTTTGGTAAAAACATTTTACTCACTGATAAAACAAGGAAATTTTTCAAATCTACACCCATAGAGGATAAATCATCAAAATGACAAGGAAATATTTTAACTATAAGAACACCACATACTCATTAGAAGCGTTAAATGTAAGCGAAAATCATCTATCTATTCAACATGGCTTTACGACCAAGATTTCTGACTTTGCAAGAAGAATCACATTATAAAATACCACCAAGATTAAATTATCAAGGTCTAATTATACTATCATCACCAACTTCATGGTCAAAAGACTCAAAGCATCCATAAGTGTCTCCACGTAATCCAAAATTAATAGGTCATAGAGTATTATTCATAGTAACTAAAATAAAAGTTAAGGAAAGGGTAGACTTATTTATAGGTCAAGAGGGAAAACAAACACACTTAATTTACACACAATACTCAAATGGGATTAAATCTAACCATAATTACCAAGATGCATACAATCCTCAAGTTACTACTTAATATAATGAAATGAGGAACTCTTGATAAAACTTAGCATGCCATCAAAGAGAAGCCACTACCGAGAAAAACAATTTTCAGTAACATCCACGACTAGCCAAAGGGCCAGATCCCACCATAATTCATCAACCCATGATTAAACACCTCTACTTTGATGAGGTTCAAGCTCTTATCAGATTGTAAGAGAATAGCCACCAGCGCTAACAGTGCCAACTAGAACGCACAACACAACAAACTCTCTTCCCAACAAGGTCGAGTAATGAAAAGGTCACTCTAAGATCATAGATACACTCAAGGTTCCGTGCATCTAAAACCAAGGCATAACTTTAAGCACCTAAGAGGACATTCAAGACACCTAGGGTTTACCCCATACGACAAAATGTATGAATACAAGTAGCATAGAACGACTCATCATCATGCAAGAAGAAATCCATGTAACATTTAACTAAGAAACCAACAACATAACAAGCTCGAGTCACCCATAAAAATAGAGTCCAAGAAATATCGTAATCAAGGAAAGTGGCTAAGTAGCCACATTGGAAAGTTTGAAAAATCTCACAAAAATATAAATAACTAGATCTTCGAATCCAATTATAAAATAAGATGTTGGTCCTTGATAAAATGAAACAAGTTTACAAATGTAAAATACAAAACATTAACACCACATTCACTTCACATGACCCTTCGCGCATGGCGCATGATAGCGGTACTCTCGCCTCGAGGTTAGTTCTAAGGACACATGCACAGGAGTTAGATCATAAATGACACCTGAGACTTAATGTCCACTCTCCCATATGAGTAACAAAATGAGAAAGCGACAACAGGACCAAATTTCCTAACAACTAAAGGAAGGAAGCTCTAAAAAACTTCTAATTAACTCTTCTCGACCCTAGAACACAACCACTATTGTCCAACCACAAGAATCACTCCACACAATTAAATCAAGATTTAGGACTTGTAAAACAACACATTTTCAAAGGGGAACCAAGTTTTCCACTACATTATAAGTTCACAAATATCAATTTAATTTGACATTCTTAGTTACCTAGGTTCAGGAAAAATGCCACTAAGTGAGTACAACAATTCAAACAACTTATTATTTTAATTTTGGTAGTTCAAATGAATAGAGTAATGTAATATTTCTTCATACACATTTATTTTTCAATTTTCAAAAATATTTGTTTTCTTGGACTCAAAAGTGTGCTAGGTTTAGAGTTCATGTCTCAAGTCTTCTATTGTACCCAAGGGTCCAAGATGTGAACCCATGACTTTGATACCAAGTGTGACACCCACTAAAATCTCCCACTTGAGACCTATGAACAACCTAGGTTTAGTTACAAAATTATGGAATTTTTTTTTAAAGTGTTAATAACCAAAGTCTCAAGGAAAATTAAATTCAAGCGATAAATTTTTCCATTATAATAATTACTAATTCAACATTATAAAGAAACAAGTGTAATAAGTCTACACCTAGCTCAAATCTCCTTAGGGATTAATTGAAAAACTAATTACATTGACATTTTAGCTAAATATTCCATGATTAAAATTTTATGGTTAAAATACCAAAACAATTAAATACCCAAGGTATTTAATTCCAAAAGATCTGACAAGAGGAAGGTTCAATTACAAAGTGGGGAAAAGAATACATATTTAAAATTATCAAAGTAAATTCTTACTTACCTACTCCCGAACTAGATTAAAGATTCAATTTGATTTTTCCCATGATTAACACAATTAAAATTGCTGAAAACATTTCCATTAGATATGGAATTTCTTCACCTTTAGGTGATATAAAGAATTCCTCCTAACTCCTCATATTTCTCAAGTTATGGGCCGGCGGAACTTGGGGTGAAATTTTTCCCAAGAGCGGACTTGCGAACCTAGGGAGGAAAATTTTCCCAACTCGAGCTTGTGAACATTGAGAGAAAATTCGAGTCAAAGGAGAAAATCGGACCAGCGGAGGTGGAAGAAAACTTTTTCCAAGTGTGGGTTGGTGGAGTGGGGAAGGCATTTAGCACTTTTTCCCTTTTGGGACAAAGTGAATTTTACACCCGCACCTCCACTGACACCTAGGGATTTTATTGGCTGCGCAGTCGGTCGGGTGTGGGGAACATTTGGAAAATTTGACTATTCAAAAGGAAGGGCAAAAATGTTGAAAGGAACCCATGCCTCTACCAACGTGAGAATATGCCATGTGTCAGCCAACCATTAGGTGTGGTTTGGCGGGCCAGCGGGGATAATTTGGAATCTTTAACCAAAATTTTTTTAAAGCATTAAGGATTACAAAGATCCACTCCGATGGTGCTGTGGGGAAAACTTACAAATTTTTCCAAATTTATTTTTGAAAGTGCTTTAGGTTAAAACCGATCCAATCCTCGTGGCCTTGATAGCGATGTGTTCATGAATGATTGGCAGCAGGGCCACGGAGGAAAATTTGCCAAATTAACTTTTTGGACTTGGATCATTTTTATACAAAATGAAGGCTTGCAGATTAGTGGAGCGGTGGGAAACTTCATGAATTTGCACATTTTGGGAAAAAAGCAAAAAAAAAGGAAATTTTAGCCCACGGGTCCGCCCAAGAATATTTTATTCATTTAGAATTTGATATTTAGATTACTTTGAGCCCGAAATATAGTAAAAACTTCAGAAGGCCATAACTTTTGATTGGGAACTCAGTTTTTGGCAAACAAGGATTTTCTGGAAATATCTTGATGTCCTTTTTTCACATCAACCTTAGGAATTTGATTTTGATAAATTTTAAAGTGTCAATTTTGAAAACGTCTTTTTTGTAACTTAGAAAGTGAACTCGTATTTTTAATTTATCAATTTTGTTCAAATTTTCGTTAATTCTTTTTCCAGTTACCAAATAGGAATGGAGGATTTTACTTCGAAGATTTTAGGATATATTGCAAGGTTAAGTTTGCTTGATTGATTTGCATTCAAAATTTATCAATTTTATACAACAAGAAGTCTGCAATTTTGCATTTGCCCGATTTGAAAGGTTCATAAAATTTTCACAAGTATTTTGGTATGTTTGGGGTCGTTTTGACCTTACAAATAAATTTTGATATTTCATTTTGTCTTTTTTATGTTGCAGGTCATTTTGTTCAATTTCGATTATTAATTTCCACTATGAAAGTTATCTAACATAATTCAAATTCGAATAGATTTATTTTCATTTGCCAACTTTAAACTATGAATTCATTCCAACCTAATCTAACATACTAAGTTGACTCAAGAAAAGTATTCAAAAGACAAATTACAAGATTTGGAATATCAGTTTGATCTATATGAATTACAAACAAAAACAACACACACAAAATAATATTAGCCTCTTGAGTTTTTTCATACATTTAGGATAACATATATATAGGAATATGGTTTCCTATAAATATGGAGGTTTCTCAACAACACTCCTACAAATAACTCTACACTCCTATTCTACGTGAGTTCACATAACTAGAATATTGTTATGATTTGTTTATAATAACAAATCTATAACAATACATCTATTTATGGTTTACACATTACACATTAATAATAATCACAAAAATATATATTTGCTCAAATATGTGAGTACTACTCCATTTTCCTAACATGATTTCTAAAACATTTATTTTAAAAAAACCAAATTATTATGACATTTCTCCATATGTATTCACTTTTTCATCCTTCCAGCAGAATTTCAAAATACATTCAATACTCAATAATGTCATTTTAGTAAAGTAATACAATCCTTTATTGATTCAAAGAGATACCTTCACAATTTCTTCTTTCATTCCTCAATTACAATATATAGAATATGATTTCTTTCACATTCTTTCAAAAGCAAAAAAATAGAGTATATCTCTTTCACAATTCAATTTACAACTTTCATAGCCCATACAGACCATCTTCCATCACAAATAATATACAAGATTATCCACTTCAAGTGGGAAAAGGTTACATTAAGAAATGATCTCGGCAAGGACTATCAATTTGTTTTCATTCTCATTTCTAGAATAGCAGTATGAATTTCCATCATTCTCCAAATATTGCAAGAGCTCCAAAAATCAAAAGAAGTCGCCCAAAATGAAGCAATGCAAGGTGAAGTAACCCCCAAAACAAGCCAAGGAATTCGAATATATAGAAGAGGAAAGAGAAGAGGATGAGGTGGATCCATGTGGGATGCCACATCACACATCCTCAACTCCAACTCGTAAGTCAAATTCAATCTCCAAGGCACAATAATTAAGTAGGTGAATAAAATATAATTTTACTTACACACTCAGATCGAGCCCACACCACATAAGGACAAACATTAATAACATGTAAGAAAGTGCAATTAAAGTAT